>JAJSPL020000074.1:0-74112 GCA_021272945.2 Cytospora paraplurivora | reverse complement strand
TCGCTTGTTAGGATTTACCGAGCTACCTGACCGGAAAGCGGTCATCGAGAAATACATACCGGCCGTCAAGAAGATGCTCCATGTGGAGTTGGACGATGTTGGGACTGTATTTGTTTTCGATTGGAGAGTATGTTGATTTCAGCTTCAAGTACCTACGCAAACTGGCTGATAACCACGGTCTAGGTCCGAAATAGCCGCTGCGAGAGAGTAATAAGTGATAAGATAAACTTCAGCGACCGGACTCAGCCCCTCCTCCCAAGCAACTATGCCCACACAGACACGAGTCCAATCTCTGTCATACAACGAATTCGAGATAGCTTTCCCGACGATTCAGCATATATTTTGCGCCAACGCATCAGGGCTGTAAAGTGATTCCCCCTTTTACTGTGCTCCTTACCCAGGCCCCAAACAGGCACAGGTCAGATACAATAGGGCTGAAACGACCTACTAGTGTATGGAAACCACTCTCGCATTCCGTCGACGAATGTGCACTTGCGGTCTGCGATGGGACAACCGTTGAGCATCAGGACCTTATCGAGACAGACTCGATCCGTCAAGGAAGCATCAGTACACATTACTACGCTAGATACAACGAGGGCTAGCGGTGGTACTTTCTCAATCGACAATCTACGGAAGAGGCATTGATTTTCAAGCATGTAGACTCTCAGCCGGGCATACAAGCATCATGTAATGAAACCCCGACCATCAGATATCAAATACACGAGTTTGCTAACTTGGGCAGACGCTCTATACTCGAGCTTGAAGCACTATTGCGTGGCCGAAGATGCCAAGCCGAGACAAAGTATTGAGGTCCGGGCACTGATATTTTCAGGGGAATTTCAGGTTCCTGACTTAGTCTAACTTGTGACTATGATTAACTACGAATGAGATCTCTCTATAGGGCCCTAAAGAATATAAACTTGACAGCTTCAGGATTAGTGCATACAAGTGTCAATCATCAGAACGGATGGATCAATTATTTGGAAGCCAACTAATGCATTCAAACCGGGCCGAACGGTTTATTGTTCATGGTTTCTGTTCCTCATTACCGCGTCATGCACGTAGTTGCCCGAAATACTCTTGTAAAACTGCCTTCTACTCCCAAATCAGTTAGTGTCAAGAGAACAATACTGCAATCTCGGGACCAACTAAAGTATGATCCCCAGGAGAGTATCTATAACGGCCGGGTATACCAATGATCCCAATTTTGGAATATCAGGAGGCTGGCCGAGGGAACCGCGACCAAAATGCCACGAACTCGGTCATGGGTGAAGATTCTCTAACCATACAGGATACGACTTCAAGTTGGTACTATGGAGCGGGTAATATCGTTTGTGTCATGGGAAGTGGCCTGAGCTGGAACACAAGGTGTGTAGTGCTGCGCGGAGCCTCATCCGATTACCACCCAACATAACATCCATGACGGGGCGTGAGTCTAAAGTGCTGTCAACATGCAGTGTGGCGGCGTCCAACGGCTCGCCCGCATTATCAAGTACATAACATTGACCTGTACGACAACACCGATAACCTGCCGGGTTCAGAAAGACCAACCCGCGTCTCAATCACATGCATGGTCCTTCGGTTGCAATGCATTGATCTTTCGCCGAGTAGCCCCAGCTGCGAAAAGGAAGCTTGACCTTCGTTTATCTCCGAGATAAGGCAGGCAGGCAGGCAGGCAGACAGGCAGGCAGGCAGACAGACAGAATGATAGATAGGCAAGATCACTCCCCCACCTCGGGTAGCCGGGAAACATCACTAGGCGAATGCAGCCCTGTTTACTGCAGGCCTTTGACCGCCGTGGGGGCCTTCCTCATCCCATATTCCAACCGTTTGAAGCTTAGGGTCTCCTTGTTCTGCCCTCGAGGGTTCGCAAATAATTCCATTCATCAAAGTATCTCCCGTGATTGCCTCGCCCTGGGAATAATGGTAAAAACAATAGATTATAGGGAAGCCCCCGCGGCAGCTTAAGGGATACTGTACGATACTGGAGAGTAGAGTCCGAAGCGGAGAACTAAAGTAGTATCCCGTTGAGCGTCCTCGTTATCCGGGCATACATGTATGTATCCGTGCATATGCAGCAGTCCTCGGGTACAGATAGTATGTATAAAAGCTGTCGAAGATTATGCAACGCAACCCCTCGACAAGGTTGGACAGCGGCTCATCCTTCCAGCCCTGAGCCCTTGGGTCGCAGTATTGTAACGCAGTCAGCAATATTGACAGCAGCGCAATCAAACGGACGGGGATTTGCATGTAATAGATTGTGGGCATGTGCCGACGCAACCGATCAAGACGCCGGGCTGCTCAGCTATTCATCACATCCAGGGGCTCAATTTGTTTGCTTGGAACATATCATTGGATGTCAGAATGCTGTTGGCACTTTTATTCCCGCACCCACATCCCCGAAAGACCCTATAATACAACTTGATGATAATATGGAGTGGTGGCGCAGGACACCTTGATTAGCGGGACCAACCATATCTCAGTGCATCCTGTGCAAGGCTATATAGGTAAGTGAATACTACTATACAGTGCAGTTTGATAAGCCAAAGTACTTGGAAAATAGTCGGTCACGGAGGGATAGCTGACAAGGTTGGAACTCTCTAGGAAAGTCAACGACATGTTTGAAGAACGGTCATCTCTTGGCATAACATTCGTTTCGTGTATTGATTAATTCAATCAAATGCAAAAAGGGGAACATCCGGTTCCACGGGTTGTAGCTATCAAAATTCTGCATACTTGGAGCGCTTGAGGTTGAACCTCAGGCATCCTAAGAGTACTAGGTGTCGGAAAATTCTACACCCGGTCCAGATGTCCATGCTTGCCGGAATGCGACCTGCCATGTGCTTTGTACTTTCTTCTTGTCTCCCCAGGTGGGAAGTGGGTGCTGCTTAGAAAATCTGTGATCTTTGGGTACCTATCTGTCAATACCTGTTGACAGACGGCCCAGAATCTAAAGTAACTACTGGAAGTCATCGTCAATCCTGTTGCGTTCTACACCGTCTCGAATCTCAACACTGAGGGCAAGTTCGCCATGGAACCTTCACAGCCAGAATTGGAGGCTCTGGGCCATCTAGAGAATGGCAACACTCCAGCTACAGGAGCTGCGAGCAAAGCTCCGGACACCAGAACTCAGACCGAACCGGTAAGCGGTGACCATCATACTATCTACTCTGCATCTCGAAACACTAACCAAAGCGAACAACTCAGTTGGAAGTGACCACCCCATCTCGTCGGGGACCGAAAGACTGGCCCGCTGCCAGGAAGTGGACGGCAACTCTCATCCTATCCGCTTTTGCCTTCCTACAGCCTTTGTCCGAGACCATGCTGTCCCCGGTACAGGAAATGATCTCGCGCGACCTCCATATCATACACGCGTATGATTGGCTGCTTGTGAACTCTTTGATTCTAATTGGAATCGGCCTGTCACCGCTAATACTGGCGCCTCTCTCTGAGGTATACGGTCGCAAGCCTGTCCTGATCATCGCAAGCACCGTATTCGTTGTCTGGAATACAGGGTGCGGAGCGGCTAAGACACTGGGTGAGATCCTGGCCTTCAGACTGCTCTCGGGATTTGGAGCGTCCGTGGCGGATGCCCTCGCCGGCGGGGTCCTGGGCGATCTCTGGCGGGCTGAGGAAAGGGGACGGGCATTTGCCATATACATGGCCGCGCCTCTCTTGGGTCCCGCTCTGGGGCCCATCTGCGGTGCTTTCATCTCAGAGGGGATAGACTGGCGATGGATCTTCTGGATCATCTCCATCGCATCGGCTGTTGTCACCATCTTGGCTATCATATTCTTGCGTGAGACCTACGAGCCGAGACTGAAGCAATTGGACAAGCGTAACAGCGAGAAGAAAGAGATGGACGGTGGAAAACGGCCAGACCTGCTGAAGGCTATAGTGCCTTTCTTGAGGATCATTCGAAGCGATCTGCAGCGGCCATTGCGCATGCTCGGCACTCAGGTCATAATCCAGCTGCTGGCTGGCTATATGGCCATGTAAGCAGAAATCATTCCCTTTTATCTTGTCTCCAGTCCTGGGATATATTTGATCCAGGCGACAAGTGCTTTGCTGCTGGATCATCCCCCAATATCTCCGTTTGTCCTTCTATCAGGCAACTACTGACTTTCTTGTCTCGAAGCTTATATGGAACCATGTTCTTGTTCCTCTACATGTACCCAACAAGTAAGTGAGAAAGATCTATAGCCCCTTTTCATTTGTTGGTCAATCTCCGGGACAAGTTTGGGTCAGGGGAATTAGAGGCTGCACACCGATGTTTCTAGGCCTATTTTCTCCTCCCTCCCCCTCCCCTTTATTGCGCAATCACTAAATCCTCATATCAAGTGTGGACGAAGCAGTACGGGGAGAGCGTTGGTATTGGAAGCCTGAACTACCTCTCTTTCGCCATCGGGCTCATCGCCGGTGTGAACATCGCAGGCCGATTCAGCGACTATCTCTACGCCAGACTCAAGGCTCACAACAACGGCGTGGGTCGTCCGGAGTTCCGGATACCCCCAATGGCGATAGGAACGATACTCGTCCCAGTGGGGCTCCTCTGGTGGGGATGGGCCGGTGAGGCGAAGGTGCACTGGATCGTGCCCAACCTGGGCAGCCTGGTCTTTGCCGCGGGGGTCTACATATGCTCAGGGAGCGTCTCGATCTACACCATCGACGCGTATACGCAGTACGCCGCGTCTGCCATCTCGACGAATCTTGTCCTGCGGAGTCTCACCGCAGCACTCTTCCCGCTCTTCGCCCCCTACATGTTCGATGCTTTGGGTTTCGGTCTTGGCGCAACGGCACTTGCGGGTGGGTTTGCAGTGATTGGGTCAGCGGTTGTCTTCGTTTTGTGGTTTTATGGTGAAAGGCTCAGAGCACACAGTCCTTACTGCGCTGCAAGCAGTGATGACTAGCATGAATGCGCTGAGTCTACACTTAGATGATGTATAATGAAGTCCGCTGTCATCCGTTCTTAGACGGGCCCTCTCTCCGCTTCCTTGCTATCGAGTAGGCGTCGCTGGGTGCCCCCTCCCCAACAACGACCGCATATTACCAGCTCAAATTCCCTGGAAAGCTTTCTGGAACACCAAAAATGTACGTTATTTGGCACTTGGATGTATGAAAGATTTACTTCGTGCTAGTACCTGCACACTACGTTGTATTAACATGGGAAGTTGCACTCAAGTTCAAGGAATTATGTCTCATGAAACACACATATCGCGGGAAATGATAAAATGGCATATTGTATATGCGGATACTGGACACCGAAGCAAGACCATCATCGGTTACTTTATGATCAAGGTCATGACCGTGATCGAGACGTCCGCCCTTCCCGACTTTGTCTATGAACTTGGCCGGAACACTGCCCTGTGGTTATGACTCAAGTCATTCAGCACCTTGAAGACTTAAGAGGCTTTGAGGTGTTCAGCAGAAGTAGGTTATCTATTGCAACCTCCAGTGTACGTGTCCGCCCTAAACAAGAGGAAAACGCTGTTAGTATATCTCAATCCAAGGAGCTGCTGATATAGAACATTGAGGTCTATACACGTACGAGTATGCCAGTTCCAGTATGATCTTATGCCCCCTCGTGGATAGCCCTTGATCTCTTTGGTGAACCCAGATTCACACTCATCTTGTCCAATCTCCCTGCTCTCATCCTTTCCGATATAATGAAGCCCGAGAAGCATGTGTTTCTTAGCGCCCTCATCATTGAGCATCGCGCAGACCCATTTGTAGTCCCCGTTGGTTCCCTTGATGTATTTGCCGACGAACCAGTCCCTACAGGCTTTCTGCATTTGGGAGATAGCTGTGTCTACGTCATCACCCATGGGATGCCGTTGATGCGACATGTCATCTCGTCAGCGGTGGTGAAGACGTCGGAGCTGCTGCTGTCTGACTGGTCGAGAGGTGCGGCACTCGTGATGGCTGCGACGATCGCGATCGCGGTAAAGAGGATGGCGTACAGCTTCATCTTGCTTATCGTTCCTCCAGGATCTTTGCATACATGTGGGAAGTCCCTGGCAAAGAAAATGGAGAGATATCGTAGTGGCTCTTTCGACCTTTATATATCATCAGCTTCTTGGGGTCAATTCTTCTTTCGATTTTCGACAGGCTGAGCTCATGATCAACATGTATTCACTGACCAGAATCACTTCCACTTGAATAGCATTGAAGTCACTGAAGGGTTGCTATCAGGGTGAATGCAAAAGCTCTCACCTTTCGATACACAGCGGACTGGCAATGGTGTGTCGAAACTACAACGTAACTATAACAAATGCGAGTGTCAAAATATTACCAAACACCGCAAGATACAATATGGACATTCACCTTGGAAGCGCAAATGATGGGTCATAATAGCTTAGGATCGTATTCACATAATCAATACAAAGGTATGCAGGCGAGGTGGAATATGACAGTAGTATTGTGTCCTTGAGTGAAGATCACCTGATTATTCCCACAGACTTTCTTTGATTCCAAGATTTCAAGTGTCTTCGATCATTCTCCTCAATTTCGGTAATCAAAAAGCCTCCAGGGCTCCCACGGGCAGGACTAGGTTCATCAATTCTGTTATTGAGAGATATGTTTACACGTGTACATAGTGGTTACTAGATACTACTCACAATGCCCCATGGGATGCTAGGCTATTCAACAGACTGTGACGCATTCTATCATACAGGAAAGCTAGTCATTCTACAGATCCACGATATCTGGCTGACTCTACTGCTATACAAATGCCCAAAGTAGATGCAGAGCTTTGACAGCAGTACATAGGTAGGTAGGCCTCCTGCAGCTCATAGCCAAGTCAGCCACTCCTGTATGCAGCATCTTGCTGCAGGACGGAAAGTTGTTGCATTAGGTGTCTCGGGCCCAACCAAGAGGCCCAGTGTATGAAGCTCTATGACTACTGCACCAGTTATTACTCTGCAATTTCCTCGTATTTACCCAGTAGTTCCGAGATCTAGCCTGCTATGCTCAGCCCTTCATTTCCTTGATGCATTGCTTCCCTTATTGTTTTCGGTATTGAGTTGGAGAAATATCAGGCCTCACATACGTACGCTGGGGGATTGTGCTCCTGTCTAATCTCCCTTCCTGGTATAAACAGTGCCGCGATCATTAAAATTAGATCGTCGGTTGTCCACCATACGAGAGCTGCAGCAGCTCAAAGACTGGCTCTCAGCGAGTGACGGGACCATCAAGCCACACAAGATACCGGCACATGTGGACCATGGCGAAGAAATGCAAGCCATCGAATAAACCACTAGGTTCATCAAGGGAGGCCACGGCGTCTTCGACATCCAAAGATGCCAAAGAAGTTGCAGTTCCCACCTTGGAAAATATGGAAACTCCAGTCGGCCAACAGGTAATGAGCAGTGCCGCAAGTGGAGCTCAACATGCCGGAGTATATTCAGACCTCAAAGCACAAGCGGAATGCACATTCAAACTAGATGTATCTCCAGCACTGAGATGCGCTGAGAATATTGCCTTGTTGGAACTTCTAGACCAAAGGCCAGAAGATCCAGCTACTTCGCCACGTTTGCAGCCTCTCAGAGGTGACTACTTTGATGTGCAGAGAATACTATCGTTGAGCCAGGAAAGAGAGCTAGCAACCAACCTTGCTTTCCTCGCAGCCATATCGGACGATTGCAAGCACATAATGGCTGTTTGTATCGAAGAAGTACCAGAAATGGGGGGCTGCAATGTCCTGCTAGCTATCAACAAGAAGATGCCGACCAGTGAGAACGACAACACCTGTGGAGACGACATCCTGAACAAGGTACAGAGGGGATTCCAGCAGATGTTTGGAAGGCTGGGGGAGATATCCCCGGGTGAGAGTGAATCCCGTCCATACATAGTGAGCTTGTACATCGCTGACAGAGATCGAAGCACACCCTAAAGAAGGCAGAGTAGCGGTCGAGGGAACAGTCTTCAACGACATCGTTGCTTTATGCCACTGGAGAATACTAAGCCGTTTGAGGTCCAGGAAATCAAAGGCTTCTCTCAAATCGCAGAAACGCTTCATCGGCCTCCACCTGAAAGATTTTATCGACATTCCTTGGCATAATCTTGTCGACAGAGACGACCCTCAGATGACCATTGCCCAGATTAAGAAGTATCGCCATAGTTCGAAGACACTTTTGGCAAGTCTAGATGACCTCGAGGCTGCAGATGTAATCAGGCATGAAGACCTGTCCAGGCTGGTGCGATATATCGCCTGGTTTATGAAGGCGGTGCCTCTTGGAAAATTGCTTGGGCTTCTCAGGGATCAAGACATGGCACCGTCTTCCAGAGACTGGCTACTCAACTGTCTCTTGAAGGTCGCTCGATACCGGGACTGTGCCCGCTTGCTGTGCAGAAGGGCAAGAAGCATTCCTATGCTGCGGAATATCACTGCCCGAAAGATACAGAATGCAGCTCAAACCAGAGGGCATACTCCCCAAGTGCAAACGTCGATGGGTCTTGACCAGTCTCTAGGAAGGTTCCAGTACAAGGGGGAGCCGGTCCAGATCAAGACACTCCCAAATTGGCTCCGAAAGATTGTTAATTCCTCAAGAGATTCCTTTTCAGAAAATGTCCAAGCTACTCTGCAAACGGCCAAAGTTCATGCAGAAATACAACTTCTAGCCCACTATGAGGATGTTGAAGATGGTGTTATACCACCGAGGATGATAGCTGCAACAAAAGACGCCTGCTCCCTCTGCCACAGCTTCATCAGACTTCATGGAAAGTTTGAGCTGCCAAGGACACATGGCAAGTTATATGGAAAATGGCGCCTACCTGCCATATACCAGGACGGGCCGCTTCAGCGGACTCTGAACTCTTACCTTGAGCAACAAATCTCAATGGCCTTGCAGAGGCTGATCCCATCGTCCAGGAGACCTTTGACAATGTTCTTGAATGAAAGCAACATCTATACTATTAACATATCTGCGTCAACACTGGCTGCTCCATCACTCTTATCAGTTTCGAACGACTTGAAAGAGAAAGTCGCAGCACCAACTTCCCCTTCCGAGGAGGATGCCACAGGCAGCAGGGCGGACCAGCCGACGAGCGAGATCGACCACATCAAACAACGTGAGGAGTCTCGAAATGACAATGCGGCGGATGGCGGCGAAGACAGTCACATTGCAGGGGCCAGAGTGTTCGGCCCACAGGGAGTTGCAGATGCCCCAGTCCACGGCTGCAAGAGTACCAGCTTCGCAAGCGGGGGAGATGATAGGGGGGATACTTCCAATAGCCCCATGGCGAGCGATCCTCAGTCCCTGCCAGAAGAGATCCTGAAACCTGGCCAGACCATAACCTTTGAAGGTCTCCCAGTTAGCAAGAACCGCTTCTGCACCAACTGGATAGACATATCTATCGACGACTCTTCCAGCAGATTCTCACTCAGATGGCTGAGCGAGGCCGAAGCCGAAGCAACGCTGCGTGCCAATACGGATGCAGTACTTGACGTCGAATCGATCTCATCCGGCTCAGATACGACTCTGACGAAAGATGCGGAGGGGAACACGTACTTTGCATATGGCGGAGAAGTTGTCAAGATCCGCGCACTCAGAACGCACGACTCTTCATAGAGCAAATATAAGTTTCATGAGACAGAGAACTCGGACTACATGAGGCTACTCCGCCCTCCAATCTCCATACTAGCCTGCCCATCCCTCATCTCCCCGCTCCGTCCGACGACGAATTCCCTGTAGATCCTCTCGAGCAGTGTCCGCTGCTCGCGGCCGATGCTCGTCCTCGTGCTGTCCAGGGCTTTGACCAGGTGCTTCCACTGGATGATAACCTCCGTCTGTTGACCGCCCTTCCCGCCGCCCTCTTTGCTGTCGTAGGCCCCGGGAACTCCGTTCTGAGTCTTCTGCTGCTTCGCCCTCTTTCTCGACAACCTGATGCCCTCCAGCTTCGCGGCTATCTTGGCCTGCTGCGCTAGTTCAGACGACCTGTTCAACCCCCGTGCCGTCGGCTCTTCACCGGCATCATCCCCGCCGTAACGGAACTGCACAAAGTCATGTGCAGCCGATCCAGCAGACCTTCCAGTGCCGTGCATCTGCCCGACTCGTCGGGAGGTACTGCCGTTGCTGGCAGTATGGTCTATGTCCTTCAGTACATCCTGGATGGCCTCCAGCTGCGCGTTCGAGATCAACGCCTGCAGGTCGGCGCCCGAAAACCCCTCACTCCGCTTTGCAATCTCGTTTAGGTCCTCGTCGGACTGCAGGACCGCCTCGCTGAGCTTTGCCTTCTTGCCGATTGCCCTGATGATATCCACGCGCTCCTCAAGGTTAGGGAAGTCGCACAGGATGGATTTGTCCAGCCGCCCAGGCCGCAACAGCGCCGGGTCGATCAGGTCCGGCCGCGAAGTCGCAGCGAGGACATACACACCCGACAAGCCCTCGGCGCCGTCCATCAGTGTCAGGAGCTGGTTGACCACGCGGTCCGTCACGCCTGTTGAGTCGTGGCCACGCTTCGGTGCGATGGAGTCGAACTCATCAAAGAAAAGCACGCAGGGCTTGGCAGCCTGGGCACGCTCGAAAAGGTCCCGGACGCTTTTCTCGGAGGCGCCGATATACTTGTTCAAGATCTCCGGACCTTTGACACTGATGAAATTGAGGCCACACTCCCCGGCAACGGCGCTTGCAAGTAGGGTCTTGCCGCATCCTGGATAACCATAGAGAAGAATACCGGAGCGGAGTCGCAGTGGGCATTGTGCAAATATTGGGGCGTACTTCGTCGGGTACTGTAGCGTTTCAAGGAGGACTTGGCGCGTCTCAGTAAGTCCGCCAATGGAGTCAAATGTTGTTGTTGAATTCTGCAGCGTGACGTTACGCAACGATGCTGGCGTGAAGCCCTTGAGCGCGTTATCGAAGTCGACTCGTCCAAGCGCGACGGCTCTCACATCTGTATCGTCAGAGCCATCGGTCAGTGACCGCATAATAGCCTCGTTTCGAGCTCTTGAGATGAGTAGGCTCAAGTCTCCCGGCATATAGCCGTCGGTCTCTCCCGCAATATCGAGAAGATCGAGGTCTGGCTGGATGATGAACCCAGAGGTCAACGGAACGCCTTTCCTCGTTGATGGACTATCTCCATCCATCCAGGGGTTACCTTCGCCAGTGGCACTACCGTCAGCTGTCGCAGGACGGCTTCCATCATGGGTTGATGCAGTATCATCTGGCACAGACGCGGCATTCTGTCGAGTGATTGCCTCCATGATGGTTCGCCGTGCCGCTTTATCTGGCGCTCTTAGAGCAATGATTTCCCGCACAACGTGCCCTCCGACAAGGACATTGTGAAGCGATTCTTTGCCTTGGGCGGTAGCCAGCAAGGTGATGTTGCTGCCCGGGCCGCAGTATTCGCGGACCATGGAGCATATAGCCTCACTGAGTTGTCTGCTGCGGCCATTCTCATTGCCGACTTGCAACTCCGTTTCGGCTGGGCATAGCCGGTCTAGGTCATCCAATATTACCAAAGCCTTGCCTCCAAGTCGAGCACCCCAGCTTGCACCCATGAAGATACGGTTTAGTGTCTCTTTGATGTTACTTACCCTGCTCTCATCATTCACGAGAGCCCTGCATGTGAAATATGTCGTGTGAAAGAGCTGTTCCTTTCGCAAGGACCTTGCTACCGACTGCGCGACGGAGGTTTTGCCGGCGCCCAGGGCACCAGTCAACAGAACAGAAGACAGCTGCGAGAGATGAGACCGCAGCTCCTGGAGAAGCGAGTCTATCCCTACCAGAGGGCTATCTGATTGTGGTATTGCAGTAGAGTCTGATTCTGACAGCCATGAGGGTCGAGGTACTGGGGCTTGGAACTCGATCGGTAGTTGCCAGTCGGAACCCAAGATCCAAGGAGAATGGCTTTTGGCAGAGCCCTGCGAAGTAGGTAGGGGATGGAATCTAACGATTCCACCCTCCCAGTCTGGTGGGTGGTCGAGACCATTATAAGTCCCAAGAATGAGCCCATCTGTCAGGGGTCCGCCGAATAATCCCATACTGCCCTTTCCATCGTAAATGCCTCTGATCCTCCTAGTAGCCTCCTCACGCTCAGCGTTGGACTGCCCACCAAATTTGAGACCAGAACCTTGGCCTGCGCTATCGCTGGAAAAGGGGTAAATCTTCAAGTGTCGGACTGAGGGCCGATCCTCATCTTCGATCACAGACTTCAGGATGGACTTTTTGGTCAAAGGTTGAGAAGCTGGCTCGACCTTGATAACGCCTCCGACCAATCCTTCGCCCCCAAAAGCAGAGCACAAAATCGTAGATACTGCTGCTGTTTGCCCATTTGGAGGATCATCCCATGGTAGTAGTCGTGCGACGACCTGTCTACCAGGCTTCAATAATTCGAGCAGGGCCTGGCCTTCAGGTTGCTGCCCCTGCATAGGCGCTGGCGCTTGAAGAATTCCAGGTTTGATGAGGTTCACTACCACCCACTTCACGCCCCTGAACTCATTGGAGACTAATAAGTCCCGGTCAACCCAAACACTGAGCTCGTCGATCCCCAAATCATCATCGAACCAGTCCTCGCAGAGCTTCCTGTCGACTCCCCTCAAGAATAGCGCGGGTCTTCGCTCTTCACGCTGGCTCTTCCGTTTGACTGTGCTTGTCGAGCTTCTACCGCTCTTCTTTGAAGTGCTCGCCACACTTCGGTTTTCTCTGCTGCTTCGTGAGGACTTAGCCCTTACCTTTGGCGCAACAATAACTTCGGCATCAGGTGCAATCTTAGCGAACGGAGTATTCGAGGATGGCACAGGCTCGAGAGATAATATTTTGATATTAGCAGTAGAGGTGGGAGATAGGTGAAGGGTCAATGGATGTGGACTCGAAATGCTGCCTGACGCAGGGGAGTAGGCAGGATTAGGCAAGGCCCGGATCTGAGAAAGCAAGTTGAGTTCGAGGAATGTGGCATGTAGCTCGATGATCTCCCAGTCATCCGGCGTCAGCGGTTCAATATTGACCGTATGCGCCAGTGGAGGGTCTGTGTGGATGATGGTCATGACCTTCTGACCCTCTTTCAGCCCCAAGGTGTTTGCCAAAGTTGGATCTATCTCAATCAGGGGTAGATCTTGCTCTCGCAACCTTGAGACACTGCTGCCATCTCTCCCAACTACTGAAGCCACCTTATTCTTGCTTGGCATGCCAGTCCATCCGAGATACACGGATTTTTGAGGAGAAGATCCCGAAGATTTGTCGGCTGGCTTGCCGGTAGCATCTCGATAATTCAGCTCAACGATGATATTTTGCACGGGCTATTGAGAATATTAGCTACGTGAAACCTATTCAGAGATAGGATATACTGGTGGGTATGCCTTACAGTGTTGACATTGACGAGGAGGGACACAAGCGATGAGGGCAGGTTGACCAAGCAGTTCTTGAGGTGAACAAGCGATATCTCGGCTGCCGTCGCCTTTCGCTGAGACATGATGATGATGAGAGCGAATGAACAAAGAAATCGGACAATATTATCAGAATGGATCGGACGGCAGCATCTTGAGAAGAGACGGCAAATATCAGATTTTGGTCGTGCCGCTTGAAGCTCGAGGATAGGGAAGTCATTCGCGAGGTCATCTGCAGTATGAAAGCACGTTGCACGGGGTCTTCATGTGCCTCGGCTTGAATCAGAAGATGAGGACACAACTGCCCCCCTCCCCCGGTACCCCCCTGGGCGTATGACCCCGAACCCTGTAAAATATAGAAGCTCGGGCCATCTTTTGTAGAACGCGTCCCAAGTACCACTGAGTGTCGTTCCTAAACAGAGTGTCCCTTAATCGCCCTGTGATACACGACGTCCTTCCTAGAAACTCGAATCACAGCAAGCTTGACGCGCCCAGACGCGTTGAGCAACGCGTCTGGTTCAAGCAGGGGCTCTAATTGATTTTCCCCAGTCCTTCCCGCCAATTCTTTCGGCCCATTGGCACGACACCCGTTCTGCGCCTCTGTCACTACCACCACCTTGCGTTGTGAAGATACCCTCACCGTTCACGAACCCACCAAACCTTCTTTGGACGAATTGACGAGACCAAACCGCAGACATGGCGCTTCTTCAGTGGAAGGCGCCCGTTGACTATGAGGCGCAATTATGTATGTTCAGCCCCGCGCAGAGGCCGTCGCATCGGCGACAGGACTGACAGAGGCTTGCCAGCTGCCTTTAAAAGCTTTCTCCAAGACTTCAAGGCATCTCCCGCAGACTCCCTCACACATGCTCTCGGTGGAATGGAGATTACCGAGGATGACTTGGACGACGAGTACGACTTTATGGACGATGACGACGAGGACGAGGAGCGCCGGCAACAGGAGAGGGCTGATCGCAAGAAGCCCTACCACAAATACAAGGACATCATGCAGCAGCTCGCAAATCGCAAAATCGATGAGGTCCTCGTCGACCTCGACGATATTTCTCAGGTATGCAGAGCCGCCCTTGGCGACTCAGAGTTCGATAAATGCTGACTTATGGAAAGTGGGAGCAAGAGATGGGCGAAGAGGTCTCCGCATTGAAGCTTGCGCAATCAATCGAGTCCAACACCAAACATTACGTCGAGATCTTGTCGAGAGCGGTCGATGAATGCATGCCAGAGCCCAACGCGGACGTCACGTACGTATCGTACTGGACCGCAGAGAGTCGAACCTTTCCGGCTGACCAAGAAATAGATTTAAAGACGACGTTCTGGATGTACTGATGGCACGGCGTCAAGCTCGGAATCATGAAATTTCTGAAGGCGCCGAGGCCATGGGCGACCCCACGTTGCTGCAAGACAAGTTCCCAGCTGAACTCACCAGACGCTACACCCTCGTTTTCAAGCCAAGGTCGTCGACGCAAGAGAACCCCGTCAAGTCTCTGTCGGTCCGCCAGGTTCGTGGCGACCACCTCGGAACATTGATCACGATTCGAGCTATCGCCACCCGCGTTTCCGACGTGAAGCCCCTGGTCCAAGTCAGCGCCTATTCTTGTGATCGATGCGGCTGCGAGATCTTCCAGCCAGTCACTTCAAGGCAATTTGGACCCCTCACAATGTGCCCTTCTGCAGACTGCAAGGCGAATCAGACAAAAGGTCAGCTGCAGCCGTCTTCCCGGGCCTCCAAGTTCTTGCCCTTCCAGGAGATCAAAGTCCAAGAACTGCCGGAGCAGGTACCAATCGGCCAGATTCCTCGCTCTTTGACAGTCTCGGCATACGGAAGCGCAGTACGAAAGATCAGCCCCGGCGATGTTGTCGATATTTCGGGTATCTTCTTGCCGACTCCCTACACTGGATTCAGGGCCATGCGGGCTGGTCTCTTGACAGACACTTACCTGGAGGCACACCATATCCTCCAGCACAAGAAAGCATACGAAGACATGAGAGTCGACCCCGGGCTGGCGCGGAGGATCGACCAATACAGACGCTCTGGACACGTCTACGAATATCTCGCCAAGTCCATCGCTCCTGAGATCTATGGCCATCTCGATGTCAAGAAGGCACTCCTGCTACTTCTCGTCGGAGGAGTGTCTAAGGAGATGGGCGACGGTATGAAGATCCGTGGAGATATCAACATCTGCCTTATGGGTGATCCCGGTGTGGCCAAGTCTCAGCTGCTCAAGTACATCTCCAAGGTCGCTCCTCGTGGAGTATACACCTCTGGCCGCGGTAGCAGTGGTGTCGGTCTGACTGCTGCTGTGATGCGGGATCCTGTGACGGATGAGATGGTCCTCGAGGGAGGTGCCCTCGTCCTCGCGGATAACGGCATCTGCTGTATCGACGAATTCGACAAGATGGACGACAACGACCGGACAGCCATCCACGAAGTGATGGAACAACAAACCATCAGCATTTCCAAGGCTGGCATATCCACCACCCTGAATGCGCGCACCTCCATCGTGGCCGCCGCGAACCCGCTCTACGGAAGATACAATCCCAAGCTATCCCCCGTCGAGAACATCAACCTCCCCGCCGCCCTGCTCTCACGTTTCGACGTGCTCTTCCTCCTCCTCGACCACGCCAACCGCGACACAGACGCACAGCTCGCCAAGCACGTCACATACGTGCACATGAATAACAGACACCCGGATATCGGCACCGCTGATGAGATCGTCTTCTCGCCCGATGAGGTCCGGGCCTACATCTCGCTGGCGCGCAACTACCGCCCCGTGGTCCCACAGAACGTCTCAGAGTACCTGATCAAGACGTACGTGAAGATGCGTGACGCACAGAAGAAGGCCGAGAAGCGCGGGAAGCAGTTCGCGCACACCACGCCGCGTACGCTCCTGGGTATCGTCCGCCTGGCGCAAGCCCTGGCGCGTCTGCGTTTCTCCGACACCGTGGCGCAGGATGATGTCGACGAGGCGTTGCGGCTGGTCGAGGCCAGCAAGGACAGCCTCAACACGGAGCAGGGTAGTGGCAGGAGGCAGATGAACGTCAGCAGCAGGATCTACAACCTGGTCAAGACGCTCATGGAGACTGGCCAGTGCCGGCCGGATGACGCGGAGGAGGACGAGGAGGAGTACGGCGTCGAACTGAGCATGCGCAAGGTGCGCGATCGGGTCATTGCCAAGGGCTTCACTGAGGACCAATGGCTGAACACGCTGGAGGAATACAGCGACCTTGATGTGAGTATCTCCCCCAACGCAGGATCTTCCCCTCGATCAAAGGCGCAATTGCTGACTTATTTGACCTCTAGCTTTGGCAAACTGCTGGAAACGGCACTCGTCTTGTTTTCATCACCGCCCAGGATAATAACGAGGACGAGGATGAGTAGTCGATATTGTCAAGCATAAAGGAAGGGAGGGTTTCAGGTTAAGCGCTGCCGTCCGATTCACGGTGGAGCCTGTTGATGATGATTTCACAAAAGATGCCTACAAGTTGTCGCTCATGAAGGATGATGGAGCTCGAGCATGTGTGAGAGTTGCGACTCGCTCAGAAGGGGGGTGAATACGTTATGGAACGCGGAATGCTGCTCGGTGTGACGGTGTATGTGCATTTGGCGTTCATGGATATCAGGTTTTATCGAGTTGGATTTCTGAGGCTGTATTGGTACATTAGATGGAGTATACGTCTTAAAAGGGAACAAAACATTCCGAGTCTACCACATCGGGTCTGGTCTTGAGATCTCATCCGTTGGAAACGCGTTGTTTCTGACACAGAAAGGCCATCAAAGCTGTTGTGCTCCTAGGAGGCCGATAACGTTTAGCAACTCTACAGATACTTGTCCAAGTGTACTGACAAGTATTGGAAATCATATTAAGTCCCTACCACGGACCGAGATTGAAAGAAGACCATTTCAGCTCAACAATATCGAGCGTCCCCTTTCACATCACCGATCAATCCTCTTACAGACTTTTCAATGTACAATTTACTACAGGTCTTCTCTCATACACAGCTGTATACATCCCAACCCCAACCCGGTCCCATCATCCTCCTCATACCAGCTCTAACCCAGCCTCAGGCTCAAGAGCCCGGCCTTCTCCATCTCCCCGATGATGCCGTTACCCCCCGTGATCCACTTCTCGCTGACCTCCCTCTCATCAACCGTGGCGCGGAGCATGCCGCTAGCGGCCCAGTACTCCATCAGGGCGCGCGCCTCCTTCTTGCTGATGCCCCGGACGTTGAGCACCTCGATGCCCGTGCCCTCCATGACCTCGTCGGTGCGGGCGTCGTACTTCCTGCCGAAGGGGTCCCTCGGCGGGAGCTCGTCCTCGGCCACGCCGGCCTGCCTGGCGGCCTGGCGCTCGAGGGCCAGCTCCATGCTGGGGTTGCGGGCCGAGTTGCTCCTGCAGGTGGCGGCGAGGACGGCGCCGCCGGCGGGGAAGGCGGCCCTGCCGGCCAGGAGGTCGGCGAACATGCGCACGATGGCGAGGTCGTGGCTGTGGATTGGGGCGGCGGCGGCGTCGCGGTAGTCGCTGACGCGCATGGCGAAGGCGAGGCCGTCGAGGGCGAAGAGGATGGGCGGGCGCGGCGAGGCCTCGCTCCTGGCCTGCAGCTCGCGCCACAGCGCGGCGAAGACGCCCCAGGCCTGGTCCGGCTCGCGGGCCGACTCGATCAGCGCGTTGAGGGTCGCGCCCTCGGCCACAGGGTTGGTGAAGTCCTCGTAGGACCGGGTCGTGTACACGCGGTCGAGGGCGGCCTTGTTGGCGCTGCGGATGTTCTGCATCAGCTTGAGCGCGTACACGGACTGCATCCACTGCTGCGGGTTGGTGTCGGGGATGGGCGCGTATTCGGTGCAGGCGGTCGTCAGGTCCTGGGCTGTCAGGAGGGAGAAAAGAGAGCGTTAGACAATATACACAGGCATATTACTTTCCCCGTAAGACACAGGATAGAAGCCTCCATGTCCGGCCGGAGAAAAGCTAGGAGGAGCGGATAAGACTTACCCTCGGGGATGTTGATGACGATCCAGCCGTTCTGGAACGCGTTCGCCATGGCCTGCAGCAACACTATGCTCTTGCCCGCCGCCTTCTCGCCGGAGATGACCGCCCTCAGCGTCTGGCCCTTGCCGCTCTCCTCCTTCATGCGCGCGCACAGGTGGACCGTCTCCGGGCGGACCAGCACGTGGGGGCTGTGGAACAGGCCCCAGGTCTGGCTGCTCTTGAAGGCCTCGGCGGCGCGCAGCTGGTCGATGGTGTCCTCGGGGATCTTGAAGACGCGGCCGGCGCTCTCGGGGCTGACCATGTTCTCGGCGTCGAGGCGGAGGGCGCCGTGGACGGGCACCGCGTTGTTGTTGGACAGCACGATGCGCTTGCGCCAGGCCTTGCGCTCGCCCGGGAGCGGGGTCTTGCCCCGGACGATGTCCTTGGCCTTCTTGAACTTGGACAGCTTCATGCGCTTGCCCGTGCGCTGGTGCTGGCCGGCGGCCTGGGGGCGGGCGGTCGTCGAGAAGGGGGCCGATGCCGAAGCCGGCGTCTGTATTATGGTCGTCGCCATGGGGACCATGTGCCGTGGTGAAGATGCCGGGGTCGACTGCGCTGCCACCGAGGAGGGCCTGAGGAGGCACCTCCAGCAGTTTTGGGAGGACATTATGTGTTGGTTGGGGATGTGATGGGCTTTCTTTTCCTCCGCCAATCCTGTATAAGCGTGGACGTGGGTGATCTGCGTTAAGGGACACAGCTTATTGCGTCGCCCGATGGCCTGTGGTGGGGGAATCGTCACGAGGTCCCGACCGACAGACAACCTCGAATATACACCGCGCGGAATTGGGATATGGAGCTTTCCGGCCGAAGGAAGAATTTCGAGCTTCGATTGCCGGCAGCAATAGCGGCAACGGGCATTGTGCGCACCGGGGGGGGGGTGTGGGGGGGGGAGGGAAGGTGGGAATTATCAGCGCAGATGGACGCCCAGGGACGCCTGGCCAATCAATTTAGGCGACTCCAGGAGACTCCACTAAAAAGTTCAAACGTTCCCAAGAATGTTCGTTTTGGCGGTTCAGTCGATCGGGGATCTCTTTTCACTATACAATTCTCTCTCTCTACTACCTCTCTCTCTCTCTCGAGAAACACATAGGCGCATCAACCAGACGACCTCAACTACTCCGAGGCATAATAGATCGCCCAACAGACGTGCAATCCTCAACCCACTCCTTCCACCAAGAAGACCACAACAGAACCCAACCCAACATCACCAACCAACCCCCCACAATGGCCGCCACCACCACCACCACCACCAACACCAGGCCAAAGCTCCCCGTGACGGTCGAGAAGCCCACCCCCTACACCTTCGACCTCGGCCTCCTCCTGGCGACCGACCCCAACCCGCTCGACCTGGACCCGGAGGACCTCGAGGCGTCCCTCGCGGCCGTGGCCCGCGACGGCGCGCAGGCCCTGGTCAACCAGCTCCTGACCACCTGCCCCATCACGTCGTCCAAGGCCGACGGCGTGCTCCTCTCCCTGCCCCCCGCCGCCACCCCGCTCCCGCGCGAGAAGCCGCTGCCGGCGGCCAGGGCGGCGACCAGGTGGGAGCAGTTCGCGGCGCGCAAGGGCATCAAGCCCAAGACGAGGGAGCAGCGCAAGAACCTCAGGTGGAACGAGGGGTCCGGGGAGTGGGAGAAGAAGTGGGGGTACAAGGGGCCCCGGGAGAGGGGGCCCGACGCGAAGGTCCAGGCCGACTGGGTCGTCGAGGTCAGCCGGGCCAAGGAGGAGAAGCTCAAGGGGACGGAGACGATCCGCGGCGAGGGGCGGAGGGAGAGGAAGGAGAAGATCAGGAGGAACGAGAGGAAGGCGAGGAGTAATGCCCGGCATGCCAACAAGTAGGTTGGTCGGGTGAGGAAGAGAAGAGGAAAGGATATGAAGGGACATGGACGACGCTCCGGGCTGCTTGCCTGCTTGCTCGCTGCTTGTTTGTTTTTGGAAGTTTATCTGGCGGTGTGGCGGTCCTGAAGATTGAACGGCTCTCCGGACCGTTGTAGACGTGGTTGGCTGGCTGGCTAGCATAGAGGGTGCGGGCGGCGTGAGCTACATCTGCTTGGCACTATACTCTTGAGGAAGCCCTTATTTTTTGAGACGGAGTTCTGGCGTCTAGGAAGGAGGGAAAGCATCGTGACTGCTGCGATCACTGCGTGTCGCAAGATACTTGACGGGCAGAGGAGAGAGAGAGAGAATACCAGGGATCATACCAAACCTCATAATCATAGAAACAGCTTTCCACATGTGAAGTAATTGGTCGCAGTGGTCGACTCTGTACAGAGGAAGAAATACCGTGGCAACGCCCTTCAATATCACAACTTCCTACAGCGCCCTTCCCCAAGGAGGTCGGTCTTGGGTATAACCGGCCCTTCGAAGCGGCATCCACTTGCAATAGTCGTAAATCCCTTCGCAACGTGGGATTCTCATCCTGCAGAAATCCCGGACTGTGCAGAGACAACCGAAGTATGGCGTTTCGAAATCATGTCTTTTCATTGCCAGTCCTGCCTCCCAGCGGACCACACTCGTCTTGATCACTATCCTCACAGCCGTAATATACAAGTCACTTTCTTTGGCACCTTTCCAACTCCGGTTCTTTGCCCCAAAAAGGGGGAAACACCTTTTTCACATTGTAACCCAAGCAAAGCAGATTGATCCTCCGTCCGTGGGGAAAGCCCGTCCCTCCCGTCCACCGCGCCGTCCCCCCCTGACTCCCTTATTCCTATTCGCAGTGATGCAAAGCGCAAGACTACCTCAAAGACAATCGCAATCTTGATTTATCAAACACAATTCATCGTGGTGACCCGCGCACACTCCTCGCATTGCAGTCAAAGCCAGTAAAGAAGAAGGCCCAGTTTGGGCCTGATGGCCCTCAGCCCTAGAATAATGGCAAATACAATGCACCTCAACCTTGCTCTCTGGGGTGGAAGGCCACCACCAGTCCAAATGCCTGTGGGGTATACAGAACAGAATACATGAAAAACAAAACCATCAAAGTCGGGGGAAAAAGCCTCCCACTTAATAGGAGAAGCTTGGGCGCGCGTCTCCATCCATCAGTTGAGATTCTCACAACTCGAGGTTGATTCATTCGCTTCGCACCGTTGGTTCGCAGCGGGGATAAGGCCGAGTGCTTCACAACAAAGGGAATTCGTCATTGGCGTATCTCGTCAAGTAGGATGGATAGTGAGCCGAAGCAAGCGTGTTACCCCAAGGACAAGTCTCGCCGCGACTTTTCGAAAAATAGCGCATGCGCGGCTCTATCGGAAACATAATCGTAGAGGGCGTTTCTAGAACCCAAGTGGTGACATAGGTTTGATGGGTGACAGCGGTCGCATGTCATCGGAACCCCGTGTTGTCACACTTCGCCCATCGTTTGAGGCGTCAGCATAGATCGGGACGGCCTTCGGTGTCGCACTTCTGTTCTCCTGGGTCCCGTTCGTCCTCTTCGACCGTATCGACTCACCTCCGTGGTGAGACACCTTGTCACTGCCCGAGGAAGAGACCTCGCGGGCTGCATTCATCTCGCGAACTATCTCATCCAAGCCAACAGTATTCGGGTCGTTCCTGCGTTCGAGTCGGGGCTCCATGCGAGGTTCCAGTCGTTTCCTGATCCCAAGTCCTGGAGGCGGTGGCTGGTCGAATATCAGGTACTCCTCCTCTATGTACTTGGCTTCAGTCTTGCATCCCTTCCAGCAATCCCTCCAGTCGCAGACCAGGAACTTGAAGCAGAAGGCGTCGATCTTCATGCATGGCTGGAAGCAGATACAAAGATTCCGGAAGTCCATCTTGTTCTTGTCCGAATGTGCCAGTAGCAGGCTAAGGTGGCATGTGATGGCGAAGAGCAGATAGTAATTGAAGGGCGATAGTTTCGAAAGCTCGTCGATGAGCATCTGAGGTACCTTCTCGGCACCGGCGCATTCCCGAGCGATTCGGTCCTGGGCCTCCTTCGGGAACAGCTCGTCGGGGAGCTCGCGGAGCCACGCCTTGAGCATCGAGCCTATTATGTTTATATCGTACAGGTCCTCCTGGGTAAAAAGGTCGACATCGTAATCTGCATGCACTGTCAGTCCTGGTCCTGCTGGCCGGCCCCCCTGGCCCATTGGCTCATCAGACTTACGCTCGTCGAACCGCCGCTGCCATTTCTTTATTTGCGGACCACTGCCCGGAACTCTGTATAGACCCTCGACGTCGCAGCCCTTGTAGTTCAGATAGTCGATTGCCCTCCAAGGAAAGGCTGGCATCCAGAATTCCGTCTTGTCTCTAGACTCCTCCAGCCGCTTCGATATCCTGGTCAGGCGTGTTTGTTCGACGAGAGGGAGGTTGATGACCTTCAACACATAATGCTCGTCATCCACAGCAGGCTCTTTGTCCGTCGTACTCCCGCTTCGACCAACCTTGCCGAAAAGCCCCTTGCCGATCGACTCTGCCACCCTGCCCCCTTCTCTTTTGAGATTGTTGAAGAATGACGCTGGACCATTACCATCCCTTCCTGCCGAGGACGATTGATGTGGCCTGCCATATTCCCGCTCCCTGTTCTCGTTCCTGCTCGTGGAGGCGTCTCGTGATGGAGCGCGGTCACGGTCTGTGGAGCGGTTTCGCGATGAAGTTGACATGGCGTCTCTGTAGGGTCTGTCGTGAGCCACCACCGGCGCAGATTTGGTAGGCCCGGCAGTGTAGGAGCGGTCCACTCCTGGGAGTGGTCCCTGGCTGTAGGCAGCTTCCTTGGACTCCTGAGGGCTCGGGGTGTGACGCGGGCTTCGGTTGTCCTTATCGCGGTGCGACTTCGATCTGCTCAGCAATGCGAAGGGTTTTTGCTTGGAGGCTTTTCGTATTGGGTTGCTCAGGTCGCAGTTATCTAATAGGGAGGAGGCTAGAGAGGTGGTGGATCTGGAGGGTAAAGAGGGGGCGGGTTTCTGGACGGAATCTACGCAGGATTCATCTGGGCAGAAGACAAAGAATCAGCATTGAAAGAGCATTGACCTGGGAGACATGTGCCAAACATTGTAGGATCTGCGGATGAAGGGATTGGTTGAAGGGTGGCAGAAGGGTTTGTATTGGGATTCCTTACCTGAATGTTTTGAAATCTGTTTGGTAATTGCGGGTTGGTCGGTGCTATTCATGGCGAAGGGCCCTGAGTCTGCTCTGGTGGTATCGCGCCCCTTGTTCTGCTTTGGTGGTAGGCAATAGGGCGAGCTTGGCGAGCTGACCGAGCCGGCCGGGCTGGTGTAGTTAGGAAAGAAGCCACCCTTCCTCTCGTCGCCAAATGGTGGTCTGGTCTGGCCGTGGCTGGACTTGAGACGTCTCTGGTCTAGCTGGTGATGTTGTCGCGGCAAAGACGTAAACGACGACGAGGCGTGGTGGTCTGGCTGGGTCCTAGCGGCGGTGATGGGTGGGAGTTGGGGCTCTTCGAAGAGGGGCTTCTGTTGCTGCTGTTGCTGCTGCAGCGGTTGTGGTTGCTGTTGCTGTTGCTGCTGCTGCTGCTGCTGCAGCTGCTGCAGGGCGGCGATGTGCTGATGCCTCTGGGCGTTCAGCTGGGGGGTCGTCGCTGGTGAATGATGCACTGAATTGGACTGATGCTGTGAATGTGGTGACTGTGATCGTGATCGTGACTGTGATGCTGGAACGGGGATTTTTGACGAGAATTTGGAGGTGAAAGGAGATCGTGGTGAGTTTGACGATGTCGAATGGGCGGCTGCTGGTGCTGCTGGTGCTGCTGCTGCATTTGCTGGAGAGACGCGGGCATGAGCATGAGCATGAGCATGAGCGGCATGGACATGAGCGGCATGGACATGAGCATGAGCATGGGCATGGGTATGGGTAGGGGTCGTAAGGTGTTGGCCTGTTTCACTAGTGGTAGCAAGCCGTTGATGCTGGGTTTGGGCCTGGACACTGCCGGGCTGTGGTTGGTACCGACGCTGTTGCAGCACTTGTGCCGGTACCTGTATTATCTGTTGTGCCTGTGCCTGTGCCTGTATCTGTATCTGAGCCTCTGTCTGTCCCTGTCCCTGTCCCTGTACCTGTACCTGTGCCTGTGCCTGTGCCTGCGCCTGTGCCTGTTGTGCCTGCATGTTAAACACAACAACGGGCTCGGGCACGGACTTTTTTCGTGCCATGACGGCGGTGGATGCCAAGTTTCAATTGCAATTCCAGTTCAGGTCCAGGGTTCGAAGAGATTGATGATGCCAGTATGGATAATGAGACTTGGGGAGTGCTGCGACCGATGGGCAGTAGTAGGTACCTGGTTTGCCCACATACAGACCCCCGAGCGGATGCCGAAGCCTTGTGCTGTGCCCCCGTACCCGCAATCCGTAACCCGTCCCGAGTCCGTACTGTGTGTATGTATGCGTGCTGAGAGACCTCCTTGTCATGTACCTAGGTGGTGTCCGAATGCAAGTACTTGATAACGGTACCAATGTTAGGCCGAAAGAGCCTGGGAAGCTTTCTGGGATCGTCCTACCCGCTGGAATGGACTGTATGAGGAAGCAGCTCTTTGTTCCCTCTCCAGATTGATGTCACTTCAGGATCGTCGTCCCTGGCAGCCCTGCTGGGAGTGTTGAGCCGCCTGTGCTAGGTTCCAGCATATGCAGAGTGGAGGACTGGTAGCAACTTGTGACAAATGAAAAGGCAGCCACAATGCGGCGGGAAGTCGAAAACAGCAAAAGTCTCCTGATGCTCTGGGCTGTAGGCAGGAGACAGTAGCAAAAGATGGCAATAAAAACAATGGTGCCCTGGCGGTTGGGCAGCTGGCCCGGAAAGGAGATCCTAGAGGGTTGTTCCGGGGGTAGATACGGCAAGGGTGTCTTTCTGTCTGCCGGTCATCCACCAGAACCGAAGAACCGAAGAACCGAAGAACGGAGGGTATGAACAGACAGATAGGTATGGTATGTAAGTTGATGTTGATGAATGCGATCTGGAAGGGGAGATGGGTGTGTGTGTGTGTTTGCTGTGTGCTGTGTGCTGTGTCGGGGTACGGATCCATACAATCAGCACAGGTCACCGGTCAGGGCGCAGGTTGGGTCTGTTCTCTGCTGTACTCCTCCCGTAATCTGTCGCCTAATCATCGTCAGGCCTGGATTGGACCGACTAACGACCTTGGAAGGTAGACCGACCCTCTCTGTCCGGCACTGACTGACTGACTGCCTGCATGTCCCGATGGATGATGCACAGCAACCGGAACGAGCCCGATTAATTGACCGAGGCGTTCAGGGCGTCCAGGGCGCGAGAGGAGACCTACGAACGTGGAGAAAGATGATACCTACTTGGCCGCAACGACGTATCCAACACGGTCGATACAGATACGACAGGCAGGCAGAGGATCCGCACTGCGTGCGGTGCGGCGTAAACGAGATTCTTGGTCCGAAATGGCGGCCCGTGGCTGTGATGCCCAAAAAGGAGATGAGGAGTTGCTACAAATATCCTCCAGCTGTACATGCGCCGTCCGAAATAAGATGATGATGGCTCTTCCGATTTCGAGGATCCCAGCAGTGAATTTTGCTACATTGTTTTCAGCTGAGAGATAGACCGAATCTTGGGCAATAGTAACCTCCCGGGGCGCATCAAGCACGATTCGGGTGGTTTGCAACGAGAAGGATTTCCTGGGCCAGCTGTTCCTCACGGGCATTTGATGAAGGCAATAAAGGCAGTGGCGCATCGACCACACCAGCACATGCACCGTAACATTGAAGCCACGATTTCTAGTGGGTCCTAAGGGAGCCACGGCACACGCATGTGTTGTGTACTGTACATACATAGATTTACATATAGGGCCATACGTGTACCTATCAATCATGTTCCTGTCCCGCTCGACTGCTGTCAGAACAGTCAGATATATCACCCGATCAACACTCACTTGACATCTTGAGAAAAATCACTACGTAGTAGGCTTGCTGGCTCAATGGACAGGACCTCCACAACGAGCCATCACAGCAAATGTTCCTGTCTCTCGGCATAAGGCGAGGACCCCGGGTTATGTATCGGAATCTCAAGTTACTTGTGGGAGATGACACTCCGGACCTCGGGAGTTGCCATTCGACATCAAATCTCGAGTCTCGTGGCTGGCGGACCCCCAACAGACCGGCCTAGGCCAGGCCAGCGACGGTTCAGATGGGGGATGTAGGATCTTCACACGTGGTATCCGGTATCCCCAACATCGAATCCTTCGATACATAGTACTGTGTAAGCATCAGCTCCGCGCCGTAAGGCGGGCAGTGGCCAACGCCATACCCGATCTACTGACGTACCCAAGTACTTACCTAGGTAGTTACGCGTCAGTGTCATACCTAAACAGGTTTAGATCAGGTACTACTGACAGCACAATCGACTTTGAAACACGGGCACTGTTTCTTAGCAACAATCGGGCAGTCGGGCTCCCACAGCCAAAAATAGGGTTCGGCCAGGGTCAGGGAGAATATTGTACAGTAGTACTGGTACCTACATGAACCTGGCCCCCACAGCAACCTTGGAACCTTGACTGATATTTTGGCGACGACGTCGGTTCCAGAGATTGTTCCTGACTCTTTCGAGATTAAGGTTTGGGGCCTAAAAATCTTGTCTGTTTGTCCTGCTCGACTTTAGATGTTGCACATGTTCCCAGGAGATATGCGCTCGATGGGGCACGGGCCGGCATCAGCCATGCGAACAAGTACGATACCAGAACACCCTTACCGTCCATGCCTTGCGTCGATTAACGAGCCGGACTGCCGGATTATCGACATTGAGGTCCCGGGGTCGCGGATAACCCGGAGGGTCGTGTCCTCCCGTATATGTACATTATACCGCCAGAACAGTAGTCCATACTTACCCCATGGTATGACAATTTGTCTACATAAACTATCTCTACAACAGTACGCGGTTGATTCCGTATTTCCCTTAATGAGGCTTCCAGTCAGGTCATTGAGTGCAATTACGATTATGGTTGAGTGATATGTTGATCGTTATGCACAGGGCACAGGTCAGCCTCGCAGTACGTCCAATGTGATCCGGTATTGGACCATTGCAACTCAAGGTTTTGGTCTCTGAACAGGCGAAGGAATTACCTGGGTACCAATATACTATGTTATATTGGCAGACGGACAGTTGCATTCGCGTACTCGGCGATTTGTCTGATGATCATGGTGTCGTGCTCGTCTTGGTCAAGCAAGTCGCTGTTGAGAGGTCGATGTTCCTAATACTCAGGTCCGCGTGCTTACTAAGACGACAGCCCGTTTTCAACGACACGCCTCCAACTCCCCCTTATTCCCCCCCCCCCCCACATACCGCCTTCCTCACCCCAGTCACAAACCCTATCTTCACCACCAATATGTCCACCCAGCTCTCAGAGCTACCCGATGAGCTGCAGCTCGCAACGGCAAACCACGTGAAATACATCCAGTCCCTCGACACCAGGAAGGATGAGTACGACTACTGGCTGACCGAGCATCTCCGCCTGAACGGCGTCTACTGGGGTCTTGTTGCCCTCCACCTGCTCGGCCACCCCGACGCCCTTCCCCGCAATGAGACCATAGACTTCATCCTCTCCTGTCAGCACGAGAGCGGGGGCTTCGGCGCCGCCCCGGGTCATGACGCGCACATGCTCTACACAGTCAGTGCTGTGCAGATCCTCGCGATGGTGGACGCCTTCGATGAGCTTGAGCAGAGGGGCAAGGGCAAGGTCAAGGTGGGCGAGTGTACGTTGCCGTGTCATATCTCCAGTTTATCTGCCCTTTGACCCCCTCAGGTCTACTCAAGCCGCCTCGTCGGTAGGCACATAATTTCAGGCTAACAGTTCCCACACAGTCATAGCCAACCTCCAGAACAGGGAGACGGGCACCTTTGCCGGCGACGAGTGGGGCGAGGAGGACACGCGGTTCCTCTACGGCGCGTTCAACGCCCTCTCCCTGCTCGGCCTCCTCGGCCTGGTCGACGTCGGCAGGGCGGTCGACCACATCGTGGCCTGCGGCAACTTCGACGGCGGCTACGGCGTCAGCCCGGGGGCCGAGTCGCACTCGGGCCAGATCTTCACGTGCGTGGCGGCCCTCGCCATAGCCGGGCGCCTGGACGTCGTCGACGCGGACAGGCTGGGCCGGTGGCTCAGCGAGCGGCAGATCCCCGGCGGGGGCCTCAACGGCCGCCCCGAGAAGGCCGAGGACGTGTGCTACAGCTGGTGGGTCCTGAGCAGCCTGCAGATCATCGGCCGCGCGCACTGGATCGACCGCGACGCGCTCATCGGGTTCATCCTGCGGTGTCAGGACACCGAGAAGGGCGGGATCGCGGACAGGCCTGGCGATATGGTCGACGTGTGGCACACGTGCTTTGGCATGACCGGGTTGAGCCTTCTGGAGTACCCCGGCACGGAGCCCGTCGATCCGGTATATTGTATGCCGAGGTCGACTATCGAGAGGGTCTTGGGGAAGCAATAATAATAATGGTGTGAGCAATCTGAAAGTAATGTTATGACCCCTTTTTCTATCGGTGCTGTGCCTTCTATCTCTTTTCCACGGTAAGAAGTATCACAAGAACTTAAGCAGTACTCTTGCCGTTGAACAACCTACTATCCGTCACCGCCATGGATGCTAGGGCTCAAGGCGGGAGAAGATCATTTGGAGGCCCGTACCTAAGTTGCGCACTCCTTCGAACCCGTGGGTGGGGACAACCAAGCAGCGGACCTACAGAGTCACGTTCAATTCCTTATTACTATTCAGCGTTTGGGCTCAACTACCTGTCGTGAGCAGAATGTCTTAACAGTCAGTATAGGGATTCGTACCATCACCTCCTGACCAGGACCTCTGAATATTGGTCGTCCACAACCTTCCAGAACAGGCAGTATCTCGCTCAATATATCATATTCCGCCGTGTGCTACTGCGTTGCTTGGCGTTTCGGCTGCTCTTTTCCGTCAGTCGACCGTGAGAAGATTCAGCGTCTTAGCCGGCTTACGGTATTGTGGCTGCAAACTATACTACATTTCACTCGTCAAGGAAGTTTGAACAAAAGAGAAATTAGAGAGCAAAACAGTCAAGCTCCAATGTCACGATGCCCAGTTGTACCCAAGAAATGATGGTGTCTGTGTACTTCGCTCACTGGTGTTTCGCAGTCGCACAGAGGAGAGACAAGTCCAATCGCTTGTCCTGAAGATACCGAGTGTTATCAAAGCCTTCTACCCCCAAAGACGGCGGTTGCTTTCCTGGAAACCCTTAACCCGTCATACCCCAGTCCAGCTTGGTGGGATCTGTCAGGCATCACACCCCTTCACTCATCAAGGAGAGAGACCAGTGTACACGTGTAGCGATGAAGCCGCAATGCACGTCGCGACGTACAATTAGTGTACACCTCAACTATGAAACGCCGCCGCCGCCGCCCCTCCCCCGAATACCCTCCCCAGCCTCTCCCTGTATGAGACACGATGACAGCTGGCTGGGCAAGCTGGGGAACAAGCCGTGGTAACATCGAGTTCGGCAGAGTACTTCTCTAGTAAGGTGATACAACATATGCGTCAGCTCTACTATCATATCTATCAGCCTCCCATAACTACCATGTTACTTGTCTTCTCAGTGATTATCCAACTGTTACCGATCAAATATCCAGTCTCACTCGATATCTCGACCTCGGATGACCGAGATCGACGATGATCATCTCAATCCACACACAAGTAAAGCCTGCAGTCCCAGATCTCGGCTGCATGTGGCTTGGCTCTAGTTTCCCGCCCGTGGCTGGACGCTTGGCATATTGGGGCTGATCCAAGCCAGCGGTGCTGATCCAGTCTTGGGAGTTTACCGGTCTTATATCGCCTCAAGGAATATTTAAGCCCGTCTCACTTTCGCCACCTGCCGACCTGAAGCTCCAAGGGAATTGGCGAGCTACTCCGGCCAATCTCTCGATTTTTAGTATACCGGTTGTAGCTTTCGTTATACCGCAAGCATGAGGTACGGCACACAAACTTAGCAGGGCGACTACAGATGTCTTCACCTTGACTACTTGGTACGCACTGCCGTGACGATATACCCGGCTTCATGTAACATCCGGCGCCTCAGCATCACCATTGGCATTGTTAGGCGTATACGCAAAGCTTCCTAGATATTGGCTAGATGGGATCCAACGACTTCCCTCAACCGATTGCAAGGTTCAACACTGCGTTTTTATCTACATCTGGGGCTGAGACGGAGGGCAATAGCGATGATCACGATGAGAGTAGCTCAGTATCACGTATATGGGTGTATTGAGATCATGATAAAACATGGTCTGGTGGTGTAGTTGGTTATCACGTCAGTCTAACAAACAGTTAGAATCACTGAAGGTCTCCGGTTCAAGTCCGGGCTAGATCATTTCCTTTTGCCGTCTCCAGATACTTCGGTATGCTCTTCTTTTTGTCGTTGTTGGGCGAGATCGAGTCATGTGCGTTGATGAGCGCGTGTGGCCGTCAAGTGACTGTTGGTTCTCTTTCCACCTGTCCACCCGTGGGTTGCTACGAGATTCTGTTGTGTATATATATATATAGATCGAGTACGTGGCTGAACTCATGTATCTGTCTGTCTGTCGTAGTGGGTCCAGGATATGAGATGTTGTGGGTGATGAGTGGTCACGAGGGTTGTTGGGCTTGCTCGAGACTGTCTTCAACTGCACGTGTATTCAATACCGCGAACGAAGGTTGGATACCATGGCAGGACGGCAATTGTGCCTCGCTAAGTACCACATCTGGAGGGGGCATGTGGTGGCTGGGAATGTTCAGAGCCTCAGATAAATTGTTAGAGATGCGTGGTGCTGATCCAGGCAAGACAGACACCGCAACCTGCCAGAGACGTAAGAGTAGACACGGGCCATAACCCGAACGATCCCTACATGTTTTCATAGCCAGCAGGATTGTTCAGTATGGGTAACCAGGTTGTTTGTATACACTTCATGATCGATACTCTCATGACCAACACAGACCCTCACCCACGAGCGAGGAAGTTATCCATCAGCCAAACACGAGGAGCATCACAGCCCTCTTCCTTCCTTGCCATATTCCTGCCACTGAAAATGCTGTCTGGAAGGAGTGACAGAACATATGCAGTCCTACAGTGAACGTGCCGCCGTGCCAGTGTGTTTCCGCCTCCCCTCGATTTTGAACCTCTCGTCTCGAGAACGAGGAATGAAAAAATACTGCCACATGCATTGAACGCCAGCCAGCCGTCCCTAAACAAGAAGCCGTCCTTGACCTCACAACGAAAGCAATTGTACCTCTAGAGAAAGAAAAACAGACAAAGGGAGTGCAAACGCCCACAAATCCAGGCTCATCATGTCGGCTTCCCAGGTCGATACATCCCCTCGCCACCCGTAGACCAGCTAAAGGTCCGCGGCCCGTTGGTGTAGCTAGGGAGCGGCGAGTTTCCCGGGTCGCCCGACGTGGGCAGTTCCACGGGCGCGACAGTCTGCGGGCTCAGCTCTTGCCGTGGCTGTTGTTGGTAGAAGTCCGGTGTCCCGGTCGCGTTCGGCGCATTCCTATGATACATCGCCTTGTCAGCCTCCGGCTTCCCGCTTCTTCCATCAACGAGACAAGTCGGTTGAGGAAGAGATCAATGCAAGAGGGGGAGGGGAGGTAGCATCTAGCAAGACTCACAAGTACCCATTCTGCACCTTCCCGCCATCAATCCCCTGCATGAGCGGGCTTCCCACCCCAGGAGCGCCCCCATAGAGCTGATACGATCCCTGCGAGTGCACGCTCCGGGGCGGCGGGCTCGCGCTGCTGCCCACCGGGTACCCAGTGTGCGCCGCCCCGTGTCCCGGCTGCGGCGGCTGGTACGGGTCGTTCGAGGGCGTCGTCGAGTAGGCCGTGGTCGCGAACGTCTCCTGGCCGGGACTCTTGGGACCGGAGCCAGGGTGGTGATAGTTCGCCTCGACCATGGTCGGGGGTTCCGCGCCGTGTCCGTGTCGGGACTGCCTGTAGTAGGCCTTGTCAAAGCCGCCCCGCCTGCCGCACAGGTAGATCAGGACTCCTGCCAGGAGGAGGACGACTGCCCCGCCGATGGCGATGCCGGCTATCGCGCCGGCGCTGAGGTGGTGGTTGTGGTCATCGGAATCGGCCGAGGACCCGGGCGTTGAGGTTGAGGTTGAGGTCGCCTTGGCTGTCTCGGAGGGCATCGCCTCGCCTGGGGTCATCTGCGTTGTCGCATTCTTGGCGTACTCGAGCTGGACGGCCAGTGTTTCTGTCTCGTTGGGATTGATGACGCCGATCATGTAGTTGTCGATACAGGAACCAGGCGCAGCACAGTAGAAGAAAATGGGCTCTGTGTCGTTGACCGTGACTGAGAAGGTTGGACCCTGGGATGGTGTGAGCCACGCTGAAGTGTATCAAGCACCCAACGGCGATGCGGGTAGTAAACCTACGTTATTGGTGATCGTGGCGACATCTATGAAGCCCGAGAAGAAGCCGACTTTATTCGGCCCGGTATCCTCGTACGGTATACTGGAGCAGTCCGTCAGACAAGCTGATTTCACAGCAGGTGCCGAAGGGGGATAGATACCTACCATGGAAGCTTGTACTCGGCGCGTACAACTGAGTGACCAGTTGGATAGAACCTAAACTCTTTTCCACACGCGAGGCGTCAGTCAAGTCACTTATGAGCCAAAGCCTTGCCATCGAGAGGCAGATTTACCTATAACATCTCCAATAGAAGCATTTGTGACCGTGTTGGGCGAGAACTTGAAGCCTTCCTGAGAAGTTGATCAGCACTCGTTCCTTCATAGCAACTGAAACGAAAGCCATACCGCTCCCGCAGCGATGCTGTGGGTCACAACCGCTGAAGATGATGTTGGGGTTGAGGTTGAAGAACGGACTGTAGATGCTGTAGTGGTGATTTGAGCCGCAGACGCTGTAGTGGTAAGTTGAGCTGTAGCGGTAGTCTGCGCCTTGGTCCCGGCAGTAAAGGCCGTCACAGCCACGAAAATCGTCGATAGCCACATTTCGCGAATTCCTGGGGAATCCTCGAGTGTTTACTGTCGAAACTCGCGATCAAACTGGCGACAAATATCAGAAAAGAGCGGTAACGAGTCAACCAACCCGCGAGGGGATCAGGAACGACGGACGTGGGAGACAAAGGAAGGGGACTAAGAAGACGGGTGGAAGAGGCGTGGGTGAGGGTGTGCGCCAGAGCCAGTGAGGATTGAGTCGGCATGATGCGATGCCGAGACTGGTGTTGAGAAAGGAAGGCTACTAAGCCCAGTTGTTGCTGACTGCATCGGACACTCCCATAGCAGCAAAATAGCATCAGAATACTGGCTAAGCCCACCCAGCACATCACCCAGCTGGGAATGATCAGCTTGCAGATAGGACCTAATGCTGCCCTATTTGGTCGAGTCCTACAGCTAGTCCCTTCGAGAGGGTTGCCCATGATGTGTCCTGCCTCATCCCATGTCTATCCTTATGGGCCACCAACACCATCAGGGCCAAGACTACAAAGGATGCGAGGAATGGAGGGGCAATCACCACACCGGCTGTGGTCCTTCCCCTTCTGTAGATCAAATTGGGGGCTGACTGTAGGGAAGCCCGAGGTAACATTCCCTCACAGCCCTACCTGTATCCATTTGTATGTTGTAACATATAGGATGGACTCTCGAGAACACCCCGTGAGTGGGATAGTCATATGCAAGGCCAGGCAAGGCTTCGAAGGTCCAACGCGTTCCCCTCCCAACTAACGAAGAAGGCAATTTGGGGTTACAATGCAGCAACACTGGCTGCTGCAACCACTAGCCAGCAGGTAAGCAGACCTCCAGAGGTCCAACTCACAGACCAAGAAACCAACTTCCCAACTCAGGTTTGCATCGACCAAATAAAAGCGTGGGGCAGCGTGATCGTGATCGTGATCATCTCTCTAGCTTGGCCGACGTCGACGGATACCCTCGGGCAAATACCAAACGGCGTTGCGGCGCCGCACATGCCAAGCCGCATACTAGACAAAGAAGTTGGACAAGAGAGAAAGCACAACGTGCGCGCCACCCAGCTGGTCCCGAGCCCTTGGCTCTCGGCATCCCAAAGCAGGATAGTCCGGCTTGGAGGAGGAATCAGGTGAAAGGTCCGCGAAAGGGTGGAATGACGGATTGAGCCTAAAAGATGGGGAACTACTTAGCTCAGGACGGGGTCCCCGCGAGAGTGTGTGCCAACCCCTGCTGGCCTGGCTGTATCTTTTGTCTGCGATCAAGGGCGTAACCGACCAGCTGAACTGCAAGCATCATTCATTCCAATGCTGAAGCTAAAGGACCTTCAACATCGTCGAGGATTAGCTGTATATTGCAAGCGCCAAGGCAAAGTGCACATACCGATAACATATCCCCCGTCGAAGCACTGCAGCCAAAGCATTGGGAAACTTGAGATGAGCGTTCGCTATATCTCAAGAAGTTGAAGTAGAAAGGATGAGACTGAAAAAAGAATAACCAGGAATCCCCTTTTATATATCTGATTTCCGCTTGCCATCTGGGTATCTGTCCGAAAAATGCTCGACCAAAAGGCTCGAAAATATAGTCCAGTAAACTAAAATACAACACAAGATCATGAATGTGGGAAGAGCGATCGGAGCCGTTCCGTCCACATTGCTATGCTTTTCGTATCCCTCGAAAAATCTCTCGTCTAGTTTATATCGAGACCCGCTCCCCTTTTTTTCTTATAAACCCGAAAACCTTCCTTGCGTGTATTGGAGGAATGAAGACAAGCTTGGAGAGTCGAAACTCTATTGCGTCTTCTTCTTCTTCGCCGAAACCGAACTCCTCGGGAGGATCTGGCTCACCACAACCAGATGGTAGAGACACCATAGGTAACAGATGACGAATCCCGCCGCGCCTATGCCAACATTGGCGACTGTCCACAAGTCCGGCTTGTTCTCCGGCGGTGGGAAGAATGCCTCCACGACGTGCCAGGCCGCCATGGCAACATAGAACGCAGCATGCACAAGAAACGTTCCCCATTGTGCCAAAGAGTTGCTACCGTCCCCGAAATACGCGTTCAGCGAGGTAGGCGGGAGGCCCAAGAGGTATGCCCATAGCAATGTGAAGACGGCGTATGGAACGCGGAGTTCGACTCGTTGGAGGAGCGGGAACATGGTCCATGATCCGAGGATGTTGGCGAACCCAACCCAGGCCCTCGTAGACTTGCCGAGGCCGTTGTTGCCGGCGAGAAGCAACGTCATGGGCATCAGCGGGAGGAGTACGCTCTTCTCGTGAACCTGGAAGCTGAAGAGGAAGAATGCCCACGCGGTGGTCGCGAAGGCCAGTGGCAGGAGCTCCCTCTTGGGCTTGAAGAACAGTATCAGGTTCGGAGGGAGGCTGAAAGCCAGTGTTGCTGCCAAAGAAGCCTTCTGAAGGAGTTCTGAGGGATAGTTCCGCAGCTTGATGACAACGTTAATGGCACACCAGAAATTGGCAACCTTGTCCTCGAACAATCCCCTTGCGAAGGGGAAGACGCGGTGGACCACTTGAACCAGCTGCTGAATGACGGGCCAATAAAATGCGTTGGCAGGGACATAGTCTTCGATCCACTGCAGGATGGGCAAGTGTTCATCTCTTGCTTCCACCCCCGGCTTGGCAGAGATGCCTCGGCCCTCATCATATAAGGCACCTGCGATCAAGGGCAGAAGTAGCACAGCAGACGCGGCAAGGGTACCGATCACGATGCTGAGGAAGCGAGTGATGTTGATGCGCGGGAATACACAGCTGCCTAGCAGGAAGAAGAACACAGGCAGGGCGTAGTATAGTGCCATCTGCTTGAAACCCAAAGCCGCAACAAAGAAGACAGAGGCCCAGAAGAATCGGCCGGCGATCATGGAAGACATGCTAGCCGCAACGAAGCCCAGCATGACGGTGTTGTACTGGAAGTGGATGTGGTCGATGAGGATTGTCCCAGGCTGCATGGTGATAGCCACAAATGCCACCGAAGCGGTCCAGTTGGACATGCCATTGAGCTTGCTGTAGCGTCTCACGAACATGACCACGGCCGGAATAAAGACGATGTATTCGGACAATATGACCGTCGCTCGCATGAAGATCTTGAGGTTGGCATCCTGGTTTCCTCGCGAAGTGTCCAGCTCGAACCAAGATGGATTAATGAGTGTACCAATCTTGCCGCAGATCCAGCTGTGGTAGGCCGTCAGGGGCGGGTAGTCGAGCCCCCACCACTGCAAGTCATAGAAGTACCATTGTGATATGGGCAGATGTGTGGTGATCTCCATCCAGTGCCTCTGCGCCTCGTAGTCGCCGAACATCGGGGGCCTTTGGAAACCTGCGCGTAAGTGTTAGAATTAGTATATACACAAGGAACCAGGCCGACAATGGCCTTGGAAATGCACAATGGTGCTCACCTGAGTATCCCCAGAGCCCCGCAGCCCACCTGAATAGCCCGACTACCATGAGAACCAGGGGTAGAACCTCCCATTTTGATACAGATGCTCTGGCTGGCCAGAGAAAGGCTGCAAGTGGGAATGCGGGCGCTCGAACGAGGGTCTCTGATTTGGAGGGCTGGAAGCCGTGCCCATCGCCGGGCCTCCTGAACTTGCGACGCGGCTTGTGCGATCCTGGAGTGCCAGCCATTGCCGCTGTGGTTACTCCAACTGGGGCTAGTGATTCCACATCAATTGAAGGACTGAGGTTGTCGTGAAGGTGACACAAAGGCGGAGGTTGACGGGGATTGCTTAGTATGTACAATAATCTGTTCAGGGTAGGTATTTCTGGAAGCTGTCCAGAAGCTCAAGCAGCATCGACCCCGGATCGGCACCCACACAGCTTCCGAGCCTTACCCGAATAGGCATCGTGGTGCCGCAACAGCGGCATGTTTACAGAACCCTGCAGCTATGACAACCTTGGAACGTTGGAAGCATGGGGAACACTAAGGTACGTATCTTGGTACCTAGAAGTACCCAGGTATCCAAATACACCCCAGTTATCGATACCACTATATACCTCGGTACTTGTCAAGGCCAAGAACTCCCCCGTAGCTTGTGATTCATACACTCTTGGCCATCTACTTTCCTTCGTCTTTCACTCTGTGCCTACCTATGAGATTAATTCCGGAGAGAGCATAGACAATGTCTTCAATGACCAAAGCATCAATAACCACGACAAGTCTTCCATAGAGAGGCCCCCCCGTCTCTCTTCAAGATGCCATATCCCTTCGTCCTCCCGACAACCTCCGCCTTCTCCTACTCCTCAAACTTCACCTGCGACTCTCACCCCTCCCTCCCCCTCACCGCCAGCACCCACCGCGGCGTAGTGAGGGATGTCCTCAAGAAACACAAGCGCCTCCCGCCCTCCTCGCAGCCCTCCAACCTCCCCACCGTCGTCTCCGCCATAACCAACTACCTCCCCTACCTCCTAGCCGTCGACTCGGGCCTGAACCACCGCACCATCGGCAACGGCGATGAGATCTTCAGCATAATCCAACAGCGGCCCGGCGCACCCCTCAACATCGAATGGCGCGCCACCCTCTCGGGCGTAACCATACCAGGGCGCAAGGAGAACCCCCGCGTAGCAACCCACAGCCTAGACCACGAGCTCGCGTTCGTCCTAGCCACCCTCTCCTACACGCACACCCTCCTCGCGCGCGCCGCCCTGCACCCCCTGGCCTCCACGACGACCGCCACGGCCGAGGACCTCTACGCCGTCGGCTCCCAGCCCCGACAGGCCGCCATATCCGCCGCCACCCGGCACCTCCTCGACGCGGCCTCGGTGCAGGACCACCTGGCGCGCCGGGCCGAGCGCCCCCAGCACTCGTCGCCCTCGTCCCCGCCGGCCCCCTGCGCGGACGTGTCCGCCGCGGCGGCGCGCGCCCAGTGCGAGCTCGCCCTGGCCGAGGCGACGCTGCTGGCCGTGCTCAAGGACGACCCGTACCCGGCCGTCGTGGCGCAGGACAGGAACAGGAACGATAGGGAGTGGATGTACAAGGCGCCCGACGTGCCAAAGGTGCGCGCGCACCTGTTCGCCCGGCTGTGCCTCGCGGCCGCGGAGCACGCGGCCAGGGCGCATTCGCTCGTCAGCTCGGCGGGAGGAGGAGGAGGAGGAGGAGGAGGAGGTGGTGGTGGTGGTGGGAGGCTCAACGACGGCTTTATAAAATACCTGGAGGACCTGAGGCGGTCGAGCCGGGCCAAGGCGTGTCGCTTCTTCGGGATCGACGCCGAGCTGGGCGGGCAGACGGGCAACGCGATCGGCTGGCTCCACGCGGCGCTGCAGGAGCTCGGCGTCGATGTGCGGACGTCGTCTGAGAAGTCGTCGGGCCTGGGCAGGCTGAAGAAGGAGTGGGCCGAGAAGAGGGAGGACCGCAGGGTCGAGAAGGGGACCGCGTGGGGCGCCGACGCGGGCAAGCTCGAGGAGACGCGCGTCATCGAGATGCTCGAGGCGAAGTGGACCAAGCAGAACGACACGGTAAGAGGACGTGCGATGTGGCGTCATCATCCTGACCCCAGCAGCGACCCCTTTTCACTTGTGCGTGTACTGTGCAAGATGGTTGACAAGATACGTGGTTCCCCCAGATATTCACTCAGGCCATAACGCCAGCCGGCACCTTACTCGCCCAGATGCCCTCTGCCCGCGAAATACATACCCTGAAGCCGTACGACGTGCCGTTGCTAGACAGCCTGACACTAAATGCTATGCGGGCACCGCCAGATAGGAGCGATGACTTTGGCGAGGACGGTAGCTCCGACGAAGAGACGGTAGTAGCGGGGCAGGCACCAGGTGCTTATCCTGGTAGTGTCAGTTCGTATTACTAAACTACGACAGAACATGGAGGCCACGTTAGAAGATGTAAATGTCCAGAGGGTAGCGCTCGTGGCCAGGAGCCAGCGGGTTACTCCACACCTCCTGATGCTATATTGTCTGTGTCAAATTTGATGTACGGAAGGGAGCGTGGATACATGCTACTACGCAAATCATCAGGTTGGTACTCAAAGACTATGAGAACCACCATAGTCGCGGGACACACTGCATTTAAAGAACCGTCTCCCTAAAATGAATAAAAAGCGAGGAGCAAAGCAGTTTTCAGCACGCCACAGGGCGTCTGAACAGTGGGAGCATCCCCAAGATCAGCAGTCACGTAGTCTTCTTAGACTTCTTGCTAGAACTGAATTGCCCCTGTCACGACGGCCCAGCCTCGCCATCCTCCTTCACCTCAAACGCTTCCCATCTGTCGTCGTCCTCACCCATAATCTCATTCTCGAGCTCGGAAACTTCCAGTCCCTCCAGGATCCTAGTCCGTTCCGCCACGACCAGCTCGTACCAGCGGAGCTCGGACCTCATCTTGATCTCCAGCTCCCGTTTCTGAACATTGAATGAATCCAGGATCCGCGATGCCTTGGCTTGCATATGCTCCTCCTCGATAGCCTGCTCGTCAGCGATCGCCCAGCGGTATTGCTTGAGCTGTTCATCGCGATACTGAGCCCAGTGGTCCTTTGCTTCGCCGTCTTCTTGGTTAGAAGCGTCTCCAACGGTTCGCGACTTGGTCCGCTCATCGCTGATGTCCTCGAGGGTTTCCCGAGAGGGATCGTTGGCCTTGTACTCCTCCCACAGCCTCTTCTCCTTCTCCTCAATCTTTCTCTTGCTCGCCATGCGCAGCTCGTCCATCTTAGCCTGGTTCTTGAATGTGAGGCCCTCCTCGACCGACTGGATCTGCGCAAGGAGCGCCACCCGGTCGCGCTCATGCTGACCCTCGAGGCTGGCCTTCTGAAACGCATTGACCTTCCCAAGCAGCACTGAGAGTTCGGTGTAACTTCTTATGGCTTGTGCCTTCCGCCGGGCCTCCCTCGCCGCACGATTCCTCTCCAGCTTCTCCTCGGCTTCGGTCTCCGTCTCCGCGACGATGCTGAGGGCGTGTTGGAGCTCCTGCACCTCTCGCCGCTCCCGCTCCTCCTGAAGCCGCCGGCGCTCCTGGCTGTGCTGGGCCTTCTGCTTCATATCCTTAAGCTGTCGCTCCGTGCAGCCGCAAGTCCACCAGGGCGCGCCGCACACCATGCAGAACTGGGCGCCGCACCGGCACCTAATGTGCCTGCAAGAACTCTTGTGCTCGATCATCGTGTGGCACCGATGGCAACGCCTCCATCCCTCCTCATTTGCGAGCCTCTGGACGAGATCCATGTCCTGGTTCTTGACGCACTGGGCCGCGTCGTTGTGCGCCGCCTCTCGGCAGTCCATGCATGTGAGATGGCCTGTTTTGCACTTAGCCCGGCGGAAGGGCGTGTTGTCATTGTCAGCGGGGACGAACAGGCCGCAATCAGGTATGGGGCAGTAGTATCGAGCGTGGATGGGCGTCGTGTATTCCAGCCGTTTCTGTATGTACTGTACGGAAAGGGCCCCGGAGATGTTCTTGAGGCATGTCTTGTGGTCTATCGGGTTCAGGCAACACTTTGGCGGCCATTGTGCTTCTGTCTCAAGCGCGTTGATGACGAGACGTTGGAAACATGGTTTGCAGTAGTTGTGGCAACGCAGCTTGACAACGTCTTTAGGGGCGAAGTCGTCGAAACATGAGATACACTTACTGCAGATCAAAGTGTCAGTAACTCGAAGAATAGCGGACTTTTAGGTTCACGAACCGATTCTCCTGGGTCCGATTCAAAATCATCTTCGTTTTCTTGAGTCTCGTCATCAGGTCCGAATGTTGCTTCAGATCTCCAGTGGAATGATGGCGAAGTAGGCCCATACAGGGGTCTCCGTCACTTAGCCGTCCAAAAACAGATCTGAGCAGATTGCGTTTCTTGGGAGTTGAAGGAGATGATGACGAGCTTGAAACCCCCAGTGGACCAGTTCTTGCGGTTGTTAATTCGTCCGGTGTCGCCGTTGTCTCTGGTGGGAATTCGAAATCACTCTTAGTGCCCGGAGATGCCATCACGGTACTAGGTAAGGAGGCTGTTGCTTCAGTCGGTGGAGGTGTAGGAAATAGGCGGGGGCCGGACGGCTCAGACGAGGTATACAAGCCATCTGAGGCAGTTGACACATCAGGTATTCGCTCGACTGCTTTGCCCTTGTCCATCGCCCAGCCCACCCTTTTGACATCTTGTTTGACGTCCTCTTGAAATGTCCGCTTCTCGTCTTGCACATTCAAACGTAGTTCACTTTCGGCAGTGACTTGCGATATGATGTGGTCGACCGAAGAATTTATGGTGATGTCCAGTATCTCCGGAAGTACCTGGTCGACCTTTGTGAGGGCCTCTGGAAGCCCATACTTGGTCAAGTCGACTTGGTCATCCTCAGGCGGTGCGCCATCGATGCCCAGGTTCGGAAGCACCACCTCTCGAGGTTTATCAGATTCAGCAATCGAGACTCCCACGGATTGCTTCCCATTGGATACCGTTGTTGGACAGGCGGACAGATCGCGCTCGAATGGATGTGCATAGAAATAGGTATCTGGAGGCTCAGGGTCCTGGGAAATTCCTCCGTTTGTTGATCGTTCATAGGGGTGATAGAAATGAACCCATCGTGGTGGGAGGACAAGAAGATGTTTCGCCATCGAGTTACCAATGCTCGAAGTAATCGTGCAACGCACAAGTAGAAGATAATCGAATAGGTCTCGGCGGAATTGAGAAGATGCTGTCGGGTTGCAACATGTGAAATGGATATCATAGGAGAGGGAGTCGACATCCGTCTCGTGACCGGCTTGACTCACAAAGACATTGATGGCCGCATCTTAGTAGCAGGAAATATGTGTCCCCAGTGATTAGGCACTTAGGTGTTTTATGTGTGCCCTTGCTAAGGTCGAGCGCTAGGTAGTTCGATGCGAGGGGAGACGACTTGCCTGAAGTCTAACATGTCAGGAAGTGCGGTGGTTGGGTGATGTGGTGACTTCCGGCCGCTAAGTAGAGAGGAAAGGACTGTGCGAGCATGGCGCCTTCTCTTTATGTGCCGGTGCAGCAACGAGGCACAAATGATATTCCATCCAGAGAAACACCGAGCGTCATGGAGATGATAGAATACCCCAGGTTTGCATAGAAATGACGGAAAGGAACCGTATCGAAAATGCTACCTACTTGAGTACTAGTAGGTGTCCGAACCCAGACAGTCGAAGCCTGCGCGGCTTTCTCGCGATTGCCGACGACATGGTGACGAGGCACTTGTTCGTATGACCAGACAATATCCTGCTTGCATATGGGCACCTGGGTAGTTATAATAAATATCGTATTTGCTTACAAGACTGCATTTTCATCATTGGACTGGGCGCCCTGATCTACAGTCTCGACTCCGCGCTGGCGAACTCGACTGTGTTGACACAGGTTCCGACGCCACTGAGGCTCACCTCGACAACGTCCCGGTCTTTCAGCCATACTGGTGGCGACCTGCCCATACCAACTCCTTCCGGACTACAAAATAGTGTTCAGCTTCTCATACATATAACCACTCGAGCTCACAGGGCTTGACTTACGTTCCAGTGAAGATGAGGTCTCCTGGTAACAATGTTGTGCCTTCGCTGAGGAAGGAAATGGTCTTCGCAAGACTGAAGATCATGTCTCCCGTGCTTCCGTCCTACGGGGTGTTAGCTTGAGCCACCAGAGCCTACAGGCCGTCGCAGCCTACCTGTACGGTCTCGCCGTTTAGCTTGGTAGAGATCCTCAGCGCCTGAGGGTCCTTGATCAGCGCACTGCTCACGATGCCTGGGCCGAAGGGGGCCCAGCCGTCGAAGCCCTTTCCAAGCGACCACTGCCCGCCTCCTCTCTTGTTCTGCCAGTCACGGTGAGAGACATCGTTGCCAACTGCGTAGCCGAGAACGTAGTCTAGTGCATCGGACTCCGATACATCCGAGCACTTCTTCCCAATGACAGCAACGAGCTCCGACTCGTAATCAAGACCCTCGCCTTCCTGTGCCTTGGGGTGAACGGGGATCGGGTCAAAAGGACCAGAGAGAGAAGTCACAGGTTTGTACTAGATGATAACACATCAGGAGAGACACACAGATATAGATGGGGGGTTTAAGGGTCTGTTCAAGCCTTACAAACAAGATCGGGTACTTCGGCAGAGGGCCCATTTTTGCCTGTTGCCATGTCAATGTGAATTCAGATGCAACGCCGTTGACAACAATGACCAACCTCATCCACATGCTTAACATAGTTCAGTCCCAGGCATCGCACAGTTCTGACGTCCTGCAGCGCCAGGGGTGTAAGAAGCAAGCGGATATCAGCAATCTCATCAGTCACATCGTGGTGCCTGAAGATGTCGCCAGTGATGATCCTGGCTTGCTTTGCCTTGCCGATGTCCTCGACGCCCTCCGGAAGTATGGCATCACCGTAGTGAATGCGGCCATCCTTTGCTAGGAAACGAACGAGTCGCTATGTACCGGTACGAGCATATCATATTAGTCTTCACCGGCTTGAGTGGTCCGTCGGGTTTGCGGATGTATGGAGTACTAACGGAGAATGCGGGCATTTTTGGCTCCTGTGCTGATTTCCTTGTGGATGATGAATATCAGCGAACGTACTCCGTAGATACCTTAATACGACCAGATATTTCTACAGGAAAAAAGAACAAACCCTTTTCAGATTACTAGATGACGATGCTTGATTTACCCAAAGCTCCGTTCTACCTATCCAGGTATATAGTCTACGTACTGCTTCCGTCCGATTTACGGCAGCTCTGGGTGTATGTCGTAATCGATAGTGAACGCCCAGGGGTGCTTATAGTAATGACGTTCGCCGAGTTAGGTGAACTTCCAAGGGCTTAGGTCCCAACCTCGGCTATCGTCCCGTAAACACCGTAGAAGTTCTAACTTACGGTTCACTTGACTTCACTAAGTCAGGCTACCCGCCCGTATGAGACTGCTTGTGTCCAAATAATTCGCGCCACACCGTCACAGTTATAGGTTGAGAGTTTACGACTTAAGGTAGTCGATAATTACCTAGGTAGTCAAGGGTAATTACAGCAACACACGCATTGGAGCTCATCATGGCGCGCTTGTCAGGATTGCAAAAAGAAGTTTTGGGCCTCTATCGCCAGTGTCTAAGGGAATCTCGCACCAAACCAGAGGTAACCAACATTCTAGTATTGCCCGTGTCTCAAACAGACAAATTAGAGATTATCCTCAAGGCGGAGTGACGCTGACAAAGTTCGGTACAGGCCACCCGGAAGCACTTTGAAGCGTTCGCTAGGTTAGTACACAGTTCTCCCCCTGAAAGAGGGCGCCGGGTCAACATTGAGATTGAGTTAAGCTAATTGTTGTCGCAGGGCTGAGTTCCAGAAATATGTTGCTGTAGAGAAGCGTGACTTCGCAGCCATTGAGTTCCTGTTGAGGAAGGGACGAAGGCAGCTTGAGAATTACTCTTCACCTGGCATCAAGGATATCAAATAGGAGAGGGACAGGACAACGAGGATAAGGAGAACAGTGCAATGCCCCTGCCTCAATGCCCGGAAAACTGGCTACATGATACCAGTTTACCTACCCCAGGCAGACATGCCGTTTCATTATTTCCAGCCCGTTCGGTGCATGGAAGGGCCATCCAGTCATGCTCTGTTTACCCGAACAAGCCAGGCCGGTGGCTCGACTTATCAACATCCGCCATTACGCCCTACTTCTCCCTATTCTCCACGATATCGGTAGCATCCCTCCAAACCGCATTCAACGACTGGGTATCTGTGGAGTTTTCTTGCATTGGATCATGGATGATGCCTGCATTCAACTTATCTTAGAAAGGAAGTCCGCACCGTCGGCCCAATGTCAAGTTCGCCCGCACTACATCTACGAAGCCGTCCGCATTTCGACTGCCTCAGCCTAAGAATCCCTCCACCAAGGCTGCTCAGGAGGTGCTCAACAAGCCGCTTAGTCCACCGATATCCAGGTTACGCCGCGCCCAGCAGGCTCTCATCGGTCGACGCCGACGAGTCAGCAACAGGAATAGCCGCGTCAGAGTCTCCTTTGCTCACTCTTCATCATCAGCCGGCCTGCACCCCTCCGGTACACGGAGCTCCCTATATGTCCAGAAACACTCCTTCAAGAATGGATCACGCATAGACCAAGCCACAAACTGGATTGGCGGTCTAGATACTCCTCGTCGTCGCGACGCCGACCCCTATCCTCCAATGGCGCGTCCTATTGCACCGCCCAAGGATGATGTCCAGTGTGAGAACAAGCCACAGTCCTCCGCTGTCCAGCCTGTCAGGCCTGCTGCGGATGGGGGCGACTTGAGGTACTCTCTCATGCAGGTTTCTGAGAATCCTGGTTACCATGGTGCGTTGTTCATGGAAGTCGTTCACGGTGTCGTGATCTGACTTATTATTTGCAGTATACACACCGAAGGGGCACGCAGAGTATGCCCACGTTGCATCTCTTGATGGCAGTAGCGATATAATAGACTGCAAAAAGGCTTCAAAATCTAGGGCGAGAAGGAATGGCAGCTACGTCGCTCGCGCTCCTCCATCTTACCGGCGTACGAGCACACGCCCTGTCAAACGGGTCAGGGATCTCCGCAAGCATGGAGACAAGGCATCAACAAAGGCGACACAAGAAAAGCCTCGTGCAATTCTTGATTCCTTAGTCGAAGAATCTCTCGAGAGATCTCTTTCGCAGCAAAACCGTCTGTCCTGCCTCATAACTCCACCTAGAATGAAGTCTCGTCGCCATCCAGCTTCACCACCGTCGCGGGCCCCCAGTCAGCAGAGGTCCTTGACTCGCTTTACGAAGGAGCTCGAGAGGTACTGCATGGCAGTCAGTGCAAATGGCAAGGCGCCATTTCCCCTTTCTACGCCCACAGTTTCCGAATCCCAAACGACTCTTGATACCGTCACTGAGCTCTTACCTTACCACCGCCAATTCAAGGCCGCCGGGCTGGCCGTAACGTCGCGGGAGCAAATGCCAGGAATACCAGAGTCGCCTTTCCAACAATTGCCTGTCATGGAAAACGTGAGAGGCAAGAAACTACCCGTGGCCCGTTTACAATTCGATGGGAACACCGTGAACCCCTCAGAAGTTGATTCGACCGCTGGAGATGCAGCAGGTCCATCGGTCCCGGGGAAAGACGATGGCCCACCCACAGCAGCAACTGAGCCGCAAGCCTCAACCCGACAAGCAAAGCGGACCAATAAATCCGTGCTTCCGTGGATGCGATACAAGGATACTGCTGTTGCGCACAAGGCTCATAGCGGGCGTAGAATCTCAATCGATCATCTCCATCCCTCGCAAGCTATGGCAGCACAGCCATTCCTGACCCCCTCGGATAAGCTGGGTATTATCGACTCGTACTTTGACTCCCCAAGCCCAAGTGAAACGCTGGGTAAGCAGCCTGAAACACCAAAAATATCTATCTCGCCACCATCGTCTAGCAATGTGAGCTCGCTTTTGGACAAACCTCTTCCAAAGAAGCCTTTAACAGAGCATCCTCCAACCGAGTTTCCTCAAACACCAACTGAATGTCCTCAAATCGATCGTCCTCCAGTCGGGCTTCCTCAAGTTGAGCGTCGCCCGATACCTCAAAGAAGTGGACGCCGCCACATGGAGAATACATCTCAGTGGCCCACAGCTAGGGTATTGATTCACGACGATTCTCCAGCGGCCCCAGAATTGCACACAGATGAGGAAATAGAGGATTTGGCCGAAGTACTCAATAGTTTCCCACTCCCACAAAGGAATACGAATACCAGCCGCTCGTCATCTCCACGGACTGCCATAGCAACTGGGGCGAAAATCAAGCATTTCATACCTTCTCAAGCTGAGATCACCAAGACTGTGTTAGCTGGGGAAAGGCCGGCCACTCCACCCAGAGATGACTCTGATCAACAGCCTCTTTACAAGGCAGGCAGCCATCACCACCGCAGCCAATCTTTGTGCAAGCAATGGTCCAGGGTCACGGTCATGCGGAGATCAAGAGGGCGGCAACCACCTGTGCCTACTACTATCCAAGAGGATCAAAAGGCGTCTCCGATCAAACAGAAACCTGCAACGACATCCAATCAGCAGAAGGAGAACTTGAATGCATTGAAGACATCCCATAACCAGGCGCAGGCGCAAAGTATGAGTTCCGGTTCCGGTTCAACAACGCATACCTCAAAGGAAACCACCGACTCCTTGCCGCAGCTGCCATATACCTGGAAGTTCGCCGTGGACTCATCGTCTTCTTTCGAGAAGGCCCTAGACGCCGTCATCCAAAAGCTGGATGATATGGAGGAGAGGAGACAGTGTGATAGAAATTTGGACCGTGAGGCAGCCCAAGAAGAGATAACCACGGACCAAGATCATGCTCAAGAATTGAGCTCGAAGGAGTCGGACGCGAAACCCTCAAGCGAGAGCGGGCGTCGACCGAAGACTCGACTTCCAGAGTCACATCCAGCCCCAAATACAGAGGCTGCATCAGAAGCAGGAATATCGATTGACTACTTCGATAACGATATTCCCGACAGGGATATCCTTCTGGGACTAAAGATGGCCATCTGCGCCGCTTGCGATCAGGACCTTGACGCATGGATCCGGGAGAAGACAGGCTTGAGACTACGTCGTTTCCTGGCGGACCTCAAAGCGTTCGATGCAGTGACGACTCAAAGGAAGGCGACCGCTCCTGGCCCCGCCCCGCTGCCGCTGCACAGGCAAATACGGAGGAACAATGACGAGGCACGACGGCTCAGGGCCGAACGGGAGCGCAGGGGACAGAGCTTGAAGAAGGCATTACTGCCGTGTTTTGGGGCGGACGGCGCCCCGGCTGGGCCTGGATAGGGAGGGGGCTTTGCAGAGTTGGCGACATGTTTATAGACCGGTCGCGCTACTTGTGTTGTTCTGTATTCTTCACCCTGGCGTGTATACACTAATCATAGACACAATGCTACCTTATTCTCCTTCCTCTTCGCGTTCGACATGTTGATGATGTGTGATGGTCTTTAGGTGGCCGGCCATGCTGTATATTTGCATAGGGGCTTGACGGTCGGACGTAAGTATCAACACGGCCCAAATCTTGGTCCACCACATAGGCGTTAGAGAATGGACGATTGGGCTCGCTACTCAATACAGTGGATTGCATGGTTTTTCGGCCGGATCGTCGTTCGGAGTGAAGTCAAGGTCGTGGGAGATGCTGTCATTGATGCAGGTGGTTCTTTGAGACGCACGGACCATCTACGTACGTCGAGGCTCGAGCGGGCAGACGCGTCTTGTCACGGACGCGTAAAGTGCAATCGAACAACGTCTCGAGCTCCCTTCATCAATGTGCAGGCACCCACTCACATACCACAACTCGCCATGGCGGGCCCACAGAAACAGCCCGAGAAGCGCCAGGCCTCGCTGACGAGCTTCTTCACCCCGAGAACAGTCAATGGCCTCTCACAGTCCGTCCAGACGAACCGGCAGGCCGAACAAGACAGTGGTGACGGCAGTAGTCCAGCTTCCCGCAAGCGTCCCCTCGAGGAGGATGCCGACCATGGCAACGATGCCTCAACACCGTCCCTGAAGCGGACGAAATCGAAAGATGACCACGCGTCCAGTGCCTTCTTCCCAAAGCCGCCTAAGCGGAACGACCCCTCGGCATCCAGACCTGTCCGGACAGAACGCTACGTCTACAGCGAGTCCCGACCCAGCGATGCGGCGATGGACATGGACGAGGATGACGAGGACGCGAGTTCCCAACGGCGGAAGGAGGAGCTACACCGGAAGTTCGTCAAGAAGCTGGGGCATCCAGACAGCATGGCCATGATGAGGCGGCGGAACTTGCAGATCGATGACGAGACCGCCGCACTGGACGAAGATAGGGAGGAGGGAGAAGACGCCGAGGAGGAAGAGGAGGCGGCCCGGTCGAGCAAGACAAACAAGAAGAAGGGGGCCAAGACGGGCAAGCTTACCCCCATGGAGATCCAGTTCCTGGACATCAAGAGGAAGCACATGGATACGGTGCTTATCGTCGAGGTCGGCTACAAGTTCAGGTTCTTTGGTGAGGACGCTCGTATCGCCTCAAAGGAACTGAGTATCGTGTGCATCCCTGGAAAGTTCCGGTATGACGAACGTAAGTGGCCGCTTATCACTGTCGTCCCAGTACGCTACGGACCTGTTAACCTGCTCGATAGATCCCTCCGAGGCCCATCTTGACCGCTTTGCATCTGCAAGTATCCCTGTCCATCGTCTTCCGGTACATGCGAAGCGATTGGTAGCAGCCGGGCACAAGGTCGGAGTCGTGCGGCAGATCGAGACGGCGGCTCTCAAGAAAGCCGGAGATAATCGGAATGCCCCCTTCATCCGCAAACTTACAAACGTGTACACCAAGGGGACATACATTGACGAGCTCGGAGAGCTCGATCAATCAATGGAGTACACGGGAGCCCCGACGGGCGGATACCTTCTTTGCATCACCGAGTCGAAAGCCAAGGGATGGGGCACTGACGAGAAGGTGGATGTTGGAATCCTGGCCGTCCAGCCGGCAACTGGAGACATCATATACGATAACTTTGAGGATGGCTTCATGAGGCGTGAGATTGAGACGAGGCTCTTGCACATATCCCCGTGTGAGTTCCTCATCGTCGGGGACCTTACTAAGGCTACGGATAAGCTCCTGCAGCATCTTTCGGGGAGCAGCACCAATGTCTTCGGAGACCGAAGTCGCGTGGAGAGGGTACCCAGGGGAAAGACCATGGCCGCCGAAGCGTATTCCCATGTCACACAGTTCTATGCTGGCAAGCTGAAAGACAAGTCGGACGAGCGGGCCTCTTCGTTGCTGGAGAAGGTGCTCAAGCTACCGGAGCCTGTTACCGTCTGCCTATCCGCCATGATCACGCATCTGAAGGAGTACGGTCTCGAACATATCTTCGACTTGACCAAGTACTTCACCTCATTCTCCACACGATCAACCATGCTGGTCAATGGAACGACTTTAGAAAGTTTGGAAGTGTACAGGAACCAGACAGATCATATGGAGAAGGGAAGCCTCCTCTGGGCCATTGATAAGACGCACACACGATTTGGGCAAAGACTACTGAGGAAATGGATCGGCCGGCCGCTCCTGGACAGGGTCAAGCTCGAGGAAAGAGTGGCAGCTGTCGAAGAACTCCATAGCCAACAATCGACTTGGAGGGTCGACAAGATTGAGGGCCTCCTCACCCACACTCGAATGGACCTGGAGAGGAGCCTGATCCGCATATACTACGGCAAGTGCTCGCGACCAGAGCTCTTGAACACATTGCAGACATTACAGAAGATATCTGTGGACTATGCCAAGGTCAAAACGCCAGAGGACACCGGTTTCGAGTCCACCCTGCTGAGAGAGGCCATCTGCTCGATACCGCAGATCGGCGAGATCGTCGTCTCCTTCCTCGATAAGATCAACCCAGAAGCAGCCAGGCAGGACGACAAATACAACTTCTTCCTAGAAGCGCAAGAAACAGACGACATCACAGAACACAAGCTCGGCATCGCCTTCGTGGAGCAGGAGCTCGATGCCCACCGCCAGGAGGCAGCCACCAAGCTGGGCAAGAAGAGCCCGGTGTCCTACGCCGTGGTCGCCGGCATCGACTACCTGATCGAGGTGCCCAACACCGACCTCAAGAAGGTCCCCGCGTCGTGGATGAAGATCAGCGGGACCAAGAAGCTCTCGCGCTTCCACACCCCCGAGGTGGTCCGCATGATCTCGGAGCGCGACCAGCACAAGGAGGCCCTCGCGGCCGCCTGCGACCAGGCCTTCAGGGACCTCCTGTCCTCCATCGCCGCCCAGTACCAGCCCCTCCGCGACGCCGTCTCGGCCCTCGCCACGCTCGACTGCCTCCTCTCCCTCTCGAAGGTCGCCTCCCTCCCGGGCTACACGAAGCCCGCCTTCCTCCCGCCCGACGCGGCCCCCACCATCTCCATAACCGACGGCCGCCACCCCATAGCCGAGCACACCCTCCCCGACGGCTACATCCCCTTCACCACGGCCCTCTCGTCCCCCGCGCCCCTGGCCCACCTCGTCACGGGGCCCAACATGGGCGGGAAGTCCTCCTTCGTCCGCGCGGCCGCCCTCCTCGTCCTGCTCGCCCAGGTGGGCAGCTTCGTCCCCGCGTCCGCCATGTCGCTCACCCTCGCCGACGGCATCTACACGCGCATGGGCGCGAGGGACAACCTCTTCGCCGGCGAGAGCACCTTCATGGTCGAGGTCTCCGAGACGGCCTCGATCCTCAGGTCCGCCACCCCGCGCAGCCTCGTCGTGCTCGACGAGCTGGGCAGGGGCACCTCCACCCACGACGGCGCCGCCATCGCCCACGCCGTCCTGGACTATGTCGTGCGCGAGACGGGGTGCCTGACCCTGTTCATCACGCACTACCAGAACCTGGCCCGCATCGCAGAGGGGCTGGGCGGCGGCTTGGTCAAGAACGTGCATATGCGCTTCACGGCTACCAAGGCCACAGGCGGTCGGGAGGGCGACGACGAGAGGGGGCCTGGGGACAATGGGAAGGGAGAGGGGGATGGTTTGGTTGGGGACGAGGAGATTACGTTCCTGTATGAGGTCGCTGAGGGCGTCGCTCATCGCTCCTACGGGCTCAATGTTGCAAGGCTGGCAAAGATACCGCGGAAAGTGCTTGAGGTGGCTGCCAAAAAGTCCAGAGAATTGGAGGACGATATCAAGGCTAGGAGACTCCGCGGGGCTGCTGCCTTAATGGCTGATATCTTGAGCGGCAAAGCGGGCGATCAGTCCCTGGACCAATTGATCTCTGGCGTTGAGCAGCTATAGTCAAACGGATTTTGGTCTTGTAAGAACAAACGTTTTCTCATTGTCCCTTTCCGCACCTCAAAAGAACACTCAGTGGGCTTGACATGCATGAATAGCAACGTTGATCTTATTTGCATTGGCTAAAGCTATGAAGTCAGACCTGGCTTGAAGCCCTGTAACCCATGTATACACCCATCAACCTCCCAGACGCTAAGCCAGCATTCTCTCCCATGATGTCCCGTAGTGCAATTGAGTAAGTCGACCTGGCTCCGAGTCGGTCAATGGCGTGGTACGGTAGTGCTTCCTAAGCACTTGGCTCGAAAGACGCGTTCGGCTCCTAGTAACGACCAGCCCATATGAACCGCCAGTCCCAAAAAGAATAGTGTCACCCGTCCTTTCAAACGAGGAAATGCCCCATGAGGGCGGTGCTGAAAAAAAGAGCAAAACAAAAGCAAAAGAGGCAACTAAGATGACAGCCTCCACTAAAGCATTCCCAAAGTTGACCAACTCCAACGTCGTCCAGGCTGTGATGCTTCCGTGTCGTATGTCGTTCTAGGTCTCGCAAATCAAACTCGGAATCTAATATGGCAAGATAATACGTGCTGAAGGCTCGTCTGATGATATAGTGTTGGAGATCCTGGTGCCGGGTGTTGGCCTTGCGAATTTGATGAAGACCGAATGAGTCGTATTGCAACTCATGTGTCGACTTCAATATTCATAAGCCACCAGCAGCCCTTTGAAGGCGCTTGATTTCTTCTATCGTCAATGACAGTGTCCACTGTTGAGACCTTTCAGATATCAAAGGCCTCATGCTGGGATTTTCCAGCTTGGAAGGGAGCAGCAGAGCCCAAGCCGCCGTAGTCCGCGCCGTTCATCGGCTGGAAAGCTGGAGTTGATGACTTCGAGCCGTCAAATGCAGCACTGCCATAGATAAAAGGGAAGTTGTCCTGGCGCTGGACACAAAGAGGATTGAAGCCATTCTGCTGCATGTTGTGGCCCTGGGGGACGAAGTAGCTCGGCATGGCAACTGACTGCTGCAGAGGGAAGGCCATGCTGTCGTTCTCTTTCAATCCGAAGCCTTCATAGTAGCTGGGAACAGTTGCCTTGTCGAAAACAGAAGATGACATATTGAGAGGCATGTTGGTCGGCAGAGCCTGCATGGCGGTTGGATGACCGAACGGGTGGCTTGCGATGTGACCTGCAGCGATACCTGTGTGTTCCTCGAGTCAGAAAGGGCGACATTGACTGGGCGTCGGGAGCATAAGAAAAAGTAGAGAAAGAAAAAGGAGGGACAGGAAAGGGAAATGGGATATGGGGCTGCGTTACTCACCCTGTCTATCCTGGCTGCGATCCTGGAAAACGTCATCTTCTATAGAGGCATCGTTCGCTTGGCCCACGTCGCCTCCAAGAAGACTCCGGCCATTTGCATGAAGTGGAGTGCTTGCATCATCATCATCGGTGTCAATACAGTCGTCAATATTTTGGGTCTGTCTCTTGAGCCCGGCCCCTCGGCGCTTTCCAACCTTGCCAGAGGTAGCTCGGGTGGAGGCCCTGGTCTGTCTAGTCGGTCGGTGAGGGCCAGTGGTGGCCGCGACAGCACGTCGACCACGTCGCTTCTTACCAGTAGAAGGAAAATCTTCATTATCGCCCTACAGAAATAATCTTGTCAATTTGATGCTCGGTATCTGGTAGGTCAAACTCTTCACTCACTGGACTGCCGTCGATGGAGGGGCTGTCGTAAACATTTCTGGTTCTGGTAATCTCAGACATATCTTCACCCCAGACGCACTCAAACTGTTCAACCGACTCGGATGTCAAGACCATGTTCTTTAAAACGGATGAGTGCTTCTTTTGGTTGCGCTTGCGCCGCTGCTCCTTAGTAGCGGCGTCAAAGATGCTCATCCCGGGGTAGACTGTTCCTTTCAGCTTCGTCGCACTAAGTTCAGCAGAGGCGGGATCAGTCGTCTCAGGTGGGAGGGTGGCATCAACCACCTCTGTTCCACAGCGGGAGGCCTCCTGCTTGATATACGAGGAACTCTGTGGTGAATCGGAGAAGAGATTCAAGAATCTATTGTTGACTGGAGTTTGGTATGGATCATCGAGGGAGGTGTCCCTTGGAGTGTGGAGGTGCCATGTGTTGGCATTGGATTGAGGAGGATCATTGGTCAGGTGGTCTTCGAGATCGTTGCCCGGCTCGCTTTTGATGTCCTTGCAGGTCTTTTTCTTGATTTGCTACCGGTTACCATTAGTCCCGTCCTCAGAAGTGAAAGTCTATCGGACGACTCACCTCGCTCGCCACGGCTCGCTGCCTCTTGGGAGCCTTTTTCTGCTCCTTTGCAGCGATGCGGTTGGCGACCAGATCGTTGACGCCATTCTCCTCAGCCCACTGGTCGTATTGGACAAGGGCATTCTTGTCATCAGCCTTCTTTGAGTGTTTGAGCTTGAACTCAGCAGCAAGGTGGGACTTCGAAGAGACATGCGTCAGTAGGTGTGAAACGTCGGAAAATGTAGGCCTCGTAGGACACAGGTGGCAAATGAGTGGAATGGTAGCGGCAGCCTTGTCAAAGGCTTTGGTCGCCGGTGGTGCAGGAGGAGGGATCGAATCCATTGCAGTCTGGAGAGTACAAGTCAGTTGACGCCTGCATATTTACTCTGTCCCGCGCTCGCCCAAGCGAATGAGGAGATGATTGGGATGAGAAGTGCGAAGCACCAACCGAGGTATATTGAACTCCGTTTCCTGCAATATCAAGGGAGGTGCAAGGTCCACAGACTCAGGACAGTCCCAGGGAAAAGAACGCCGGGGATAGCAAAAGCGAGGAAGCAAAGACGGACAGACAAGAAACGAGTGACAGCACGGTGCGACCGCGGATTGTTGTTCAGTCAAGAAGCAGCACAGAATCCTGGGTGCAAGAAGCTCGCGTGTGCAGAAGGAGGCGTGAAGCTTAGGCTGCCGTTCCTCGCCGTTCGCCGTGCTGTGTCGGTGTCTATGTCTGTGTCCAAGTTGGGACGCGGAAGGGGAGGGGAGGCGGTGGTGATGAGAGATCCGAGTTTACTTACTTTGTTCTGAGGCAAGGCCGAGGGATCCAAGGCTACGGCTGCTCCTGTTGCCGCAATTGCTGGATTGAAGGGGATCTGATAGTTGGGATCGAAGAGGTTTTGGACGGTGGCACCTGCCTGCTGATGATCACCAGCTCCAGGATTGATGTTGGTGATGGGATTGAAGGACTTGGTTGGAAGTAACGCATTGAATGCTTTCCAGACTTCCTTCGAGTCGAAATCCAAGAGAGAGTTGGTGTCCAAGAAACCAGGGAAGGTGCCCGCAGGAAGTGTACTAAGCATTGCCAGGGAAGGCACGTAAGGCAGTTTGGTGTACGTACCCTGGGGTGCCTGTCCCTGCAACTTCTCCTGCTCCTGCTTGGGATCCTGCTCAGGCTCTTTCTTAAGCTCATGCTGCTGATCCTGGCCAGCTTGAGGAAGGGTCGGGGCCTGAAGCTTCGGCTTCAACTCGGTCTCCTCCACCGGCTGCTTGAAATCGGTGTTGGAGGCCGCGCCGTCTCCCATTTTGGACTGCATCTCTCAGCTTAGATGGCGGTGCCAACCTAGGTACTCGGTAATGCAACGAAGCGCCTCGGCCGTTTCCTAGTAGGCTGTTGGTGCCTAGGGAGAGATGGTGGAGAAATGGGGAGAGTGGGAGGAATGAGTGGAAGGATGGGAGGGGATGAAGGGTGGGAGGCGGAAGTAGAGTAGAAGTGGGAATGGAAAGTGGAAGTGAAAGGAAAGATTGATGGAGGTGGTCAGGAAATGAAGCTATGTCCAAGGTTCCGGACGTTTCTATAACGCGGACGGGGAACTCTACGTCCCCAATAGAAATTTCGCCCCAGGTAAATCGATGAAGTTGCGTCCGAATATGGAATAGAGCTGGCTTGACGTATTTGAATGAAGATTGTATTCAAGGCCAAGCTAGAGGGTTGACTCCATGCCACATGAGGCTTGGAGTTGTGAACTACATTATCCGGCGGATATCTGCAAGGCGGAGTTCATAACATACTTGACTTGCAAAGCTCAATCCAGTTCGAGTTTGAGCTCCAGGCTGTGCATTCCTATTCCGGCCGATCTAAAACCCATTCTGTCCTCATTCAAGTACCAAGGAGGCCACACGATATTGTTCACATCATGGTGGGAGATGGAGAGCATTATATGATCTGTAGTTATATCGTCAACAATATACAGTAATAATCACTATAATAGGTAGGCCAGGAAAACCATACAGTTTTCAAGACAAAATGGTAAAAGGGGTTAGATCTTACATGATCAGCCTTGTATTTATAAAGCTCTCATAGGAGGATATTGTGGGGGATGGACTTCTGGACGAGAGGTTGTTCAGATGATAGGCCACTTGGGTATCCTAACAAGAGGTTGTCCACTTGATTGGGTTCACAGACAAGAAGATCACTAGGGGAAACTGGTTGTAAATTAGAGAGACCAATAGCTCAACTCAGACTTTCTTTCTAGCACATAGGCTGTATGCAGCTGCAGTACTACTAAAATCTCTATATCCTGAATGTCCAGCATGTAACAAGTTCTCTGAGTGGTTTCGAGCTCTCTCTATCCCAATACATGAAGGCCTACATGGCTTTGGTCCATTATATTCCATGCTCGCTACCAACACAAAGACTCTGCACCATATTTGGCATCAGCTAGTACATTTATCGTCATGATTGCATCTCGTGCGCCGATATGGCACCGGTGGGAAGGACGTATGTCCCTCCCGGAGACTGGAACCTCTCCGGATAAGGCTTATACTCCGCAGGGCCACTTTGCGTATTAGCCGGGGCAATCTCAGGGGCCATTCCAACCTTCCGGCGCTTGATCATGAAAGCCAAAGCTCCGACTGATGCGAGGAGAGCCGCGCCGAGCGCACCACCGACTGCGCCACCGACGACAGCAGTGTTGTCCTTGGGGCAGTCTGCTACTGCTGCTGCCGTACCGCTGCTACTGGGTGTTACCTCTGCACTAGTCGTCGAGGTTGAGGTCACCGTCACGGTTGCCGCACCAGTCGTGCTTGTTGTGGTAGCAGAGGTCAGGAGTGACCCTATGTTGGTCTTGATGAGGGCCGTGCTGTTCGAGCAGCAGTTCGTCTCGTCCCCGGACGCACGACAGCAGTATTCACCAGGATTGCATTGAAGCACATTCCAGAGCCTGACCTTCGAGCCACCACCCCAGCTTGTGGTTGCTGAGAAATATGTTGTCAGTCGGAAATCTGCGAAGCCCGACATCTGCAACGCCCGGGGAGGCGGTGAGGATGGGAGGGTTTGCTAGCAACATACCATCGGGACAGAAATGCGGACAATCTGCAGACAACCCTGTCTTGTCGGTGCAGCCGTTCGAGTATATGAAGCCTGCAAAGCTGTTGTCTTGTCCATAACAAAGGCCTGAAGACAGGCATATATCGGACCTGCTGCCTTTGTTGTTGGCACAACACGCGCTAACATCTGCATTTGGGTTGCACGCCGTGTACGAGCCATCTGTGTTCTCAGTGCCGTCGACGTAGTAACATGTCGCAAGAACCCTGACCGGGAGAATCAGCAGACTCGCTGTGAGTATGAGTGTTGTAGTGAAATGCATTGCGTAATCGTGTAGCAAATGCTCATCCAAAGCTTCTCTTCTGCGATGGGAATCGGTGCCAATACCATATACGAAAGTCTGAAGGAGGCCCAGGTCAGTCCATAAAAGCTTCAGGAGGGGGTGATCGGTTTCCATTTTATTCTAATATCTTGGGGCCCCTGAAGCTGACAACCTTGGCATCCTTACAATATTTCAGCCGCAAATGTCGCCCAATCCTTCGACGATTCGCTTGCCTGTATGGTCAGATCGGTTGCGCCGTAAGCACTAGGGGTGAAATATAAGGACAATTATTGCTTGGGAGTGACCCTCGATGAAACAACACTCATGTTGAAGAGTCTCGGGTTCCTAGAGTCCAAGATTATCTACGGGTGCAACCGGACGTGGCTACACAAGGCTGCGAACCTAACCATTGCACCCTTGCCACATCTCTTTTGCTTGCTAGCTCGGAATAAAACTACAGCATTCTAAATGGCATTACTACTTGTCTCCGTCCGGCAGGATTGTATACTGACCAGGACTCGTAGTGTATAATCATTGAAGTCCAGATGCCAGATTAAGTTGCGGGTGAATCGGGTCCAACGTCGCCCCGCAATTGCTAGTTGCCCGATCAGGATAAATATACATGAATTAGCCAATAGTACCTCATATGGTCAAACAAACCCCCACATAGGCGGCCCACCGACAGTATGGGGATCTTTGCAACATCTGAGCCTCAACATCAGTTGACCAGAATGGAAGCTGCCAGTCACCCGTACCTCGCCCGCGTCAACTAGGTACCTACCTAGGTACCTAGGTAGTGATTAACAGTGATGTAAATCTACATCCATCGATAGGCGAGTCTGCCTCTCCGAGCTAATATATCATGATATGAGGAGCCACCCGGCGAGCTCGACTCCCGAGGTCTTGGTCACGGGCAGCAGCAACGACCCCTTACTCATCAACCCTGGATGTATACTCTTGTCGCTTATATATTCCGAGGAGTTTAATCTTATCTTAGGTCTCGACCCGACATCGCCATTGAACAGGAAGTGTTGTGCAAAGGTTACGATCTCAATCTTGATGACTGCGAGTACAAGCGTTTGTCCGGTGGTCATCGATTGATCTCGGAGAAACATCAGAGAGCGTGATGAGTAGGTTGAACATCAGATCTCACGTGCAAGTGCTACATGGCAACTGGGCATCTGCACCCCGGGGCGGGGCGGGGCGGGGCGGCCGGCCACGGGTTGATGGGTTTTATGACATTCTTGACCAATAAGTTAAACCATCTGATGAGTTGTACGAGCTTGTCCAAGGTCGCTCATCCAAGAATTTTACGGTGCCTCGAAATTTCATGTGAAAGGCTTTTTGTTCTCCTCGGTACCTAGGCAAGGCTGCCCATTTACCGTTGTCAGATATGTCGGACTGTGGCTCAAAACTTGGGACGTCCCTTTCCAAGACTGTCAGCTGCTAGCCCAGTTAGAATGGAGACTTTTGGTATATTGAATTTCTATCGAATGCAGCGTTATAGAACATAACCTCTCCCGGGGGCGAATAGCGAACATATGCCCTTCCACAGCCAGCCTTGCGAGAGCCCCACATCATTGCCCCAGTTGTTTGAGGTGTCCAGGCCCATCTCATGGTAGCTGGGGCCCGGTGAGACGGTAAGGTACAGTCACCTCGAGCACTTGAGAAGGGTCCGGGTGCTTCGCATGACTACTGCCAGCAGGCTGAGATACTACCGCAGAAGGAAAGCCAGATGTTTGTCTCCAAGAATTCCCGAGATGATCAACTATCATGACTAGGCTCTCCGGGGCCGTGCCAATTGACAGCACTGAGTATATACTTTTCAAGGCAGGCTTGAGTAAACTGTTTTCTCATTTGATACCGAAGGATACACGGAATCCTGATAAACTTTGAGCAAAGAAACAAGGAGAAAAGCCTTCATGAACCGAGAACAAGACTCATACTACCACAATTGCCTTCCATGTTCCACCTGCGCACTTGACATGAGTTCGTGCTTGCACGCACGGCTTTTCCCACCCCGGACACGTCTTGAAACACCACTACATGTTCTGTCCATCATTTTCAGCGGACCAGCTGAGCAAATATTCAAGCTTCGGCAGTACTATTTCGCCCGTTGTATGCTCGCTCAAAATTGGAATAGTTCCAGCCTCTCGGTCCGCTTGCTATGCCTGTGTGAGCCAGTCGAGATCCATGACAAGGACCTGGCGTATGGAGATGGCTTCCATGATGTCTGGGTCCTCATTCCTCCAGGTTTCGTTTAAAAGGTTCTTGTCGGTAAGCTGGATTCCCTCAATGCATTTATCCATGACAGGCTGCCGATGGTGGGGGCTGACCATGTCCATGAAGGCTGGGGTTTTCGGAGGGCTATCCCAGTTGACACCTATGACTTTCGGCTTTCGGTAAAGCTTATACGACTTGGCCCGTCTTCCCATTTCCTTCAGCATTTTCAGAGCCTTTGTTGAGTCAGAGTCGTAGCCTTCTGGACTCTGGTTGGGAGTATCATATACGATCTCGTAGGTGAGCTCTTTGAGCGCTTCATGTGCTAGATCTTGGGCACATCCGATGTGAAGTTCCACTTTCAAAGTGAACTCTTTAAGATAAGATGAGGGTGGCAGGGGTGACGCGGTGTCTCAAATCTCCATTATATGCAGGATTCTCCATCGGTGGTATGAAATCTGTCTTCAAGGTTTTTGCCATGAGCGTCCTCAGTAACGGGATCGTCCTTGAGCGGTGCCGCCATGATGAGTGGGCCTGCAAGTAGGGAGGCTAGAGCAACAGCAGCGCGCATCTTAAGCAATGCCGTTCAGAAACTCGATATCATTCTCCCGAGTATTGATAGGCAGGCAGTAAAGTAGCCGAGTTAGCTAGATAGTATTCGATAGTAAGATCATGGCAGTCGAAAGTAGGCTGGGGGATAGGGAATCTATGCGACCAAATATACTCTATCTAGCAGCATATCCATCCCCATCTCAGAAGGCCCTCATGTAAACTTTTGATTACATAGGTAGCTGCACGGACTTCAGGCGGAAGTTCGTCTAGGAGGTTCTGTCTATAAGATCATGAAATACCTGAGGCATAGCAGCGAATTTCAAGGAGTTGCGCCAGCGCAATGGACCAGTGACCCTGTTTGGTGTAAAATCCACGGTGCGATGCTTTGATCTTCAGGTTGGACAGGTTCAGCACATGCAGAACCTCATGGGCTACGTATCAAAGTACATACGTAGTATTAAGCTAACACACATTCACAACTAACAGCACGCCGTCACTCGGACGATCTGGTATCGAGGCCTCACAGCCTGGGCAATTTTATATTATACGGAGCCGAACACTCCCGGCTCATATAGTAAGGATTAGCCTCTCTGATCGAAGCCAGTACACGATCCATAGCGAATATGAATACCCCGTGCGGACCATCGAACACAGACAGATTAAAAGCAATGGTAGGATCTATTAGCTGCCAGGCCATCCAAGTATTTATATTTTCCAAAAAGCCAGAAACCAGCAACAACCAGGATAATAAATACCACAAGGTTAATGCAACAACAGCAGAGGACGCTAGTGGACGGCAAAAATTGCAAAAGAGAAATAATTGATGACCTGTGCAGGGGTCGAACCTGCAATCTCCTGATTCGTAGTCAGACGCCTTGCCATTGGGCCAACAGGCCAATTGATATCCAAGGCTTTGTTGCATGACACAAGAGCCTGCCTGTGTCAGGGCACGATGGCCTGCACAGAGAAACTGGCGAAGCAGTCAGCAACTGAGCGAGTGTGGTGGGTGTACCAGGTATTCACTCTGACCGGTGCTCTTGGGTTGATGACAGTCTGCGGTGTAGTAATCGTCCCTTTACACATCCCGTAAAACGCGAGTACGATGCATCATCTGGTCATTCCGGCAGCGGGCGGCTACTGTTTTCCATTCTTCCGGACCCCGGTTCTCAAAAGACTCGTGGTGTTTCCAGTTGCAGCTATGATGACGAGCTGGATGGACAGTTCATTGCTCAATGTCGAAGTTGAGGTGGGCAACCCAGGGGCGACGAAGTAATACATGAGAGATCAGGGGTAACCCAGATAGGTGCTGACTCAGGATGGCATTTTAGCCACAGCCTGCTGTATATGCACAGCCACGCAGCGTTGGTCTCCCCCACATTAGAACCCCTAGCCACTCGTGGATCCAGCCGTGCTTAGCTTAGCGTCTTCTCCAGCTTGCAGGCTGGCAGGCTGGCAGGCAACGCGCAGCTTCCAGTTGCCTGAGGGAAGCTCCAAACCGTCATCCACCCACCCAAAGAACCACGAAGCTCAACTCAACCTCCCTGTCGCCGAAACACTCCTATCCCCACCCATATCTCAACTACTTTAGCACCCAGTGCCATACATACTCTTCTGTCTTGCTCCTCCCTCATACACAGGCACTCAATTCCTAGGACATCATCATGGTAAGCCAGCGAAGCCTCTAGCTGAACCCCCTCCAACACGCCCTTCTCCAAGAGCGTCAAGCTAACACATGTTTCTGCAGACGTCGATAGGAACGGGTTACGATCTCGCCAACTCCATCTTTTCCCCCGACGGTCGCAACTTCCAAGTCGAGTATGCCGTCAAGGCGGTAGAGAACGGCGGGACTTCGATCGGTATCCGATGCAAAGATGGCGTTGTTCTTGCGGTCGAGAAGATTGTCACATCCAAGCTGCTGAAGCCGGGCGCAAACAAGCGGATCGCTACTGTTGACAGGCATCTGGGCGTTGTACGTACTCCCTCACCACCCCACTCCCACCTATTCCAGGCCAAAGCCGTTTGCCAAACGTCAAGGTCCAAGCAAGCAGTAGCAGCGATCTCTAACGCCAGCCTCGTGTCTTTCGCGAACAGGTATACTCCGGCATGGTCCCCGACGGCAGACACTTCATCGACCGCGCACGCGACGAGGCCCGCTCATGGCGCGACAACTTCAAGACGCCCATCACGACGGCCGACCTCGCAGCCCGCATGGGCGGCTACTTACAAGCCTACACGCTGTACCAGTCGGTGCGGCCCTTCGGCATCACGGCCATCGTCGGCGGCTACGACAGCGAGCTGGAGCTCCCCGTGGACGGGGAGGTGGGGTCCGGGCCCAAGATCGGCGCGGGCGGCAAGGCCGTGGGCAAGAAGCACGGCGGGCCCTCGCTGTACATGATCGAGCCCTCGGGCCTCTACTGGGGGTACTACGGCGCGGCGACGGGCAAGGGCCGGCAGGCGGCCAAGGCGGAGCTGGAGAAGCTGGACCTGAGCGGCGACGGCATCACCCTCGAGGAGGCCGTCAAGCAGGCCGCGAGGATCATCCACCTCGCCCACGACGACAACAAGGACAAGGAGTACGAGCTGGAGATGAGCTGGATCAGCAACCACGACGGCCCCACCAAGGGACGGCAAGAGGAGGTCCCCAAGGCGCTGCGTGACGAGGCGGACCGGTTAGCCAAGGTGGAGGACGATGACGACGATGATACTGCTGATAAGAAGGACGGCGACAAGATGGAGGAGGACTAGTTGTGGCCGTATTGAAACGGGGCCCGTTGGGGGTCCTGGGACGAGAGGATTTGCCGGGACTGGAGGGAGGGCGCTGCCGCTAGCATGGTCTCTTCATCCACTGATTGAGCATTCGCCTGCTCTATGAAGGGCAGCTTGCCGCTCCATGGGCGCGTGGCAAGTACGTGTCACGGCATTGGTAACGCCAAGATAACGACGGTTCTGGCGGCTTAGGTATGATAGAATAATGAGACATTGCATTGAAAAGCACTGGAGTTCTCCCCGAAGCCCATATGTGCAGGTAAACAATCCCATTCTGATATATAGCAAGTAGGCGCCTACGTTATATTTATACAAGTCGCTAACACATCCACACTTCCCGCTCTATGAGACCACAATCAGTCCTCCATCTCCTCGTCGGACTCCTTGCCGGACTCCTCGTCGTCATGCACGTGTTCAGGTTGTGCGACCAGTGTCGGGTGGCTCTGGATCCACTGAGTCCAATCCGCAATGATGGTCGAGAATTGGAAACCACCCTTCTGCGAGGCCCACTTGACGGCAAGCCCGCCGTAGCTGTCCCATATCGTCTGGAAGTGGCCGGCGTCCCTGCCGAGGATGCTCGTCACGACCAGCAGGCTCGCGTTCGAGGCCGACTTCGCAAAGGCGTGCGACTCGTCCTTGGCCACCTCGTCGTGGATGTCCTCGAGGAGCTGCAGCTGCTCGTCCAGGTCGAGGTCCTCGTCACCGCCCTGCTGCTTCTGCTCCTCTCCCGACTGCTTCTGCTGCTGCTGCTGCTGCTGCTCAGCCTTGACCTTCTTCTGCGCCTTGGCGAGCTCGGCGATGATGTTGCCCGCCTTCCTCGCGAGGTCCTTGGTCTTGGTGGTGCGCATCAGCTGCAGCAGGGGCAGCAGGAGCTTGTAGACGAGGGGGTTGGCGGCCTCCTTCCTCGCGAAGATGGCCAGCAGGTCCAGGGACCGGTGCTTGAAGTTGACGACCGTCTCCTTGGCGTCCTTGTTCTCCTTCTTCTTGTTCTTGCCTCCCTCCTGCATGCGCGACTGGAAGGCCGCGGAGATCTGTTCGTCCAGCGCCATCATCTCCGAGTCGCTCATGTCCGAGCCGTCGTCCGACGAGTCCGCCTCGTTGTCCTTGTCGAGCCGGTGGCTGTTGAGGAGCTTGGCGAGGTCGTCGTCGAGCGCCTTGAGCTTGCCCTCGGCCTCGTCGTCAACGTTGTCGTCCTCCTCTTCCTCTTCCTCGTCACTTCCTTCGTTCTCGCCTCCTGAGCCCGCCTCCTCCGCGTTCTTCATGTCAACAAATTCGACGTCCGAGCCAAGCTCAGAAACGTCATCTTCATCTTCATCTTCATGGTCATGGTCATGGTCATGGTCATGCTCATGCTCTGAGTCAGCGGCTTCCTCCGCATCCTCCATATCTGCGTCTGTGTCGAACAAGCTCCGCAGACCCTCAGCATCCTCCTTTGCTGCCAGCGTGTCCGTCAGCAATGTGAGCGCACCCTCGGTCATGAGACCCGTGAAGCCCTCAAATACACGCTCTGCCGTTTGCCGCATGAGAGAAGAAGGGCGTGCCACCATGGCGAGCAAGATCTCGACAAGGAGTGCCGAGACATCGCCCTCGTCATCGCCTGCCTGCTTACTGAAGAGCTTCTCATGACACTGCTTCAGGTCGTTCAGGATCTCAACGGCATCTGGCTCCTCGTTGTAGAGCTGCAGTATCGCAACAGCGTAGAGTAGAGCGAGTCCCTGATATGCGCCACTCTTGTCCCCCTTAGTCTTCTTGGGATTTGTCAACTGCTGCAATTTCTCGAGGGCCTCGATCAGCTCCTCCTGCAGCTCCTCGTCCATATCGACGCTGCTGGAGTCGATGAGCATGATGGCGTTGCAGAACTCGCCAAAGTCCTCTGGCCGCTTGACAAATTTAGCAAGCGCAGAGGTGAGCCGTTGCCGCAGGATAGGCTTCGTCTTATCGCTCAGACCCGCAACTGCATCACCGGCCTTGGGGTATGCGAGTCTGGCTAGCTCTTGCAAAGCCTGCCCGCCTACAGAGACCTTACCGGTGCTCTTTGAGTCAGCCTCGGAGGGCACAACACTGGCCAGTCTGAACAGATAATCGCCATATACAAGCACGTGGTTCTCGACGCCCTCGCCATCGGCGACGAGGACGAGTTTCCTTATTGTCTTGATCAACTCCGCGGCATGCTCTGGCTTTGTGAGTTGTAGAAGCTTGTCGACGGTCTTGCTGTTTGTTCGCTGATCGAAGTTGTAAGCACCGTGCTTGCCCAGAAGGAATTGCACGATCAAGGGGACCAGATCACGGTTCTGGGCTCCAGCTTGTTCGATAGCCTTGAGGGCCTTGGTTGCTGCCCGGTGCAGGTATCGATCTGGCTTCGCCGCTTGGTTCATCAAGCACGTTGTGAAGTTCTGAGAGAAGAGGTTGTGTACGATGTGAGGGTAAGGGAGAGCAGTCTCGAGGAACTTCTGGAAGATCATGAAACCAGTGAACTTCTGGGGTTCAGATGATGTCTTAGAGAAGAAGCCCTGGTCCACAACTCGACTCCAGAACTGCTTGAACTGGTCCGAGGCATCATCGCTGGACATGGTGTTTGTCAGCCTGATGTAGTGCGAAAGTATCAAGTCCCAGACAAAGTGCAGCTGTGCCGTCCAGCTGCCCTGCTTGACCTTCGGTCCTTTCTGTCCTGGCTCTTGATCAGTTGCCTCCTGCTTGCTGCTCTCCTGCTTGCCGCTATCTTTCAACACGGCTGGGAGTTCACCGAGGTATTTAGAGGACAGAAAGTCGCGCCACGACTTCGAAGGTAGCTTGATCTTGGGGAATCGTTCCGTGAAGGCCACCGTCACGGCAACCGCATCTGGTGTCTTCGCCCATCCAGCCGCGTCAAGCTTCTGGAGTGTATCCTCCGCAATTCCCTGGTCCATCTGAGGCACGGCCTGCACAATGACCCACGCGCATTGTGGCTTCAGCCAGACCTTCTTCTTGGCCAGCCTGATCAGAAGGTCGAGGATGGTGTGCCACCTCGTCACGTCGTCGAAGAGCACCTTGGCCCGCACGAAGCACTCCACGCCAAAGAGCTGACCGAAGTAGTGATCCTTCTCTTCCTGACCGGCGATGTTGCCCACAGGTTTGGTCTTCTCCACAAGCGTGTTCAGTACAAAGTCGAAGGTCAGACCCCGATACCTCTCGTTGTTAAGGTTCTTCTCCCCCCATAGTTGTTGCAATATCTCGGTCAACACAATGCTAAAGCCCAGCCTCGATGCTTTCCTGCTGCTTGCCAGTCCCCTGAATAGCCGTTTCTCGAGGTGTCTGTCGAGTGTGGTCTCGAGGACACCATCGCCGTCTAGCAGCTTGGATATAATGACATCGGCCGCCTGGATGCGCTCGTCGGGGTCCTCACTCCCCAAACACTCGTAGAGAGGGGCTTCGATATTTCGGTCCTGATCCTCAGGAAAGTTGGATTTGTCGGAGAGGAGCTGCTTCTTGGTGAGGGGCTTGCTAGGTGCGCCGGTCAACTTCTTCTTGGTCAGGAACTTCGGGGGTTTCTGCGTTGGCTCTGCATCGCTATCCTCGACCTGGGTGTCGGTCTTGACTCGTTTCTTGGCGGGCTCGATGGCGTTTGGGTTCTCCTTACGGTGCTTTCTCTTGGTGCGAGCCATCCTGTATGAAGTGATTTGATTGGGTTCCAACTAATAGTAGGAAGATTGACCGTATATGTCAGGCAATGGGTTAAAGAATGCTCTTGTCACAAGCTTTCAGGCACATCGAAAAAAAGTTGGCGGAACACTTGCGATCGATCTATGATTGGCTGCAAATCATTACATAAGCCTCCGATAAGGATGGATCACGTACAAGATAAGATGATTGGGACCGCGATAAGATCATTGGACGGATTGCACTCCATCGGGCGCCCTGTGTATCCGTTGAACCCCCAGAGCCGAACTGCTTCTATATCGCTTCGTCGGCGCTGCTTGTATGCTGGACAGCGAAGGCTAACAATACAATTGAGCCTCAACCACGTAGTCTGAGTGTTACCTGGTGGTCAAAATTCCCAGACAGCCACGGGGTGAAAGTCAATCCGTTTCTTTAGGAGAGAACTCGCCCTCTTTCAAGACGTATAAATCGATAGTCAAATCTGACTACTCCCACTGTACTCATCATGCCACCAAAAAGGAGCCTGGCAATTCAAGGTGATGGATCATCGAATACGAGCGGGACCTGATTGCATAGGCATATCCGTACACGGATCCCATGGGTGAAAGTCTAATGGGTGACGACACGTCTCTTCGTAGTTAGGCTGGCCGGGCAACGCCCCAGCACGAATCCTCCAGGCACATCAGTAAGGTTTACCCATCAGTACATCACCTGGGCAATGATGCTCGACTCAGCTGGCGCCTGCGTACTTGCGCAAACGCAGGGTTCCGCCAGCCGGGCCAACTCTCGGCGATTTCTCCCATGCTTGCAAATAGCCAAGGAAACCCAGACCGTCTTTCGAATAGCGATGATCTCCTGGTATGACCAGGGCGCCCAATGCGCCTGAAAGAAGCCCGCTTCGCAGTTACTGGAACGTGATATGGCCAGTGATCGAACTTAGGGGCTTGGCGATCATGTCGTATGTAGTCAATGCAAGAGATTTACCGTATGCGAAAGATTGCATCAGGGAATCGCAGAAACTGGCAATTATGCTCCAAGGCGGGCGGTCTCACCTAAACCACACGGTTGCATGAAGTGGGTTCGGTCGGGACACTGGGTTGAGTCGATTGCCAACGGACTTGAGCCTCATGAGGAAGTTAATTGAAACGAGCACGAGCGATCTAGGTAAATCGAAGTACCATATATCCAACGCTGTTTGAGCAGAAAACAAAGGTCGACCACGTGGGAATGGGGCAGGTATGTTCGCTCAAGCCTAAAGATGAGAGACCATGAGCCGGATCCACGTGACCTCGCGGTTGATTCCGTGCGACCCGACAAGGGAAAGCATGTCAGGGCTCGCTGTTTACGTGAGCAGCGCGTTTCGACCCCTCACCTTGTTTACATTCCTGCTCAGACCCCTGCGTCGACGGTTTGATTGCAATGTTATCCCCTCAGACCCCAGTGGCCGGGGGTTGACGTCTGTGCTGCAAGCCTCCAAAGGCGCGCTCATGCAGCTTGGCATCACATCTTCCCACCCGGCGGCATGGAAATGGGGATTTTGACCAGGGTTGAGCTCCATCTCCCGGGAATCCGTCAATGCCCACACGCCGGAAGGAGGAGATAGGCTGGTACTTATATGAACAGGCCATGTGTACACTACGGTTCAAGTGTCGTATCATGCGTGCTTCGTTGTTTGCGGGCTGCGGGGAGGAGACGAGATCCGAGGAAGCGGCCGTCCGTCCGTCATTCACAAACTTCTGCCGCAGGCCGGGGAGTAGGAAGTTTCGCTATCGACAGATCACGCAAGGCATTTATCTTGTTGCGAGGAGCAGAGGCTTGGATCGAAGGACCTTGTACAGCTCAAAGAGGGGAAGCTTTCCCCAAGCAGTCCTAAGCTTCCCCATGTCTCAGCTGACTCCAGGGCTGCATTGCAGCCGAAGTAGCCAACAAAAACCCCTTGCTTGCTCTGCTGCTTGTTTGCTGCGGGCGCAAGAGCTGCAACCTTGCGGCGGCGGGAGGACAGGCCATCCGCACGGAGCCACTCATCGGATCGCATCGGATCTTTAGGGTCAGATAAAAGGCGCTCGGGCGGCTGTTTCTTCCTTGATGCAGCACCACACCCTCTTCCTTGTGGCTGGTCAGTACGGTAGTGCTGACCGACCCTGCGACCAGCTATCCCTCAAGCGTTGATATTCCGGATTCGGAAGCAAACAAAACAGGAGCAAGCAGGATGCTGTCGACTTGAAGGACGGCCGAGGAGAGAACCGGGAATGATCTCGGCGAGTGTGTGCCATTAAATTACCAGCAGATCCATGTGGAACTGTTTTGCGTGTGCGCGGGGGCCGGCCCCTAGCAACTTCGGCCGCAACTCAATATGAAATCGATGGCTGAAATACTAGTAAAGGTCGCGTCGGCGCGTCTTATTTCCTAGCTTGCTGATCGTCATCCGGATGACGTTGCTTTGGGCCGAAAGATCACGGGCCGCGTGTGAGATCGATGTTTCCAGACCATGTCAAACTCGGGTTACAACAGCCCCTTGCCAGAGTACATATAGTACATATCTATAACCCTAGCCCAGTGGCTAAGGACACTGCGATCCAAGCTTGAACGGTGAGAGAAAGAGCGGATTGTTCCTGCTTTTCTTTCTGCTCATATGCTGCCGACTCGTGAAGCTCCCGCCGCTCCTCCACGGTCGGAAGAACGCTTGCGTCCGCCCAGCCGCCGGACAGACCAATTTAGCAACAGGGAAATGAAAGGCCTTGGAATCCATACACGCGAGGGTGTGATAGGGCAGCAAGCTATCTTGCCAGTTGGTGACCGGGACTTCTAACCCGGACCGTCAGCCGTTTCGGGCATGGAACGCTTTTTGTTACTACGACCCCAATGAGACGTCTACAACGGGTTGGTGCGAGGACGAGCGCAATAAATCGAAGAGATCCCGCATCATTTGGGTTCCAGCAGTCTCCGCAACGACCACATTGCGTGCCTCCTGGATGATTTCTCTCACGGTGCACTGCAGCGACCTGGTTGACATCGGTCGAGCAATGCACCCGAGGCTGTTCTATTAAGTCCAGATTCCGATCCGGAACGTAGTGACGCAATTGGGGGCCTATCCTTGCTTGTTTCGAGAACAAGGCTTCGAAGGGTGGAGCAGCTCTTGACTAGGCCAGGGCTTGTTTTTGCTGTCTCCAAGCAGCGCAGTTTGTCCAACAATGTTGTCGTATAAGTCCTTATAGATGATACGGTCTCCCATATCACCAGGGTTGTCGTCGTGGAAACAGACGGAGTCCGGTAAAATGGAGACGCCTGGAGCAGCCTTGCAGCGAACGTCTTACGACCCATATGGGGGCTCTGGCCAGACGACGAGCGGTGCACCGTCAAGCGGACGTTTGTACCTGCCGAGTTGGGCAGGGGTCTGCATTGATGGTCGTCCGTAGCGGTAGAGTCCACCGAGTCAGTCAGTCGCAGCCTTGTACTCGTGCGACGCTTCATCGCCAGGATCGCAGGTTGACCGCTTCACGAAGATCCGTGCCCCATCAGACTCCGGGTTCTCAGGCTGAGTCCTGACGTCTTCGAGTTATCACCACCATATACTACTGCACATATCTATCAGAACTCTGACGACGGTGCCAGGGCTTGCGGGCAGGAGGACAGATATCACGATGTCGAAGGGTGCATCTAAAACTCTCCACTGCCTTGCGTCTGCCGCGCCGCCAACAGCCTGGTATTCGACAATGCAGTCGCAACCGCGCTAATCAGAGTGCCAACGACTCTCTACCCCTTCTGGCGTGATATTGTCAAGCGGAGCGTACCGGTACCGTACTTGTGCCTCCCATGGATCTTATTCGCTGGGAGCCTTGCGATGTCAAATCATTATGTTCAGCTTGACTCCCCTACCCATGTCTTTTAACGCTACCCTGCCCGTTGCTGGGCTTACCGGCGGGGACAAGAAGCGTGAATCTGAACATCGAGCTCAAACATTGATCATGAGGGTCAGGAGTCGTAACCCTGAAGCTCCTGATGATCAGCGTAGCGATCCGGCAAAAGAAACCAAAACCAAAGCTACCGTAGGCCGTGCCGATTGATGAGTTCACTGAATGGGGTCATAGAGGAGCTTTGTTGGCCAATTTGTTTGCGTGTTGCTGCAGAAACAGACCTTGCAGATTCTAGGAACGACGAGGAGTCCACCAGACAGCGTTGACAGCACTTTGACGACTTGTCGGATGGGTCCTCGCTCCGATATGTGTGGGATTGAACTTGATCAATGGTGTTGGAAATTGTTAAATCCAGAAGCGAATTGTCCCGTTTAGAACGCCTGGAGGTACTGTGGCTGTAGGTACATAGCTACTACCATGTACGTTGTGAACTGCAATGAAGACCTTGATGGAGGAACAGTTCCGCTGAGCTTGTACGGCTGGCCGTATCTGTGTATCTTATCACAATTTGTAAAATTGGACCAGGGCTGGCCGCACTGGAAACAGAGCGAGCCGAAGTTTTTGTCAGCCTGTCCCAGCACTGTGGGAGAAAAAGACCCCGAACGGATGACCGATGGCTTCTGGTGATTGGACCTTGGCCTGTAATATCATCCATTCTATCCGCAAGATGAACGATTCCAATACGCTTGCGGATATCACCGCGGCCCAGCAAGCATCATGTCTAAGAAAATTCCTGCCAGAGAGGGTCTGAGGGTCTCGCCATGATTTGGACTCCCGCAGTGAAACATGGTTGATGGCTGGACAGCACTACCTGGGACCAGACAAGCCAACCGCGGTGAGAAAAGGCAAGGGAGCAATTTATATAGAGGTTGAAGTTGAACAGGGCTCTGGAAGTTGAAGATAGCTGCCTCATGGTCCCGTCAGTTTCCTGGGGAACATTGGAACTGGGGCAGCTGACAACACGGTAGGTAAGCTTGGCGACTGGTTTGGCGTCCAGTGTTGATCTGTCCAGACCCCGGGTTACAAGGGGCGAGAAATGGATAGGGTCATGGGTTGAGGGAGTCCATCAGAACTTCATGGATCCTGTCGCAGTGGTGCAGGCCATGTGTGAAACGATGTTTGTCGTATTTGATTGAAGAAACCGCGGTCCAATTGCCCTCTTTTTCCTTTCCTGATTCACTGTGTCCAGATGCCAGCATTGGCAAGCACCCAAAGCCCTTAGTAGTGTTCTCCACAATCGGTCAATTGCCATGCAGCCAGACGGGTCAGTCCTTGATCCTTACGTTGTGCCAGAGTCTCCCAGACAACTGCATCCCTGCAATTGTCTAAGTGGTTGTGGCAGAATGGATGGTGGGGTCACGGTGAGCTTCTGATGGTGTGGTGTACCTAGGTACCATACCGTACCCTTTTACCATCGCAAGGGTAGCTCTGCACCCACATTTGGCTCTTAACTACCTAGGTACCTGCCAGGTAGGTATCCAGTACTGCATATCAGCTGCATGATAGCTTCGTAGCTCTGTACCTACCTAGGTAGCTCTTTACATATCTCCCCCCCTCTTCCAAGGTTTCCAGGGAAGGCTCCTGTTCCTTGCCTTGGCATCACACCCTGGTGAGAAGGCACCTCAAAGCTGGACAGAGCAAACCGATTCTGATCCTGATTTTGGTCTTAATCCAGTCTTTTAGACTTGCTAAGGGCATTTCTTTGTCCCACCCATTGTATCCATTGTATCGATCGCCCTTACCGTTCCTGGTTCCATGAACCTGACCGACCTCTTCTCCTCAGCCCCTCAGCCCCTCAGCCTTCAGGCCTACCCAGGTACCTAGCATGACGGCTAGGTACTAAAACCGCCTAGGTAACCTAAGCTACATGGCACTGTCTCGATTGTAGACCGCGGCTTGCCACTTCTAATTGATCCCTTGCTTCTTTTCATCGACCTCCGTCCACGGTACTTCCTGACGCTGCTCCACCAACCCGCCGGTCTTTTGTTTGGACGAGACAACGACTCCTCCAACTTCAGCTTCGATATTACCCGGTCCGGAGTTTGCTATGGGTTTGTCGAAGCGAGTATCCTGATACCGGATTGAGCACATGCAATAAGACCAAGCCAGGAAGATCCTCACGATTTCCTATATTCTCCTGGCGGACCAGCGAACCGTGTCTTTGACTTCTCGGACGATTACCTTCATCAGTATCAATCCATGTTTCATGACCAGAAAAGCGGTCCCCTTCTTCGTCTCTTCCTCTCAGAGACGATTGAAATACCTTCGAATCCTCTAACCCATAAAGCTGTTCCCTACAATACATCACATACGGACACCCCAGTCCGAGCTTACCTCTCTCCACCGCGTCCCCACTGCTGTCCACTGTGTCCGGGGTTCCATGAAGGGTCTTGCCACAACGAACCAGCGAACCGCCAAAAATTATCCCACGGCGTGGACCTCAAGCCGTTGCACAGGGCGACGAGCTGGTTAACCTCCTTTTTCTTTCGACGCCGAATTTCTCTTTCTTCCTAAAATCCGAAATCTTCGAAAGAGGTCCAAGGCATTGCAGGACCGGACGGACCAGCAGGATCCATCATTCAATCACGGAATAGCTGCAGCGTTAGGTTACCCTGTACCTATCTACTCGCTTATTGCCATCGTTAACCGCTCAGCTGCCTATGGTCTCTCCGGACAATCCACATATATCGGCACCCTACTTTGTCTTGAGCTTCAATCGAGGCCGTTCCCTTGCACGCACATCCTGGACTGACCAGCCGACCTTGCCTCGAAACCGGCCAACATACGAATACACCCTGAGCTGTTCCCAGAGCTGTTCCCAGAGCTGTTCCCAGAGTCTGTGCAGTCTGACTGCCACCCACGCCAACCATGGAAGGGTCTTCCCCTCTAGCTGCCATGTATCCGCCGGCAGGTCCCTCCTTCGGCCACCCAGACGTGTTCCGCTCCAAAGGTCATGCTGCCTTTAAGGGCGAGCCTCGATCATCCGGCGCTCTCTTCCGGGAACGCATCATGCCCAAGGGCAAGGACTCTTACAACGTCAGGAGTGTGAATGGTTCTTCACCCACAGCCAGCCTGGCAGCAGATCTTTCCCAGAACTTTTGCATTGACAATGAGGCAAGGCGAGTACACATCCTCAAGTGTCCCCCAGTACCAGTACGTCGCCGCTAACTGCTACTGGTACACAGTCCCATGTTTCCAACACCTCGTCGGGCTCTATTCACAACGACTGCTATAAATGGGTGCCCTCGAGCGAAAAGGTAAGGGCGGGCAATATACCTTGATCGGGTGAACATGGGATTGATGGCTTGCAGAATACCAGACGACCCCTCCTCTCCCCGCCAATCGTCGCCGGTTTGCATGGACTTGGACGTCTCTCCACTCCCAAAAGGAAAGGGCTCTTACCTGACCCAGGTTGAGGTACCTTCGCCCAGTCCGGTACCCAGCTCGAATAACGACAAGGAAATTTCACTGGAATCTCCCGCGCCCATATCACGGCTCTCTTCTG
>JAJSPL020000073.1:0-74451 GCA_021272945.2 Cytospora paraplurivora | reverse complement strand
TAGCTTTCTACCCTTAATTAATCCTTATATAAGTAAAACCTATAATACTATTTTAGTCGTTATAGATCGATTTATTAAATATACCTTATATATCCCTATAACTATATAGCTTATAGCTAGCTTACTTATAGAGCTATTAAATATATATATCTTTAAGAATTTTAGGTTATTAAATAGAATTATTTCTAACTAGAGTAGCCTATTTATAAGTAACTTCTAGTTATACTTATACTTTCTTCTATTAATTAAGCGCTACTTAAGTACTATATACTACCTATAGATAGATAAATAAACTAAGTAATAGAACTAAAATCTTAAATACTACCTTTAGTACTATAGTAATCTAGAATAATCTAATTAGGTAAAGTACTTTCGCTTTATATAATTTATATATAATAATTCTAAATATTCTACTATTTATATAACCCTAGTATTCGCTCTTTATAGCTTCTACCCTTATATATTAGTTAAACTTCTTAGCTATACTATAGCTAAAGTTCCTATAGTATTCGATTAAGCTTCTAAACTATAATAATATTATACTATATATTAGTAGCTTTTATAGTATATATTAGCCTAATATATAAAGTAGTATAATTAGAAGAGACTACCTTTTAAATTTTCTATTAAAAATAAAGTTCTTATTTCTACTAAATATTAGTAGTAATAGTACTCGAGCTATATACTTATAGATAAATACTTAAGACTTTTTATTATTATAAAGGTTATTAGCTAGTATAAGCTTATATATTATCTTAATTTACTATAAATATACTATATATATAATATTTTTTCTATCTTTATACTTAAGCTATAGAAGTACTATAATAGAGTAGCTCTTATACTATATACTAAGCTTGAAGTAATCGAAGGTAATATATATAAAGTCGAAGTTATCCTTAATTATTATAAGCTATAATACTACTAGGAATTCCTTATTTATTAGAAAGGATACTCTTGTAAAGAAGACTCTTAAGAGCTATATAGTATTTATCTATCTATAAGTATTAATAGTACTTAAGTAGTATTTAAGTATCTTAGGTATACTTATAAAAAAGTTAATTAGCTTAGAAAGAAAAGAAGGAAGGAAACTCTAAACTAAGTAAGTATTAAAGAATTAAATATAGTAGCTAGGCTAAAAGTACTTAATTATACTACTATAGTATAATAAGCTAGTAAATAATATAATAGGGATAATAGGTAATAATAAGCTATTTATTTAGTATAATTAATTAAAGTAAAGGATAATAGATAATAATAGTACTAACCTCTATTTATACTATAATAGCGCCTTATAAAAGTATAATAAATAGCGCTTAGTTCTAATAGAATCCCTAAATATACTAACTATTATCTAGAACTATAATTAGCTAAGTATAATAGAAGCTAGTAGTATAATAGCACTAAATAAAAGCCCTCTATACTAGTCTTTCGAGTAGTAACTTAAGTACTTAGTTAGAGCAATTAGATAATAGGCAGTATAATAAGTAACTATAGGATAATAGTATTAAATAAGTATAGTACCTACTAGCTTTTCGAGTAGCAACTTTAGTACTTAGCTACCTAGTACTTAGCTACTTAAGACCTAGTAGTAACTCTAAACCCTATAGTTTTAGTAGACCCCTATAAGTAGATAAGGGGGGGATTTATAGTAGGCTCCTATATAAAGCTAAGGCGCTCTAATTATAGTACTCTAACTATAAGCTATAGGAGGCTCCTAGAATAAGAGCCTAAGAAGGGGGAATATACTATCAGGGGCTAAAGAACCTTAGGTAGGCTAAGCTACTAAGCATTAGTATAATAGCTTAAGAGCGCTAATATAGGAGATAAACTAGTAATATAGGAGGATAATATATAGGCTTATAAAATAGCTTATATAAAAGGGAACCCTTAAGCCCTTTAAAGAAAGGAAGAAAAAGTTCAGGGATTAATATACTTTCTTGTAGCACCTAGCTATAGTATCAATTATACTACTCCTATGCTACTACTACTGAAGTCTATACTCTTTACTTTACTTATATAACTATCTCTAATATAAAGTTGCTACTCGAAGGGCTAGTAAGCACTATGCTTATTTAGTACTATTATTCTATAGTTACCTATTATACTACTTATTATTTAATTGCTCTAACTAGGTACTTAAGTTGCTACTCGAAAGACTAGTATAGAGGGCTTTTATTTAGTGCTATTATACTACTAGCTTCTATTATACTTAGCTAATTATAGTTCTAGATAATAGTTAGTATATTTAGGGATTCTATTAAAACTAAGTGCTATTTATTATACTTTTATAAGGCGCTATTATAGTATAAATAGAGGTTAGTACTATTATTATCTATTATCCCTTACTTTAATTAACTATACTAAATAAATAGCTTATTATTGCCTATTATCCTTATTATATTATTTACTAGCTTATTATACTATAGTAGTATAATTAAGTACTTTTAGCCTAGCTACTATATTTAATTCTTTAATACTTACCTAGTTTAGAGTTTCCTTCCTTCTTTTCTTTCTAAGCTAATTAACTTTTTTATAAATATACCTAAGATACTTAAGTACTACTTAAGTACTATTAATACTTATAGATAGATAAATATATATATATATATATATATAAAGTAAGTACTTAAGTAGTACTTAGTTAATATTTAATCGATGCTTAGTTAAAGTACTAGTATACTAATAGAGCTTATAGATATCTTCTTTTATTAGTTCTATTACTAGTAGTTTAAGTTCCTATTACTCCTAGGTAAGTATAACTTAGTTGCTCTAATTAAATACTACTAATTATACTTAGTTGCTCTCTCTAGAAGTTAAGGCTAGTCCCTCTTATTATATCTATAAGGATAACCCTATTAGTAGTACTAGTATTACTTATAAGTAGCTCCTTATAAGTACTAAGTATACTATTAATGATTAGTACTCCCTTTATATTACTAAGCTCTTTAAGGATCCTAAGTATATATATAAGAAGTCTCTAAGTAAGTCGCTACTTAATTACTACTTAGTTATACCTTACTAACTACTTAATAAGTACTTATACTATTTACTATATTTTCTATACTTACTAGAGCTATAAATACCCCCTTCTCTTCTTTATTACTAAAGTATACTTATATACTACTATTATTACTTATAAGTATAGCGATAATACTACTTTTATAGAAGCTATCTATAAGGTAGTAAGTATTAAAAGCGCTAATACTAAGAAGGAAAAGAAGAAGAGTAGCTCAAGTAGTATAACTACTACTAATATACTAGGTATAGAAGGCGATAAGTTTACTAACTTATTCTACTACTTAATTAATACTTAGGAGATACTTACTTAGTTTACTAAGTAGGATTTTAATAAAGTAGTTAAGTAAGAGCTAGCCCTAGAGTAGAGTAAGAGTAAAAGTAAGAGAAAGACTAAAGAATAAGTAGTAGTAGTAGTAGTAGTAAGTAGTAATTATACTATAAGAGCAAAATCCTTAGTAAAAACCCTCCTTATTTATTCTTAGGAAGTAAGAGACCTTAAGCTAACCCCCTAGTATAAATATACTTCTTCTATATATTTATATATTAATTGAGCTATTCTAATTATTCTTATATACTATTTATACTTTAATTTCTTTTATCCTATAGTTTATCCTAAGAGTAATAATTTATACTAAGTAATAAGTAGCTTATTATTAATATTACTATATAGCTCTTAAGAGTCTTCTTTAGAAGAGTATCCTTTCTAATAAATAAGGAATTCCTAGTAGTATTATAGCTTATAATAGTTAAGGATAACTTCTACTTTATATATATTACCTTTGATTACTTCGAGCTTAGTATATAGTATAAGAGCTACTCTATTATAGTACTTCTATAGCTTAAGTATAAAGATAGAAAAAATATTATATATATAGTATATCTATAGTAAATTGAGATAATATATAAGCTTATACTAGCTAATAACCTTTATAATAATAAAAAGTCTTAAGTATTTATCTATAAGTATATAGCTCGAGTACTATTACTATTAATACTTAGTAGAAATAAGAACTTTACTTTTAATAGAAAATTTAAAAGGTAGTCTCTTCTAATTATACTACTTCGTATATTAGGCTAATATATACTATAAGAGCTACTAATATATAGTATAATATTATTATAGTTTAGAGGCTTAATCGAATACTATAGGAACTTTAGCTATAGTATAGCTAAGAAGTTTAACTAGTATATAAGGGTAGAAGCTATAGAGAGCAAATACTAGGGTTATATAAATAATAGAATATTTAGAGTTATTATATATGAATTATATAAGGCGAAAGTACTTTACCTAATTAGATTATTCTAGATTACTATAGTACTAAAGGTAGTATTTAAGATTTTAGTTTTATTACTTAGTTTATCTATCTATCTATAGGTAGTATATAGTACTTAAGTAGCGCTTAATTAATAGAAGAAAGTATAAGTATAACTAGAAGTTACTTATAAATAAGCTACTCTAGTTAGAAATAATTCTATTTAGTAACCTAAAATTCTTAAAGATATATATATTTAATAGCTCTATAAGTAAGCTAGCTATAAGCTATATAGTTATAGGGATATATAAAGCGTATTTAATAAATCGATCTATAACGACTAAAATAGTATTATAAGTTTTATTTATATAAGGATTAACTAAGGGTAGAAGGCTAGTAATAAAGTCTATCGAAATTTCTTTCTATAGCTATATAGAGACTATAAGTAATATAAGTAAGCTATATAGGTAGTACTTTTGAGCTTTTATATACTAGTAAACTAGATAAATATTAATAAAGTCTTTAATATATCTAAGTAATGAATCCTAATAATAGCTATAACTAAGTAGCTTTAATATCTTAGCTATATTAAGGTATTCTATAATTAAGTAATTATAAAAGGTCTTTAATAGCTCTCTATATATACTTTTATCTACTAGGATATATACTTATCCTTAAAAATATAAAGTACTATTAGTACTCTACTAAAGTACTTCTACTACTTTTGCTCCTTATAAGTACTTTATTCTCTAGTCTTCCTTTTATATAAAGTTATTACCTTATTATAGTTAGTAGATTAGATTAGTTATTAATTATAAGTATAGTTTAGAAGCTATAGCTATACTCTAAGTAAGAGTCGCTTAATAAAAGGTAAATAGTCTATAGCTTATACTAGTAATAAGTCCTATAGTAACCTTACTAAGTACCCTTATATTTCTTATAGTACTTCTCTATAATATATTAATATAGTACTTAGGAAAACTAGTATATATATTTATAATATGAATACTATACTTATTCTAGGGTAGCTACCTAATACTTACCTTACTATATTATACTAGAGGGGTTACCTTTATAAAGTCGCTAATCTTATATAGCTTAGGCTCTTCTCTTTAAAAGCTTATATAATTAGGCTAATATGAAAAGCTATCTATAGGGTTAAATACTTCTAGTCAATAGTAAATACTAATATTAAATATATAGAGGTTATCTAACTAGTATAGCTTATAAATAGATAATTTATACTTAATTTCTTAGTAGTAAAGGTTAAGATAATCTATTAGAATAATAATAGGTTCTTAAAAGTACTAGAAGTAGTACTTTTATCCTTAGAGTATATTAATAATTATAAGTAGCTTAATATTACTAGTACTATAGTATAATTTAGTCTATATAAGCTTATATAATTAATAGGTAATAGGGTATTAGTAGCTTTTATAGAGCTAGGTAATAATCGCCTTTATAATAAAGGGTAAAGTATCTATTTCTAGCTATATAAGGAGAGAGGGGTTATAGTAATAGAGTAGTAGTACTATAGTAAAGAGGTATTATAGTAGCTTAAATATAGTAATAGTACTTAGTATAAGCTTAAAAAGTCTTTACTAATTACTTTATAGGAGGTTAGTTAAAAGTATAATAACTTTAGAATATTTATAAATAAACTTCTAGTAGAAGCCTATAAACCTAAAGAATAACTAAATATCTTAAATACTACTTAGGAGTAGCTATTATATAATTACTTTAATATATTCTTTTTCTATACTAATACCTTAGAGCGATATAATAAATCTAAGAAACCCTACCTTAGTTATATAGAATTTATACTTTTTAAGGTTAATATATAAATACTATTATCTTAATTATTCTAGTATACTATATATATAATACTTATACTTAGCTTTATTCTTATTATAAATCAAAATATTATTAAGGTATATAATATAAGAAATATCTATAAGCCCTATTAATACTCTATTAATATATAATTAAAAGGTTATAGAAGTATTTATAAAGTTAAAGGGTATTACTATATATTCGAAGTATCTATACTAAGTATAGAAGGCTATCTTCTACTTATTTCCTATATAGATTCTAAGCTAATAGTAAGTATCTTTAAGGTCGAGTTTAGTATAAATAGATAAATTAGAGAAGTAATCGAATATTTCGCTAATTAATAGGAGTAGAGTTTAGTCCTTATATATAATCCTATTAAGCGCTTAATAGTTGATATAAAAGTATAGCTTACTTCCCTTTTTAGGGATAAATAGAATTAGTACCCCTATAGAGCTTATAGATAGCTTAATTTAGCTATACTCTAGTATTTCTTCTAGGTAGTTTCTAAGTACTTTAAGTTTTATAGATAAGAGGGGATAGATTAGCCCCTAAAGTACTATAGTACCTTCTTCTAACTCGATTTTATAATTAATCTCTAAATACTTTAGTATTATCTTTATATTCTTTTCTAAATAGATATCCTCGAACTTAATATAGATAAGTAGTAATTATAGCTTAGAAGTAGTACTCTTAGGGTTTACTTATATAACTCGAGAAGTATACTATATTATGAATACTATTTAGGTACTCCTAAGTTACTTAATCGAGCTACTTAAGCTAAAGTATTATTAATAAAGAGAGTATTATTATTTCTTAGTCTACTAGTCGATCACTAGGTTTACTATTTCTAGCTAAGGAAGACTTAGAATAACTATATTAAGTATATATTTAGTAATAATAAAGCGATAGTACTATATTTCTATAGTACTATTATTATCTAAGATCTTAATATTGAATTTATAGTACTTATAAGTCTTTACTAAGTATTCTCCTAGAGTAATAAGGTCTAGAGTAAGAGTAAAATTTAAGTAGTACTTCTACTCTATAATATTAGTATAACTAAGTATATTCTTATTTACTCTAGAGTCTATTATTCTAGTCTTATACTTCTAAGTAGAGTTAAGCTATAATTATATTAGAAACTTAATATAGTACTACTATAACTTATTATACTTTTAGCTCTTATACTACCCTAGTAGCTTACTATTTAACCTTAAAAAGTACTAGACTATAATATAGTTTTTCTAGCTATACTTCTTATACTTACTCTAAGGGTAGTTAAGTAAAATATATCTAGGCTCTCTATAGGAATAATAAGTAATATTACTTATATTAGAGTACTACTACTATATTACTTATAAGGACTAAGAGTAGAAGTATATAATATACTTAGTTCCTCTATAGTCAAAATAGTACTTTAGCTCTTTACTAGTATCTAGAGTACTTATTAAAATAAGGGCTATTATAAGTATATTAGACTTATTCTTATTATATTTAAGCTACTATTGATTAGAGTAGTTACTATATATATACTCTAGCTTTTTATAGTTATAGTAGGTATATTTAGGATAAAAAGTAGTATATAATATCTAAGTAGATTCAATATATTATATTAGGCTAGTTAACTTATACTAAGTATAAGGGAGTATTATCTATATACTAATAGTAGTACTAATAGTAGGCTAAAGCTTACTTAAAATACTATGAATTTACTAGACTTTAGCCTATAAGTAAAATAATTCTATCTTAGTATTCTTATAATATTATAAGAAGTCTTATATACTCTTATAAGTACTTTAGGTTATATTCGAAAGTATTACTATAGTTATAAGAGTATATATAATAGGATTAGCTTATAAGTAATCTTCTATAAAGTCTTAGAATTCTACCTAGGATAAGCTATTAGGTTTAATACCTAGGACTTTCTACTACTAGATATAGTTGATCTAAGCTTACTTAGGATTACTACTAATATAGTATACTATATAAGAAATATAATTAGTATCTATATGAATTTAGTTTACTTATATATAAAAGTAATAATCTAAGTCAAAGAAGAATACCTATAGGTCTATAAATGAAGTACTACTATAAGTTAGATATAGTAGGGTAATAGAGCAAAAGAGAAGTACTAATATAGCTATAATAAAAGAGGTTATTATAAGAATTACTAGGGGTAGAGTAAGTATCTTAGAGTAATTTATCTATTTTAGCTACTCATTTAATAGGTTACTACTACTTCTAAGTAGCTCTAGTTAGGCCTTCTTAGCTACTACTTTATAGTAAAGGTTCTCCTCTTTTAGTAGCTAATCTAGTTCTTCGCTTTCCTAAGTAATCTACTCGATTCAGTATTAGTAGGTTATAAGTATATCTTTAGTACTTAAGTACTACTCTAGAAGGATACTTCCTTATATCGTCTGAGTCTTAGGGATACCCTAGCTTAAAGTAGGGATTTAGGTCTTAGATATCTATATAGTTCTAGTAGTACTCGATTCACTTATAGGAGTATAGCTACTAGTATATATAATAACTATAATAATAAGGCTATACTTAATAGTTTACTTCTCTATTAGATAGAAGGATCAAACTATTAAGGATAATTATATAGGTAAAATAAAGAGTATAGACTTTAGTAGTAGTAGTATAAGAGTAGTATAATTAATACTATAGCTAAGCACTATAAAAAAGTATATTAATCCTTAAACTCTTTCTTCCTTCCTTCGAAGGGCCTAAGGGTTCCCTTTTATATAAGCTATTCTATAGGCTTATATATTGTCCTCCTATATTACTAGTTTATCTCCTATATTAGTGCTCCTAAGCTACTATACTGATGCTTAGTAGCCTAGCTTACTTAAGGTTCTTTAGCTCCTAATAAGACCCTACTACTTTAACTATACTATATTATAGTATTATATCTATATTATATACTCGTATTATATTTATATTAGAGGTAGCTAGTATATAGACTAGCGTGCAGAGAGTTATTATAGATGCACCTTATATATAGGGGTAGTACTTAACCTAGTTATCATAGTTAGAAAAGAATACTTAGAGGGTAAGTATTATAAATATTACCTTAGGAACTTAGACTACTAACTCTAAAATAACTAGAGACCCTAAGAAATCTAAGTTTAGTATACTAATGAAGCAGAGGGATAGAGCAATAGGAATAGGGAAATTAGTAGTACTTATGCAATAGAAACTCGATATTAGTAGACCTATCGCAAGGGTATTAAGGTTAGTAATGCTATATATTAGGGTTATTAGGGATAGAGACTTACTTAATTACGACTAGTTAGTTATAATTAAAGCTAATATAGGTTCTAGTTATTCTAGATAATACTAACTCTCTTAATATCTAGTATATATAGCTTAGTTAGCTATATAGCAGTGATACTAATTATTATAACCTTATCCTTAACCTTATCTATAATCTAGAAGTCAAGGATATAGTTATAACGACTAGAGGGCTAAATAGGCTATAATATAACGAAGATATAGTAGTTATATAGGTAGTCGAGAACAAAGATATAGTTAATATAGCTAAATAGCTCGTTATTTCTATCTTATAAGTACTAGATATAGTCGCCTATACTGAAGGTGAAATATATATCTAGTATAGCAAGGGACCTATTAATACATATTATTAGTAATAATCTAGAGACTTAAATCAGGGTAGGTATTACCTATCGCATTCTACTTCGAAGTCTTGATATATTCTCTTTTTAGGGCAGTAGATAGCTTCAACGCCTAGGCTAGAATAGATAGGATAGATAGGATAGCTCTAGTTGCTATGCTAGGATAGCTCTAGGCATAAGCAGCCCTATAGATACGCTCTCATAAGATAAGGAACTAGGATAAGGATAGGGACTAGGAATATATATACTTACTAGTGAAACTGAACTTATGCGACTATTAGATATACTAGTAAAGGAATATAGAAGGGTACTAGGGGGGCTTACTATAGTCCTTCTTATAGGCTAATCAGATATAATACTAAAACTTAGCTTTAGCGTCTGACCCTAATGCGAAGAAGGGCAATAGCTAGCCTATATTAACCTAATGATACATTGTATAGAATTCTATAAGAGGAATAGCATTGATAGCTATTAGGTACTAGTACTAGTTATTAGCTGAGTTAGTTATATCTATAATAAAATCGTCTAATCTAAGGTCGTCTTTGATAGCGCTATAATTAATATACGCTAAGACTTAGTCAAATAAATCAGGGTACTTCTAGTAGAGATTAATTAGCTTTTCTATTAGATTAGAGTCATAATACTAAAATGCATTGCATAGAATAAAGCGAATCGTCTTTTATATATTGACCTTCATCAGTATAACCTTCTCGATATTAGTATAATTAGTACTATAAACTATAGTTTTGAAAAGCCTATATAGGAGAAAATATTAGTAAAATATAGAAGGAATATAGTAAAGATAATAAGTAAGCGATATAAGAGCTGCATTAATAATACTAGTCTATTTTAGGATAGCCTTAGTCCTAGGCCTACCCTAGAGTACCTTAGGCAGCCTAGGGTACCTCCTAGCCCCTATATACTAGAGGCTATATAAATGCCTTAGTCTACCTACCCTAATCCCCTATAGTTCCTATTACTTACTAATGCAAATCCTCGCCTATTAATATATTTAAGTTAACTAGAAGGCTATACTCGTTAGCAAATACTTTCTAATATATACTAATATAAATGTTTAGGCGTAAAGTATTATTTAGGAACTATATAGCTCCTAAACTAGTTCTAGTAACTTCATAGTAACTGATAATAATAGTATCAAGAGGATGCTCTATAAGGGTTAGGCTTCTAAGTCGCGATTAAGCTAGAGTTAGTCCCTTTGAGCTAGCTATACTTATAGCTACTACTATAGATAACTAGTTGAACATCTTATAAGCTTCATAAACGATCTCTTAGGTATTCTCGTAATTAGCCTTTGATATACTCTAGCTTATTAGAACTGAGTTACTCTTCGCGATAGTAGTATATATCTTAACTACTATATCGACTATACTACCTATCTTAGGGTATTTAGTAGTAAAGTTATCGATAAATAGTAGCTTGATATAGTCCTCTCGAAGCTAGTATCGCAAGAAAGAGGGAGTAGTAATAGACTATATAGTATACTCTAATAACGAATAGCTCCCTAGATAGTATAGAGGTAACTATAGTCGCTTAGTATTAAGGGGGAACTTCTAGATATAGAAGGCAAGCATATACTCCTCTCAAGCATTAGGCTTAAGGATTCTATCCTTAAGAAGTATATATATTAGGTTAGTTAGACTATTATACTCTAAGTATACTATATCTATTAGTCTTATTATAATAAGATCGAGAGCTAGAGAGATCAGCTATAAAGGTAGCTATAGATCATTAATACTCTATTAGACTCTAAAGCTATCTTTGATATCCTAACTAGGGAGGTCAACTATTATTATCTATATCAGAGTTATCTAGGTATAAAAGCGACTATAGGTAATGATATCGAAGTTTAGTAGGACTTCTAAATCAGTAGCTGACTAACCCTTTAGTATATAGTAGTATCGATAGAATTTATAAGCTCTTAGGCCTTTAAAGCTGAAACTCTCTACTTAGGCTAGTATATTACTAGTGAAGTATATCATCTAAGTATAAACCTAGGTAAGGATACTATTGACCTCTATAACTAGACCCCTATCTAAGTGCTGCATCGATTTTAATGCCTAGATAATATCTCTGAAATCAGATCTATATAGCTCGAATACAATAGGTAGAATATTTCGAGGTCGAGACCTCTTATAGGTATTAAGGTTAGCAAGTATTATATATATCGCTAGTAGTAATCAGTATAAGTTCTAGAAGATACTTATACTATCGATAAAGATAAGTAGAGCTATACTAGTAATTGAGTACTATTTATATGACTCCTTTTATTGCTCCTAGTTATCGTCAGATATATCTTCAGGGCATAGGAAGTAGCTATCTTCATTAACTTTAGTAATATCCTAGCGATCCTCCTAGAGAGAGTAGCTGAACTTTTCTAATTCTAGCTTAGCTCGAATAGGGTAAATATAGTAGATTAGAACTAGTTGACTACCTTAGGGCTAGCTATAGATAAATATACGCTATACTTGATAGTACTAGGTTTATTTCTAGGGTAGAATAATCCTTATGCTTTAGGCCTTATACTTCTTATATAGCTACTTAGGTTTATTGATCCTAGAGATATATAGGGCTTAGCTTAGGGTAGGGTCTTCGTAAGTCTTACTAAATAGCTTATCGATATAGATATTAATAAAGTCGAAGATATTAGACTCGTAGATAAGTATTAGCGTAGAGTTGAGTATAAGTTTATCTAAGTCTAATAGTATTATTAACTTACTGAGAAGTCGATAGTTAGGATATAGAGCCTCCTAGATCTATAGTATTAGGCCTTGAAGTCTGAATATTAGACTGATCTCATGCTTTTCGATTCTAAACCCGAAGATATAGCTAATATAGAGGTCCCCTATATTATAGTCATCATTACTAATTATATAGTAGTAGTAAGCTTCATCTATATAACGATAATAGACGAAGTCTAAAGGAAGAATAGTTGCAAGTAGGTTAGGCTTACTATCGACTTAGATATAGGGATATATACCTCCTGATATACGAATAGATAAGGCCTAGGTATATAACTAGAATAGCTCTATTAGCTCGTCAACGAAATAGGCTAGACCCTAGTAGGTAGTATAAAAGATATCAGAAGCAATAAGATTCTTAAATATAGAGATTAAGTCAAAGAATATCAACTTTATACTCAAGTCAAGTAGCTTCTTAGGCTCTACCTTCCCTTTAGCCTTTTTACCTCTCTTATTCTTAGCTTCCTTATTAGTAGCCTTAACCTTTACCTTATATGCCTTAAACTTGACTTGCTCCTCTAGCTTAAGGCCTAGTAGTAGAGTAGGTATCTTCAGGATATTCAAAGGGATATCAGCCTCCCTTATATATATAAGTAGTAAATGCTTTCGAAAACAGTTATATAATATTGAAAGTTATATTAGTAGGGCTATAATATCTAGTAGACAATTACTATTATTATCTATAAGGATATATAGAATTTAATACAGTCGCTTATAGCCCTTTCAGCTTATACCCTTGAGCTTAATATAAGTTACTATTACTATCTTAAACTCAGATAAGTCGATAAATTGATTCTAGTAGGAAGGGAGGAATCGCAAAGGGTTATCAGAGTCGAATAAAGCTATAACTTCTACTATATTGATCTCAATAGGGCTATTAAAACCCTAGAGCTAGGCACTAGTAGGTAGAAAAGGTATAGATAGAAGTAAATCAAGTATAGGTATATCGTCTTAGTCGAAAGCAATAGACTCTAGCTCGAGCTCGAGTATTATACCTTCTTTATACTCAGTAGTATAATAGATATCTTCAGGGTCTTATACTACTTCTCTAGTAGTAGTATCAATAATAGCTTCTATATTCTATTATAGCTCTATAGTATCGACTATATCTAATAGGTAATAGCATTAGTAGGAACTCACTATAGGGCAAACAGTTATAGTATAGTAGAGAGGGTAAGGTTAAGCACTCTAGAGCAGTAACTAGGCTCAAGACTAGGGAGCTTACTATCAGACTCTTCAGAGTCACTAGAGCTAGAGTCTTCGCCTGAGACTAAAGCTAGGGATATAGGATTATCAAGTTCTATAGTATTATTATCGTCAAAAGGTTTACTAAAGGTATTATCATCGTTAGTAGTAGCGCTTATAAAGAGATCGCTATCGTCGTCGACTTCTTATATTACTAGTAGTTGCGATAGCTCGCTTTAGTTCCTACCTAGTGCGTCGATATGCGCTTATCTAGAGATCCTCTGATTCCTCTACTGATATAATAAACCCTCCCTATCGTCAGGTAGTAGCCGAAAGCTAATACCTTTCTTCTTAGGTATATTAGGTAGTATAGTAGAGTAAGTAGACTACTCGCTGAGTATAAGTATATAGGTAGGGTATGAATTGATTATAAAGGTATAGTAGGTAAGAGTAAAAGAGTAATAATATTTTTAGTAAGGTTGAAGGGTTAAGAGTTTCTAAGAAAGGAAATAACTAGGAAGCTGCCCTAGAGTAACTAACCTTAAAGCAATAGCATATATAATCACTATAAGACCCTAACTATTTATTACCTCTATACTAAATATATTTACTACTAATAATTAAGTACTAAATATACTTAAGTACCTAGGTATTTACTAGCTTTAGAGTCTTAAACTTCTACCTAGGCTACTTATACTTAGGATGATCTTATATTTACTGACTTTATAGAAATTATAACCTATTATAACTTCAGATAATTCGTAGTTACTTTCTAGGGTTATATCGCAGTAATCAATATTTAAACCTATTTATCTCCCCTCCTAGCTCCTAAGCCTAAGCTTATTTCCTTCTTCTCTTAATACTAACTTCCCTATTCCCTACTCCCTCTAGCTCCCTATCCCTTTCTACCTTTTATTTTATCGTCAAATTTATTACTACTATGATTATCCTCTATATAACCCTAGGAAGCTAGTTTAGTATTCTAGCTCCCTAGTCTATAGAATATCTACTAACGACCCTCCTAGTAGTAATCTACTGCGACCTATGCGTTATAGTAGCTATAACCCTACTACTTAACCTTTCTTAGGCTAAGTATCTTTCTAGATATCTTTCTAGACTACTCTAGGCAGCTCTACTTCTATACCTTCGATATATAGTAGTTCGTTTATAACTGAGTCTCTTAGCTAGCCCTCTAGTCTATAGGTAAATAGGGTCTCTTCCTTTATAGATAAGCTGCAATAAGATATCTATCGTCTAATTGATAGATATCTATATTATAGATACCCTCTACTAGTAGCTTTTAGATTCAGTAGGCAGAATAGAGTAGTATAAGCTCTTAGTGATCCTAGCTAAGCCCTATTAGTACCCTATACTAGGGTAGTCGTATAACTAGTATAGATCTCAAGTAGCATAGTACTAGTAGTTCTATATTATTCGATAAGAATAAGGATAGCTAGTACCTTGAGATCATCTACCCTTCTGCCTTCCTAGCTATTAAGCGAGAGTATAATACTATCTACCTCTAGAAGCCTTATAAGATCTACTATAAGTTTCAGAATAACCCCTTACTACTAAGCGTCGAGGACTAAGCCTTTATAGTTAAGAAGATTAATCGACTTAGCTAGAAGATCTTCTTTATCTATAGTACTATAAAATATATACCTATAGTAATCAAGGAGTTATTTCTAAGTATCGATACCTAAACTAATACTTTCTAAAAGCTATACTAAGAGTATAATACTAATATTACCTAGAACCTAAGGTAGAGGGTTATATAGGAGGATACATTTATAAGTTGATAATTCCTAGTCCCCTAGCTACTATCACTATTGAGCTCTAGTTCTAAACTATATTACTCGCTCTAGCTCCTCTATCTTGAGTAGTCTCGCGACTTCTCTAACGATTTCTATATTGATATCATCAATTACCCTACTACTACTATAAACCTCGACTATACTCGATACTAGATCTATAGATAGATCAATAAAGCTACCTATAAGCGCATCTAGGGCACTATCTATGATATAATCCCTTAGGCTAATAACTTCGAGGACTAGAAGTCGCTCTAGTTCTAGTTTCTTAAGACGATTATAGCTAGACTTTTTTAGAAGATTAGCCCTATTACTACTACTGAGTAGTAGATAAACCCTAGTATTAAATAGGCTAAGCATAGTATCAAGTAGAATATAGCTAATGCAGATTACTAAGCTATATACGATTTCCTTAAGCTGTAAGGTATAGACGCTCGTTTCTATAATATCGAAATAGATATATTCTAATATACTACCTTTCTCGACGAGAATACTGCTTCTATACTAACTACGTTGCCTAAGCGATATACTGAAGACCTATAGACCTAGAATACCTTTATTAGTAAGTCTCTTCCTCTTTCTCTGCCCTATAAGACCCCTTGCTACGAGAGTCCTCGCTATAATAGCTCTACTAGGGATATCTTTAGAACCTCTAGTCGATCTAGCTATAGATCTATATTCTTAGAGAGTAGGCTCTACTACTAATTCCCCCTCTAATATAGCTAGTCTACTACCTAGGGCTTTAGTAGCTATACTCGAGAGTAGTCTATCCTAGTTGACCCCTAGTTATATATAAGTACTCAGTGACCTCAAGGTATAGGTAGAGGCCTATTCGATATATAGAGTAGTTTAACCCCTTATACTATTAGAGCTAGATACCCTTACTCTTATAAAACTAAGGAGGTCTAAAATATACAACTTAAATAGGAAAACTAAGACTTTCTTACTCGACGAGAAGCTGAAATATAAGAAGAGCTTAATTATAAGATATAAGCTGATCTTACTCATATATAAGAGGAATTCCTATATAAGTAGCACTCTTCTAGTAGCTATCAAGGTAGCTCCCCTTCGTAACCCTAGGAGGATCCCTAGTCCTAGCGCTCTCTATTATTGCCTCCTATATTAGGACCCCCTCTATAATCCCCCTAAGGTATCTACTATATCTCATAGGCTATAGTACTCTTAGGTCGTCCTTATTAGTATAGTATTAGCTCGCGAGTCTCTAAGGCTAGCTTAGGCTTAAGTAGCCTCTATATTATGACCTATAGTCAAGGTACTAAGGGTTATATAAAGGGAATAGAAGAAAGAAACTAACGTGCAGTATAGCATATAGAAGGAATATAGGACCTACTAGGTTATATAATAGGATTAGTCAGTAGGACTAAATATATTAGATCAGTAATATATCTAATATATCTAGGACTAAATATATTAGATCACTAATATATCTAAGCGATCTATCGATGAAGAGCTAGATATATAAATAGGATATTCCCTTAGTAGTAGATAGATATCTCTTAGCTCTTTAATGATTAATCTAAGTATTAATCTCACTATTAATAGGAGTAACCTCTAATTGACTATAACGACTATATTATAAAGAATACCTTGAACCTTTTTATTGATATAGACCCTAGCTATAGTAGAAAGTACTCTTTAGTTAACCCCTACTATAATTAGTATATTTTGATCGCTTTTATCTAGAAAGTTTAAGATATAACCTCTATATAATACTATAGTACTTTATAAGCTTAAGTCCTTAGTAAACTCCCTCGAATTTAGATAACTCATTCTAGGCTAATATCGAAGAATTCAGATAGGAATTCTATTATACTCATAATATATATAAAACCCTTAGTAGTAATACCCTCTCTAATAATAGTATAGATACCTTTAAACCCGCTAGTAATATATAGGTAGAAAACCCTTTAATAGTACTACTTAGAGATAAATACCCCTACTACTTCAAGGTTAATAAGCCCCTATACTTTATAGGTAAATATAGAACTCTAAGAGGATTCCTTACCCTTAGTTATATCTACTTTATCTACCTTATTAAAGACCTAAATATCCTTTAGAAGAGAGTCTTAGTAATCACTAATAGGCTCTAGGATAATACCTTAGTCTAGTTTAAACCTATCATTAGAGATTATATTAGAAATCTAGACTACCTAGATAATATAAAGAAGTATACTACTGAGATCTTCAGTAACTACTCTATCTTTGAGGAAGCCCTTAAAGGAGCTTTTAGAGACTTAGATACTAAAAGATTAGTAGAATAGAAGCTAAGTATACTAAAGTAAACTAAGTTAGCTACTAACTACCTAGCGAAGTTCTAGTAGATAGTCTCGCACTTAGAATAGTAGGATAAACTACTTATATTATACTTCTACGAAGGACTTAAAGACGATATTAAAGATAAGCTTATTAAACTCGATCGACTAGACTTCTTCCTAGAATATACTTAGATAGTAGTATATATCGATAATCGATTATTCGAGTAGTACTTAGAGAAAAAGAGCAATAGATAGAACTCTAGAAGTAAGAAATATAGAAATTATTATAATCGATAAAGGAACTCCCCCTCTATAGCTTATAAGTAGTATCTAGGACCTATAAAGCTAGGAGTAGTATAAAAACAAGAAACCTATAAGTATTTCAACTATAGAAAGCCTAAATATTTAGTAAAGGAATACTAGAGCAAAAGAAAGAAGAAGTAGGAACTAGTCCCCTTAGGTAAGAAGTATACTAACTTCGTAGTATAAATAGTTAGGATAGCCTAATATAGCTTCACCTAGGTAGAAATAGACTTCCTATTTGAAAAGAATCCTTAGGAGCTAGAGCTCTAGGAATAAGATGATATACCTAGTATTACTAGTATAACCTCTAAAGTAGAGGATATAGAAGAAAAAGAACCTTTAGGATAAACCTACCTACTTAATAAAATATAGTATAATGATAACTAAACTATAAACCCTACTATGATATTAGAATTAGATAAAGTATAGAAGGATCTACTTAGGAAATAGATTAATGAGATCCTACTAGAACCTATAACTTAGCTTAACTATAAACTAACCTAATACCTAAGGGAAGCAGCTAGACTACTATCTTATAAAGGATTAGAATACTAGTTTATAGTATTAGGTATACTACTATATAAGTATATAGAAGCTAATATAGTAGAAACTTTGAGACTAATAGAAGTATTATACCTCTTACTATAGAATAGTAAGTATATAGAATATATCCTATAGATCTTATATATTTTCGATAAATACTCTAAGTATTTCATAGATAAAGTATATAATAAATTCTTTCTATAAAGGTACTAAGACTAAGATATATATAACTTCTATTATACTAGTTACTTTAGTCTATAGTTCTATAAGAATAAAGTATATAGTACTAATAAATATACTATCTTTGAATATAACTTCGATAGCTACCCTTAGTAGTATTTTACTAATTATAGTATTCTATAAGATTACTCTTTATACTACTATAAGATATATAGTAATAAGAAGATTAGTACTTAGTACTAATAAATATATAAGGAAGAAAAAGAAGCTCTTTAGAAGCAATAAGAGCGAGCTTAATAAGTTAGAAAGCAAGTAAATATTTAGAATATATTTATATAAGAACTAGAATAGCTCTAGACTAGAGAAAAAAAAAGAACTAAGCCTATAGTATAGGAAAGGATTACTAACTAACTAGGAACCCTCTTAGAAGAATAGCTAAAAAACGATAATAGCTATTAGGAGTAGAACTACTAAATAGTAAAAACCTACTATAGTTCCTCTATACTATAAAAATAGATATTAATAACTACTTTAAACTAAAAATACTTATTAGAAAAACTTGAGCTTATACTTTTATAGATAATAGAGTATAAAGTAACTTCATTTTACCCGATTTAGTAAATAAAGAATAACTTCTATAGTAATATAAGGAATAAGTATATACTTTAGGAATAATCTTAGTAAATCTCATTGAATACGATAATAGTACTATCTATAGAGAGACTAATCACTTACCTACTACGATTATAAGCTATATAGTAGAATTATAGTTCGATATCTTCGATACCTTAGGATATGAAATTATTTTAGGAATACTATAGTTAAGGAAGTATAACTTAGATATTAATTAGATTACTAGCTAAATCTACTAGAGGGATACCCTAATAGATAGGATAGCTAATGCAGTAATAGGAAAGGACTTAGTCCCTAGAGATAACCTAAGAGAAGGATACTTAAATGAGATCTTAGTTACCTCTAAGAAGATAGCTAAGAATAGCTTAGAGAAGAATATAGCCCTTATATAGACTAAGAGATAGTCTATAAGTATATTAGATAAGTAATAGTAATTAGAAATATACTTTATAATAGACTATAGTAGTAGCTAAAGAAAGGATAGTATACTAGGAAATACGAAGGCCCTTGAATAGAAGAAAAGGCTAGAAGGAGCTATATAAGATATCGAGAACTATAAAAAGGCTTGTAAGGTAGTAGCCTTTATAAGGATAGCCTAACGAATAATAGTATCTCTAGAAAGAGATACCCTTATAAGATAAAGGAAAAAACGATAATAATAAGAAGTTAGTAAAAAAGTATAATTATATATTTAGTGATTCGCTAATTACTTATAGGAAGCAAGAAAAGTAGGAAAAGACTCTAAAGAATATATTCTAAGGGAATATTAGAAGTATAAAAAACTATTTATAGCTACCCTAGATATAGGACTTCTAGAGTACTTATACTAGGATTATAAGATTCTACTATAGGAAGGAAAGATACTATAGTTCAATAAGATTTATAACTTTAACGAAGAATAACTTAAGGTACTTAGGGAGTACCTAGATAAAAACCTAGTGAAAGGATTTATTAGATTATTAATATTACTAGTAGGATACCTAATCTTATTTATACTAAAGAAAAATAGAAAATTAAGACTATATATAGACTATAGATATTTCAATAAAATTACTATTAAAAACTACTACTTATTACTACTTATTCGAGAATTATATAGAAGACTCTAAGGAGCTAAGATCTTTATAGTACTCGACCTAAAAGGAATATATAACTTTATCTAGATAAAGGAAGGAGAAGAATAGAAAATAGTATTTAGAATAAGATATAGACTCTTCGAGTACTAAGTTATATTATTTAAGCTAACTAACGCCCTAATAATATTTTAAGCTATAATTAATGATATATTAAGAGAATATTTAGATATTATAGTAATCGCTTATCTAGATAATATCTTTATCTACTCTAAAAATGAGAAAAATCATAAGAAATATATATACTAAGTACTCTAGGTACTAGAAAAAGCGAAACTCCTAGTAGAACTAAAAAAGTATAAGTTTTATATAAAGGAAGTAGACTTCTTAGAATATATAATTACCCTAGGAAAAATCGAGATATAAGTATTTAAAATCATAGTAGTTAAGGACTAGCTAATACTTACTAATATTAAAGAAGTATAAGGCTTCCTTAGATTTACTAACTTCTACTAATAATTTATTAAGGATTATAGAAAATATATAATACCTTTAATATATTTAATAAAGAAGGATATACTATTCATTTAGACTATAGATACTTAAGATATATTTGATAAGATTAAAGAAATTATTACTTCTAAACCCTTCTTGATAGAAGTAGATCCTAATAAACTATTTAAGATAGAAATTAATACCTTAGACTATACTAAAGGTAGATAACTCAGATAATAAGATAATATAAGAAAACTATACCCTATAGCTTTTATATTAGGGAAATTTAGTAGACCTGAATTAAACTACTAGATTTATAATAAAGAATTAATAGTAGTTATAGACTTATTCAAGGAATAGGAATCCTACCTAATCAGAGCTAAATACTAGATCAAAGTCTACTTAGATTATAAGAACTTTGTTTAGTTTATAACTACTAAGGTATTCAATAAACGATAAATTAAATAAGTAGAATATCTCTCTTAGTTCGACTTCAAGATCTACTACTGAAAAGGATTAGAAAATAGCTAAATTAATACTCTTAGTCGATAATTAGACTACTAATAAGAAGTACTACTAGAGACTTAGAGTATACTAAAATAGGATATAGATAGAAATATTATCCTAGAACTAAGATAAGCTAGAGCTACTCTTTAACTAGAAATCAATAATACTTAGAAAAACTAGTTATAAGTAGTATAATAAGCCCTAAAGCTAGAACTCAGGAATACCCTAGAGGAAAAAGATAAACTCCTATTATAAGGAGATAAGATCTATATTCTACTAGAACTATAAAGATAATTAATTCAATAAATATATAAGGTATCTACTTATAGATATTAGGGAATTATAGTAACTATAAAGAGAATTCATAAGTACTATGAATTTCTAAAAACATAATATAAAGTAACCTAGGTTATCAAAGATTATAATATCTATAATAAAAGTAAGGCTATAAGATATAAACCCTATAGAGAACTCTAACTATTACTAGTAGCTAAACGACTCTAGTTATCTATTAGTATAGATTTTATTATTAAACTTCTAAAATCTAAGGAACTAATGATAAGAGTATTATATAATAGTATCTTAGTTATCATAGATAGATTTATAAAATATACTTACTTCTTACTATATAAAGAAGCTTCTAATATAGAGGAACTTATATATATATTCCTATATAATATTATAAGCTAATATAAAATACTAGATGAACTTATTATAGATAGAGGAATAATATTTACTTCTAAATTTTAGTAGGTAATACTAAGATAACTTAGGATTAAATAGAAAATATATATAGTATACTATCTATAAATAGATAGTTAGATAGAATGACTCAATTAGATTATTGAGTAATATATTAGAAGTTATACTAATTATAAGTAGAATAATTAAGTAGAGCTACTCCTACTAGTATAATTCGCCTATAATAGTATAGATATATCGATAATAGAAGTATTACTATTTTATACTAACTTCAGATATAACCCTAAGGTATATAAAGAACTTATTATAAAATAAGAGAATATCGAAGTAAGTAAGAAAATAGATAAAATCTACTAGATATAAAAGTAAATATAAGAAGAACTTATATTTATCTATAAACGAATAATAAACTACTATAACTAGCGAAGGTTAAAGGGACTAACCTTTGAAAAGGGAGATAAAGTCTATTTACTATATAAAAATATTTCGATAAAACGACCTAGTGAAAGACTTGACTTCAAGAAACTCAGAGTATTCTAGATTATAGAAAAACTCTCTAATATTAGTTATAAACTCGATTTACCTCTAAGAATAAGGATTCACCTAGTTTTTTATATTTTACTTCTTGAACTAGTACTAGCTAATATAAGATTAGATAAAGACGTTAAACTAGATTATAACGAATAAGAATATAAAATCGAGAAAATTTTTGACTTATAATAATATAGTAGTACTACTGAATACCTAATCAAATAGAAAGAATATAGTAATGAAGAAAATATATAAAAACTAGAAGAGAACCTTAGTAATATAAGACTTGAAATCTAGTAGTATAAACGATAATACTTATCATATACTAGCTTATAGAGATATAATACCTAGGTCTAGACTAAACTCACTTATATTTATATCTACTCTACTCTAGTTAATTTTACTAACTAAATCTTGATTACCCTTACTAATAAGAGAATTAGGATAAGAATTCTCACTAGTAACCTTAGTTACTATATATAATGCCTCTTTAGCCTCTATATAATCTAATTCCTCTATACTATCTAGACTATAATAAATAGCCTAGTATATCTTAGTAGACTATATCTTTTTCTATTTATATAAATGCTTGATCTTAGTATCAACTAAGCAATAATACTCTTTAGTAGCTTCTAACTCCTCTTCTAACTTTTAGTATTAAAGAGTAATTTTACGAAGGTTAGTAGGTAAAGGACCTAGAATATTATAAGATAATAAGCCTAGCTTGATATACTTAGTATAATAGGATGAATCCTTAGGCGAAGCTTAATAAGAAAGAATACCTTATAGTTTATAAGAAGAATAAGAAGGTATATTAATATAGTTAGTAAGGATAGAAGCAAGTAGACTATTTCTATCTTAAGTCTTCTTAGGAATAGAAGAAGAAGGTTTTGAAATATATAAACCTTTGACTTTAGACGATATAACGAATTAGAAAGGCTTAAACGTATAAGAGAAGGTTAGGAGATACTTATAGAAATAATCGAGATCTTTAGGGTAAAGATTATTAGAGGAGGAGGATAATATTATAACCTATAGTTAAGGTACTAGGGGTTATATAAAGGGAATAGAAGAAAAGAACTAACGTATAGTATAGTATATAGAAGGAATATAGGACCTACTAAGTTATATAATAGGATTAGTTAGTAGGACTAGATATATTAGATTAATAATATATCTAATATATCTAGGACTAGATATATTAGATTACTAATATATCTAAGTAATCTATCGATAAAGAGCTAGATATATAAATAAGATATTGCCTTAGTAGTAGATAGATATCTCTTAGCTCTTTAGCGATTAATCTAAGTATTAATCTCACTATTGATAAGAGTAACCTCTAATTGACTATAGTAACTATATTATATAGAACACCTTGAACCTCTTTATTGATATAGACCCTAGCTATAGTAGAAAGTACTCTTTAGTCAACCCCTACTATAATCAGTATACTCTACCTAGCTAAGGGTTCCTAAGAGGGTAGTCGAGGTTTATACTCTAGTAGTCCCTCAGGGGGCCTATAGCTAGGTTTAGGCCTTTCTAATATTAGCTCCTAATACCTATTAATACTAATATAAATATAGTAAGTAGCTATAGGCGTCTTCTAGGGTATTATAGGTAAGCAGGGTAGTAGCTTTATAGCACCTACTATATCCTTACTAACTTAAAGTAACTCTCATTAGGAGCTATATAGTAGCCTAGCTACTAGTACTTCCTCTAGAGGCTCTCTTCGCTCGTCTACTTGCAACTGATAGGCCTCTCTTCATCTAGCTTAGGAGCAAGAGTATAACTAGTATATAGTAGAGTATTAGTACTATTATTAGGCTAGAGAGTATATTGATTCGCTATCCCTAGAGCTCAGCTATAGTATTTCTAGTAATACTATCTTACTATCGCTAGAGATCAACTATAGTATCAATCGTAGCGACTCTCTTACTCCTACCCCTGCTCCCTATTAGTATTAGTATTAGGACTTCACCTATGATTCTCGATCTTAGACTCTCGATAATACTTAGTCCTCGACTAAGACTATATATACTAAGGGCTCTTCCTAGGGTTCTTGATCCTAGATATACAATAATATAGATAATACCTATGAGGAGTACAATGATAGATATTTCTCTCTATCTAAGGTAGCTAGCGACTACCTAAACCTATATTATACAACCTATAACTAGGTTCCTAATTCGCTATATACCCTAGGGTACTTACCCCTTTACTATTAGAAGAGCTTACTAAGTATTATTCCTAATTAGTAAGGAGGAAGGGTTTAGTATAGGGATTATATCTTCTGATAGAGGTCGAGATATAGTAGGAAGAGCTAGAAGCTATAGTTTTTACTATATTCGTTTGACTAAGAGGAAATATAAGATATATAGTCTATATCATATAATATTATATCAATAGTATTATTATAGCTAGATAGCTAAGTAGGCTATATTCATAAAACTATATTTATATTACTATTATAGTATCATTGTTATAATATCATTATTATAGTAAGGGTATCCTCCTAGCTAGGAAGCAGTTAATATTAGAATAAGTGCTTCCTAAAAGGGGGTTAATACCCCTAACCCTTTATTCAGAGTAGGGGGGTACCCCTAGAAAATAGCGCTATACCTCTTTTGCTGATATACTATATCGAATTAATATAGTATATCAGACTAAACATAGTATATAAGGCTAGACATGCTATGTCTGTCCCCCAGATATTCTCCTATAGGTACTAAGGTTGTTGATGCCTTGAACATGCGCAGGTATATATGAGCCCACTGTTCCAACCCCAAGCAGCGACGCTCTTTATTGTGGGTCGAACAGACGACATCCAGCTGTCCAAGGTTGTTCATGAACCCAACTTGATTGTCGCATGGGTTGACAAGAATGCTACTATCTAGGTCGCCATGGCAGGTCGTCATGGCTATCACTATTCAAGGGCGTCATCTACAACGTTCAAGTGCACTCAGTGCAAAAATGTGGCTGACAAGTGATTGCAATTGGGTTGTATCATGTCATTGAGTACGGCTCATGGCCTGACAATGGCTCAGACAAGATGATGGGATATCGCATTCATGATCCAAGCCTATTAAATGCTATAAACAAGGTTGTAATGCCATGAGACTTGGGTACCATGCAACCGTTCTGTAGCAAACTCTGCTAAAGTGTTGAGGCTGTGATTCGGACTCAAGATGTCAAGGAACGGCACATCGACTTTGAAAGCCGTCCAGAACCAGGTTCAAAGCTCTGACGCAATCATAATATCCACACCAAACCGTACCAGAGGCTTGTTATCGTCGAGTTGGTCAACCGGCGTGAGGATGAGGTTGGAGAAGCGTTTCTTGACCAGTCTTAAAATCGCAGCTTGGACCGATTCGGCATCAGTCTCGGACGCGAGGAGCTCTATAGCATGAGTTGGCAAGCCCTGAAACTATTGCGCAGTGCTTATAAGCGCGCGTCCTTTCTCTTCAGCGATTCCCAACCTCTCGTTCTCGGCGTCCTGCTCCCTCCCCTTCTCCCACCGCCTCCCCGCCTCCCCAAAACTAAGAATAGAAGAAGACAACACCAGTAATACTTCACAACCATTGAAAGGCAGTTGAAGCCCACGAGCAATTCCAAGTTTGAGATACTAGTCGTTACTATGTACCCAGGGTGGGGATGCCCGTTGCCTCCACGCCATTATTGACAACCTTTCCGCTTTATGATGTATCACGTCCGAGCCTCAGACAGACCTGCAACAATACCCTGAGCGCCTGAGAAAGAAAGTTCTTCCATTGTCTCCCTCCAGAGCCGACGGGATATCTCCTTCGCTTCCCTGGAATATACAAGGGGCGCCATTCTGGTAAGGTCAAGCATTTACGTGTCAGTCTTATCGAAGGATTATGGGAGTGCAGAATCGTTACTGGGAGGTTAAAGACAAGATATGCTTGCTTGCTCGCAATGATGGAAGACAATATTCCAAGAGGGGGAAAAAAGAAAAGAAAAAAGGAAGGAAGGGAGAGAAGAAGAAAGAAAAAGCACTGGGTATCATAGTATACAAGGGTTTCTGATTTGAGGGTGGAGGGGCAGGGCAAAGGCACTCACGGTCTCAGCTTGCCATCCTCAACATATTGCCCGTGAGAGCTTGCATCAACTGTGACGGCGGCATGGACAAGAGTGCGGGCCCCCACAGCTGCTGACCGACCGACGACGCGTATGAAAACAGCAACAGCCAGACCCAGCTCGCGGGCGAGCCTAGAGCCGTAGCATAGGCCCGGGTTGGCACAGTTGACGACGGCCAGCGACGGCGGCACAAGCTTGGACAGCTTGGCTACGAAGAGCTGGCCCAGAAGCTTGGTGGTGTCATAACTTTCATATTTGTCCCACGTGGCCACGTCATCGAAGGCTTGCAGGAGTCGCTCCTGATGCTTCTCGCCAAACTTGGCCCATGCGGCCCTGTCGGAGGATACGACGACGATACGTCCCGGTGAGGTTTCAGACTGGTTGACAGTGGATTCTGCCCCTTTGAAGACGCGCAACAGGAGGAGAACCAGAAGGGCAGTAGAGAGGTAGTTGGTCTGCAGGTCCTCCTCATGGCCCGTCGTCGGATTCAGGGCGAAGGAGCCGCGGTTAACGCCGGCGTTCAGAATGGCAATGTCGAGGCGGGGGTTAAGATGTTCTGCCCGTTCCGCAAACGCGGTGACGGACTCGTAGGACGCGTAATCCAGCTTCCAGACTTCGATTGTCTGACTGGGCTCGAGGGCTCCCCTTGCCGTCAGGGTCTGGCGGGCGGCTTCTCCCTTACCCTCGTCACGGACGGCGAGGATGAGCTTGGTGAGCCCAAGGTCGAGGAGCTGTCGCGAGCATTCCAGGCCGATGCCGCCGTTGGCCCCCGTCACTATGGCTGTCCGGCCGCCGAGGTGGACATCGCGTCGAGAAAGAACCGGCGCGACTTCGAAGAGCTGCCGGCGGAAGAACTGGAGCTTGCTTGCTTCCTGTTCGGGTGTGATATCGAAGGAGATAGCCTGTGCCATAGTTGCTTGCGTGTGCGCTGCGCGCGTGGTTGTCACGGTCAGGGGGGCTGCTACGAAGATGAGGTCGGGGAAGGAACCTGTGCTCGTCCTATGGCACGGTGAATGGTGTGAAGGCAGAGGGTCTCAGGGATGCAGTGACCGTCCTTCCGTATGTGATCCGGTAACTAACATGAGGTTGGGAGGGCTCGCCCGCGCAACTATAACAATCCAGGATATTTTTGTGCTGGCCACGGCTTCCAGCGTCAAGGTGGGCACCAACACGTGGGCCAAGCATGGTTGTCACTGGAACACCTAAGTATCTTTCGATAGGTCCGAGGTCAAATATAAACTCCTGACCGTGTACCGTGGTTGGTCCTTTGTACTCCCCAGGTCCCGGCTTCCACCTTTCGGTGTGATGTGGCACAGCACCCAACATGCATGTAACGAGCCCGAGGCATGCGGAAGCTGCAGCCGAGGTTGTTCAATAAATACGTCGTGCGTGGACAGGTTGGCTACCAGAACTCAGATCCCAAATCCATAGATTCACTTCACACTGCCCGTGGTGATTGCATGCCCTCTCCCCGGTGCTTGCTCGTCAGGGACACTAGTCTCATTTATATCATTTACACTAACCTTCTTCCCTACCCACAAAACATTACCTTTCGCTCCACCAGTCGATAAGGCTGATCCTCGACATGCTCAGTTCCGTTGCTGGATATGTGGGCTGGGGACGTCTGCCTCTGGTAATGTGGCAACTGCACGAGACGCATGGTATGGTCTCGTCCCAGAAATATTGTTCCATAGCCCCTAGTATAGTGATATAATACTCTGGGATCGGTGGTTAGACTTGCGCCACACAGGCTACTTCTCAATACTGCAACGGCTTTCAGAAGTGAGTACCTGCTAACCCGGGCCCTCGGCTAAGACAGATGCTGATGTGAGGTGCTGCTCAAAGGCATCTACCAGAATGGGACACTTCAGTGTTTCAGTGCACTAAAGACATACGACCCTATGGAACGATGCAACTGTATGTTCCACGGGCATATGGCCGAATGTAAGTCTGCACTCTGTTCTGTCATCGGGTCGTGACCTCCACATCAGTGCTCACCGAGAACTCGAGCAATCATGGATGTAATTGCGCTCGCCGTGCTGCACTGTAATGCCATACCACAAAGGAAATTGAACCGAGCTGAACGCTTGGTCTTAGACAGTCGGCATCAGACTGACGAGCGGCCAGCTTTCAAAGTATGTAGAGTCAGGGGCTGGACTTCGATGGGTTGTACGGCCGGGGCGATCGTGTGACTTGGCTTGCCGAATGCCAGACACATTCTAGACCGTGATCGGCTTCCGATATGGCAACTCTCGCTTCAAGAAAAAAAGTTCGATCCGTCCAGACACCCCTGTTAGGGTATCTGGAACATGAGAGACGCGAGATGCTGATGACCTGGGGAATGAAAGTAACGCGATGTTTCCACAGCCCAAACGAGCTCGGCTGCCCAGAATCTCAGCTTGGCCAGTATACACAAGTAGAGATGGCAATACTTGCGTACTCAAGTCCGTTTAATCCACCTTGATATCAGGAGTACTCTACCATACAAGTACTTTATAGCAGTTACTTCGGGTGCACGGCCAACCTACACTGGTAGCTCCATACTAGTATAGTGGCGTCAAAGCATAGATGGGGGGAGGGGCGCGTATCGAGGGTTCTCTTGATTATAATCCCCGTTTCATTACGTGTCCATGTCCCTAGCCTCTTAGGTCATCGTTGGAAGAAGCTCTCAGCCACCACCTTTGCCCGCTTAGCAAGCCTACTGTTCCGGTGTTCGCCATCCGACCTGCCCTCCTCAAACTTCATCAGACAGAACCGTCTTGCTGGGGTCAACTATGTTTCCGTGGCTCGCCCATGGGAAGCGCAAAGGGGACGACGAGGAGGAGCTTCTGTCCTATATCCCACTTGAGAACATCGAAGATACGAGGGGCGCTGCTTCTGAAGACAGTTCTCTGCGAGATGCAATAACTGAAGCGGAAAAGCCACTCCCCCGTCATCCTTCTCGAGTGATCAGAGCAGCCAAACAGGCTCTTGGTCATCTGCAGTTTCTCGTTCCAAGCTTCCTACGACGGAGTTCTAGAGTTCCAAGAAATCAGCACCAGAAGGCTTGGCTAGGTGTGTCCTAAGCCTATCCCCGGGGCGCAGCCGTACCTGAAGATCAAGAACTGATATATCTCCAGATGGACTACGGGGCCTCGCCGCACTCCTCGTGGTCTTCCACCACTCCAGTCTCGTCTGGTTCTCCTGGGACCTCCACTTCGCCTGGATACCAGGCCAGCCGCTGCTGTTGATAAAATTGCCGATCATACGACTCTTTGTATCGGGACCCCCTCAAGTCGCCGTCTTCTTCGTCGTGTCCGGCTACGCAATCTCGTACAAACCCCTGAGACTAGCCCGCCAGGGACGATTCGACGAGGTGGGCTCGACCCTCTCCTCCTCCTTCTTCCGCCGACACCCGAGACTGTTCATGCCCGCCGCAGTGGTCACCTTCTTCACCGCCCTCATAACACAGCTGGACTGGTTTGCGCGCGAGGGTCTGCCCGGTGTGGCCGAGCCGGTCAGGGAGCCGCCCCACGCGAACAACCTCCGGGATCAGCTCCTTCATTATGCCTGGACCCAGGTGGCCGTGACGGACCCGATCGGCCAGGAGCACGTCAGCTCGGGCACTGGGCGGAGAGTCAACAACCCGTACGATCCCAACCTGTGGACCCTGCCCATCGAGTTCAACAGCTCCATGGTCATCTTCATGTTCCTCGCGGCGTTTGCGAGGGTGCACAACTGGGTCAGGATGCTGTTTGCCCTCGCACTGATTTGTTACTTCCACGGGGTATTCCGGTACTGGGGGCTGTTCCTCTTCCTTGGGGGGATGTTCATTTGCGACCTTCACTTTGAGCTTGATCGGTGGACCTCTCGACCTGCCGAGAACCCACTGCCTGACGAGATCACGTTTCAACCGTTATGGGTGACGGCCCGTCAGGGCGGCTTCGTATCTCGCATCGCGCGCAGAATTACAAGTTCCCGTGTTGCCGGTCGAGTCCTCGGCTTGGGTTTCTTCGTGCTTGCCCTATGGCTGTTGAGTATGCCGTCGACGCAGAGGGGCGGGCGTGAGGCGGCGGGTTACGCAACCATCGCCTCTTGGATACCGGATAGGTTTGGCGACGACCTTGTGGTACCACTTGGAGCAGTGCTACTGCTACTCATCGTCGACCGGGCTACCTTCCTACAGGTGCTCTTCACGAATTCGTTCTCGCAGTACATGGGCAAGATCTCTTATTCACTCTACATGGTCCACGGACCTCTGCTATGGACACTCGGTTCAGCGCTAGGACAGAAGTTTGTAGCATTGACAGGGGGGGAGACTAATGAGACGTACACACTTGGTATTGCATTAGCGGCGTGTGTATGGTGGCCTGTAGCTATCTATGTGGCGGATCTGACGTACCGGTGTGTTGACTCGAAATGCGTGCAATTGTCAAGATGGGTGTATGAAAAGCTATTCAAAAAGAATGATGTCTGAGGTCACGAAGAACGCAGTAATACACAAGTTTGCTCTTTGCCTTCGAATCTATTGGATTCGGTTTACCGGAGCGAAGATATGGATGCCTTGAATACAAGTAGTTAGCAGATGTAAAGGACCAACCTAACAACAGCTGGGAAAATAGATATATATATATAGCCGGTCGCTAGGGACCAACCGAGGTCTATAAACATAAAAGGCCATCCACATCAAACACTATATATACTACACACTTATACGCGCCTTGTAAGAGAAAAGAAGTATCCAAACCCACGGCCAAAAAAGGGGTGATACAATACGAGTCGAGGTCAAAAAACTCTCCCGCCGGGAATTGAACCCGGGTCCCGAGCGTTGTTAATCCCACTTTTTAAAGTGGAGAAATTGACAAGCTCATATACTGACCACTATACTACGGAAGACGTATCTTGTTCAACTCTGTTTGAAACTGAGTGTAGCTTGGTCGCTGGTTGTTGTGGTTGGTGGTCATTGAGGCATTTATATAGCTGGAGAGAGTCTTTTCTCCATGGTGTTGTCGATCTCCGCCTGTGTGGGACTAGTGTGAGACTAGTATGAAGTATGTGTGTACATACTGGCGCCCAATGATAAATAACCTCTCTGTTAATTCTATGTATCATGGAAGAATATTGCTTGGCTCTCGATTTGTAAATCGAGGTGGCAGGTCTGGTTTGTTGTGGGGTTTCGGTCGGTGAGACCTTCATATACTATGTACCCACCTGTTTCGGATGTCAGGTACCCTACGGTATCCAGCACACGACTACAGCAGGGTGAGGGCAAGCGAAGTTGAAGTTGAAGTTCCGGGATTTATTGCCATGCCCACCATTTGAGCTTTTCTTTTCCAATTCTCACTCCGTCCCTTTTCAGTTGAGTTCCCAGGTCTGGTTATCTGCTCTTCACTGTCAGAATGATGATGTCGCTTGGGGTCAAAAATTGGCCTTCTATTCGGATGTATACTGGCGCAATGCTTCGCCTCGTCATATCCGTATTGAATCTCATCTCGACTCTTTGCTTATACATTGTTGTGTCCCATAAGCTACCTTCGGACGCACCTTGCGTCGAGCATCTGTACCCCAAGTGTAAGAAATAACTCCGTGCTGGATGTCTGACGGAGACTGACATGGGCCAGCTCCTGCGAACACTGAAGCAGTTGAATAGTAGTGGAAGAACTTTCTGCTCCGAACATATCCAATACCCTGTCTACCGTGGCCCCCCAATGCCCTAGCATGAGGCAGGGTGGGACGCGATTGCCCCATGTTAGTACAAATGGCATCCAACACAGATATGTTGGCCTAACAGTACATATTCATGGGCAGTTGGATTGATTCATTTGTCCATGGACCAAGAGGAAGTGGAAGCCTCTGTAGCTGTCCTCAGTGCAGTACTGCATATGAACTTCCTATAGTATAGTAAACTGCATTTCACGCCTGCAATGCTTCATCTGATTAGCAGCACTCTGAGAAGTTGTCCGGATGTCCATACGAAACCTCGTTACCTAGGTAGATACTGGTACGCACATTGCACGCAGATCAAATACGTACTTGTTCGTAAAGCGGGTTGCCAACTTCGGTAATTACATATCGACCGTTCCGTACAATATGTCACATTACTTGTATGCTTGCCGAATATTCCAAGGTTCCATGGTGGCTGCTACTTACGGCCCTGTAAGTCTCGAAGCCAACACAAAAAGCCAATTATTGCATCACAGCAGATCAGTATGATCGACGAATTATTCGACGAAGAGGTAAGACCCGCAGGTTGAGTGGTGCTTAGAACAACGTCGGAAGCAGTTTTGTTTGCCCAGGTGAGCGACATCGAAACAGCCTGTAAGTTGTCACGACACCCCCCCCCCCCGGGCGCCGTCCTAGTTTCACCTAGCCGAGTCCATGAATATGAACTGTGGAATATACACTGCATTGATCCGGAAACATCTGACTACCATCTTGCGGTACCGATTATGATGGTGACCTGAACAACAAGGCCCACCAGGTCCACCTTTGTGCAGACCTCCAGAGTTCTATAATTATCCATATTGTTGTTGATCTACACAGCGACTATGTAGGTGAGATAGGCAATGCTACCCACCTAACTGCACCCAATTATTGAAAAGGAATAGAGCAGCAGGCTGTGAGGCAGACCGGTCCTTTACAAGCATGCATGGCCGCGTATGTGTTTTGACGGAGGTGTAGATTGGGCTGAGTGATAGTATGTCACATTGCAACTATTGCATCAAACCCACCGCCGTTTCCTTACGCCTCGACGTAGTATGTGCTGAAACCTGCAGAGTTGGTCATGTAACCTAAGGTTGCTGACCTTGATTTCGATGCATTTTTGCATCGCCATAGGTCGGTCAGTCAGGGGGGCTACGAATATCCCCCAAGCAGCGTACAAAGTTAACTGAAGTGGCCGCCCTCGCCAAGTGATCCGAGTCACAGGGCAATCCATATCCCTTTTCTATGTGAAAGTCACTTTCCATACTTATATCCTTCTCTGCCTAACATCACCATTCTCCTACTGTTTCCAAGCCTCCAACATGTCTCCGCCTCCGAACGTGGACCGCGGAACACTCCTGCAGGCCGTAACGTTTCCGCTGATCGCAGTGGCCTTGATATTCATAGTCCTCCGTCTTTGGGCTCGCTCATATAAGCGTACTCTTGGTATTGACGACGGAATCATGCTATTTTCCTGGGTTTGTTTACAACAAGGGTTGCCATGTATCATACAGAACCGGTCACTGATGATGGCGTGGTACAGATCTTGTTCATGGCTGAGGGAGTAATCTGTGCGTTATCACTGTCGTTATCTGTCCGAATAATGGCTGACAAGGTCTGACATATTTGCAGTCCATTTTACTGCCGTTAGCAACGGCACGCGGCATTGGCAGTATTTGAGCCTGGAGGAGAAGGAATACCAATTGAAGTTGGTTACAATTCATCAGCCAATCGCCTTCATGGTAACTGGGCTTGGAAGAGTTGCCGTCGGCGTCACTATCCTACGCATCTTCGAAAATACATCTCGCTGGGAGAAACAAGCGGTATGGGCTATGTTGATTCTCATGTCAACAACGACTACGATCGCCGTGTTCGTCATCCTCTTCCGTTGCGGGCCTCCACAGGCGCAATGGGACTTCGCCATGATGGCCACGGCGAAATGCTTACCGTGGAATTCGTATGTAAGGTTCGACTGGTTCGTCATTGTCGTCCAGACCTTCGCGGATTACTTTTTCTCCATCCTTCCCATGGCTGTTGTTTGGAGACTGAAGATGTCACTCCGCCGGAGACTGACTATCATGATCCTGCTGGGCCTCACGCTCATCACCGCTGCGGCTGCAACTGTCAAGTCTGTCATACAGCTCAACGTCGTCCCGTCTGACTTTACATGGAACATGGTCCCGGCCTGCATATGCAATGCAATAGAAGCCATGTTCATCATCATGTTTGGTTCCGTACCAGTTCTGCCTCCGCTTTGGGAGGCTTGCACGCATATCAGGCTGCCATCTGTGCGATCAAAGCTTGGTACCTGGATGCCCAAGAATCCCTCTGCATCACCAAACGATTGTCCTCTTTCGACAGAGGCACCCTCGGAGACGGCTGTGCAACAAGCCAGGTGGTTTCAAGATAGAGACCTTGAGCTTGCCCGACTTACCGATTATCCTGCACCATACATCTCTTCGGCAGCAACGGCTGGTGTAGGAACGCCCAGTCAGAGTGAAGAGTGGGAGAGCAGTGGTGACCGTTGGGAAATTCACGTTCATCAAGTCCACCAAACCATCACTGCAAATTCGGAGTGCGAGGCTGGACACATAACGCGCACCAACTAGGTCTGGCAAGGGAACCCGAGATAGGGGTTCTGCAGGTCTGAGAAACCACCGCCATGTTCGTTTTGCAATATCGCAATATCGGCACCACTTCCGAAAAGTCAGTATGTATGTGTATCTAGTTATGAATACACCGCTCAGTGATTATGTCTTTCAGACCACCAAACTCGCATATTGTACTTTCGAATTCCTTCAAGATACGCAGTTACTCTATGCTATGTCCTTGGCCAAAGCTATACACGTGCGATGACCTGTGCGCTGAGATTTGGGATAGAAATTGTATCCTCTACATCATAGATACTCTCCTGTCACTGTTCTAGACTATAGGAATGAAAGCCTGGAAATCGAGTCTGGATTCACTAGCTCGGATGACATCCACTGAACATCGAACAACCCAAAGGAGCTGGATTGTAGCTAGTATAGATATCTGGTTCTAGCAGTACTTCTATCGACTTGATACCATGCGTAGTTATTACACATGCAGACCCTACTCAAATCCTATTATAGGGGCTGCTGCTGCAGTACCTACTTCGTGAGCCACCACCTGGGCAACGACAGACCTTGATACATTTCTAAGCCATGAAGGTGCCCCCATTACGTGTGCAGTGATTATCGATGTGTCACCACCACACGCGAACTGACAGTTGAGAATTTCCAGCCCAGGCCCAGATGTTCCTAACGAATCCTTCTGGTGGATCACTAAAGTAGTCATACCATAATTGTTCCGGCACCAGCAGCAAAAAGCAGGGCGCAGAACCTGAGCTTTGCCTTCTTCACTGGCTGGATCCCTTTTGACCGTTCCACACCTAGTCACCGACCTGCAGGTTGCCAGGGTTGCGTGCATTGTGGCAGGGCAAAGAAGCTGTCCATTCCAGGTTTTCGACCGCTGACATCAATACTCCTCGCAAATAGTGAAACAGATTGTCAAGGCTAGGCCTGCATGACGAGTATTGATTGGTCCAACAGATCATAACTATGTACAAACCTTGGGTTGAGTGCTTGCCTTTAAAGTGGATATTCGTGCTGTCTTCGCTCCCGTACGAATACATAGTAATAAGCAATTCAGGCTGTCAGGTTGGGGTTAAGTTTTGCCTCGTCTGAGGGGCGCGTAGGCGCGGGTGTTTGTCTCATCCAAGATCTAGCTGCGCCGAACGAGATCGCTTCTTGGTGGCTTCACTGCAGGTTTGTAATCATGGGCTTTGCCCCTCGGATCACAAGAAAAGGTAGCTGACTTCCTCCCACTCGGTGCCGTTTGTTTCGGAATAATATGTTGACCCGCGAACGGCCTGGATCAGACACATCATCGCTTCCTCGGTCCTTCCAGATTGCCGCAGGATGCAGCATAAGCAGTACCAAGCCAGCCGGATAAGCACTTGGCCCTTTGTGGAAACGCTGCCCTCGTAAGCGGTGATGCCTCGTAAGCGCACCTCAGCTTCAATGATCTCGCCCAGATTGCAGGTAAATGTGGCTGCCTCAAGATCGATCACTTGTGGGCCGTCCTCGGTATGCTCGGAGCTAGGTGAAGTGATCGGGGAATCAATGCCCGGGGACGAGGATGTAGTGCCGGGGCTAAGGGGGTCGGCGATATCGGCTCCAGTGGCGACGACGATATGCTCGTCGGAAAGTGATGGTTGCAAGCCTGTGGCATTGCGGCCGCTGTTAGCTTCGAGAAAGCGCCGTGTGAATGATCCTGTGGATATGCCCGTGAATTGAAGTGCAGCATCAATCTCTTGGCTAACGACATCAGTGGCTCCGCCGCTCATTGGAGAACCAACACCGATGGTCTCAATGACGTGCTGAGCGAACTGCGGGAATTCTGGGCGGTCTGAGAACGTCTCAGAGAGATTGCGAAGGAACAACTCCCTTAGATGGAGCTGCTCCTTTGGTATGACGGGTTCTAGTATCGCCAAGAGCGTGTTTTTGTACTTGAAAAGTTGCAATCCTGGATCTGGTTCTACTGAAGACTGTAGGCGCCCTGAAATCAAAGCCAACTTACGAAGCGCGGTCGAGTAGTAATCCCAGATAACTTCGATGCGAGGATCGTGGTAGTGGTAATTCTCAAAGGATTCAAGTTGCCCCGCGACACTGGGGCTGAAGGCATCGAGAGTATGTGACCGCGGTGCCTGAGGCTGAATGGCGTCTTCTCCAAAACTGCCAAATTCATAGTCGAGATCCGGCGCGATGAACTGAACATTCGGGTCATATAAGGACAGATCGTCTTCGACCGGAGGTGGTTCAGGAGAAGGAGTGCGGCACTCTATACCAGAGGGCAGGTTTAGCGCCGCGGTCTGTTCGGGCTCTGCTTCAGTACTTTTCGGCGAGGTTTTCTTCGCTTTACTTTTCGGTGCTCTGTTCCTGCTGCGGCGAATGGATTTTTGAATGCGGTCAAGGTCTACCTTCTGACCTGATCGCAGGAAAGTCGATGTCTTGCCCATCGATTCCCTCGACGCTTTCATCTGAATGAGCCTGCTGGCATCTCGAGTAGACAAATTCTTCCAGTAACCCCATTGCTTGAAGCGGTTCTTGTACTGCTTTGGCCTGTCAGGAAAAGTTAGCAAGCCGGCATCGACAGGGCGGTAATCTCGATTGCGTGGATATTCATAGATGGCGATGCAACTCACGTGGCGCGGAAGTTGTACGTAGCCTCAAGGGTGTGCGACACGTCAGCAAGAGTTCTCTTTTCATCGATGTATAATTCCCGAATTATCGGCCGCATGAGCTCCCATTCCTCGGGTTGATGGAGAGTCTCTTTCCTTGATATGTGTTGCGACGGTTGTGCGTCCTGTGGCAAGGACTCTGGTGTGGATGCCGCGGTCATGGTGGCGTTTGGTAGTGTCCGCGCGTGGGTTATTGAGTTGTTTATTGTGGTTGTTGAGTGGAAAAAGCTCGCGGCGGAAATGAGTGGAACTTGAGGTTGAAGAAAGGCAAGGGAGCCGAGAAATTTGGGTCGTATTTCAAGAGTGGGAAATATGTAGGTACGGTAGCAGTAGCATGAGCCCCTCCGCCGAGTGTGTGGCGTAACCGCCAGGCTATTGTCTGGCTGGAACCCTGAAGAACGCGTGCTTCCAAGGTTGCCCTTCACCTCAATCTACTACTTAATGTATGTGCTGTGCTTAGTCCCGGGTCAAGTCTGAGCCTACAGCCAGCTCGTGTCACAATTCACTAAATGTAACACTTCCAGCTGCCTGTCTTGCATGTGCTTCCAGGCTCCTGTCCTCCTCCTGAAAATCTGATTGCTTTGAGGAACTGAAATGGCTTCCTCTCCTCTCGGAAACCTTTCAGATGATAAGAGTCTATTTGTCACATACAATAAGCTCACAATGATCATCGAGGGAATTCATGTGGTCGATAGCCGGCAGGAATGGCGAAACTAATGGAACCGCATCCTGAACGGGGAATGGAGGACACATGTGCATTGAAGGATCTCTAGGCCCCAGTCAATTAAGTAACAAATGAATAGTTCGCCTCCGATGAGATTCAAGAATGAGTGCGAACTCCTTGCCCCGTGCCCTGCAACCTGTAATCTTTGACCTAGCTTTGGTTACTTGGATATATACGTTGATATGCCTAATCCGATAAGCGAGTCTTTGGGGACCTGCAAAGCCGAGGCCCTCCGAAAGGGACGCTCCAACTGAACTGGACAGGTTTGCCTTCCTAAGCAAGCTCACACCAGACATGAAAGCCGAAGTTTCCTGGGGTGCTACGGTACGAAGCGTGGGCCGTATCCAACCTTGTTTGCGCAACACGTGTTTCATCTCGCATGACCGGCTAACGGGGACAGGGCACTGGGCCCCTTTTTATTAGGAGACTCTCCAATCTGTTGGCTCATCGCCTCGGGCGATCCCTCTCTGCTCTGCTCTTTTGCTCTTTTTATGTTTCACAACACAATAACGTGATCCTGAGTCATTAATTGAATTTCGACAACTAGTCTCTTGGGGATGCGTCTGAGCCCGGAAATAATATCAGAGGAGATGCCGCAACAGCCGCACTTTCCCCAGTTATCGGGACAGTATGGGAGGCCTAGGCCGGTGTGCTCGCAACCAATATTCTCTCCACATGCCAATCATCGGCATCTGCCGTTAAGTCAGCTCAGGTATACTTCTCCCAGTTCTATCGGTCCTTTCACGGCGCACGGCACTCGGCCGGTGATGGGTTGCCGCGGAACCTACCAGTTGACGCACTCAATATCTGACCAACCCACCGTGCCACGTTACCGAGACCTCATTTAAGTCCGATTGCTAGTCCAGATCGAGTTATGTTTTCCACGTTCAGATGGAAGAACGCATCTCGAGACCTGCCCTGCTAAGACCTTCCCTGGCATCGAGTCACGACTCTTGTATCTTGGTGTTGCTCAGCGGTGCCTAAACAGCCCTGGGCTCCTCCACTGTTCCTATGACCTTGTACCCACAGTTCTGAGGCCTCGGATGTGACTCATATCGGGAGGGAAGGGGGGAAAGGGCACTCTAAGTGTCCCTTCGACAATGCTTCGGATTAGCGGACAGGCTTGGGCTGGGCATGGTACGTGACTACTGGGAAGGCCCCCCGCGAGTTTCAAGATGAACTGAATTCAACGTAATAATGGTAAATGGCCCATATCACGATTGGTTCGCTTTTTAGGGTCACCATCAGGCTGCGTGGTTGCCTGGTATTCTTGCCATATTTGACAAGTCGTAAGAAGCTGTGACTCCAGCTGTCACCTGTAGTAACCAAGATGGCAAGATAACCAAACACAATCTCGCTCCGAAGGAACATTATTCTGCGTGGAACTGTCTCGGAGAAGCTTCACGGTTTACGTTCAGACTGATCAAACTGGAGCGTCTCCCCAAAGCCTATTCAGATCGTCATATATAGAGGACAGTAACTGAAAGGCAGGGAAGGGCATTCCCAGGTACCCTATACGAAATTGATGGGTAGGGATTGTTGCAGGCAGGACGTTGGATTGAACTGAAAATACTTGAATGCATACTCAGGAGAGGAATTCGTAATTACTAATGAAGTAACTGCATTCAACAGTAACAACCATTGGGGACAAGGAAGGCATCATGCGGTACCGATCCTCCTACCATTGTCATAGTCTAATAGCTGTGATCTGAGATTGATGCATAATATGTGCTCGAGTAATATTTACTTACTGCGCACTTTAGGCACGGCTTCGAGTGGTACCCGATAGAATCGAAACGTACAGCCAAACAGTTCTTCGGGAGTAGGGCAGTATCTGGCAGACGTAGAAGGACAAAAGATTCCACAATATGGAGGCTACATGTGCATGGATTAGTAACTGGTGGTGCACGCGCCATTCTCTTCTATCGTGATGTTGCAAACATGATCAACACTTCTCGTTATGTTATCGCCTCTTGTGTAACCAATACCCGTCCAAAATGCAGAAGATCCAGGAGTTATTACGGAAAGCGAGCCGACATGAAAAGGACCTTTGTAGCCTCCTTCCCAATATCCAGCTAGGCTGTCATCTTCAAGGGCCCTAACCCTGAGAATCTCTTAGTGAAGAAAGGTTGTCAGCCTTCCGGCCTTCTTACACATGTTATACATGTTGGCAGCCCAGAACTAACAACGATGACTCATAACGGTAAGATTGTAGTTCAATGGCTTACCCAGGTCCTGATTCTCGTATGCGTAACGTTGCGTCTGCCTAGTGCAAACAAAGCCAATCTTGTCCGTATTCAGAAGTTGTGTAAAATCCGTTGACCAGTAAGCACCCCGGCAAACCCACCCGCTGTATCCGTGATGGGAGTCCCTAGAGAGGTGCGCCATCTTCCTTGCCAAGCACACGAGGGAAGAGGCAAGTAATATCCCCAAATTCAATAGGCCATACGCGCTGGTTGATGGAAAGAACGTTTCCGGATTGGGGACTTTGACCTTGAACTTGGACGAGGCTTGCTTACACCCCATCTCAGTGTGGCTCGCAATCATGTTTGGACCCCTACGGAGACTCCCGGGATCGAATAGTATAGTCAATAAGGATGTTCTGAGTTTGGCATCAAGGGATCGGGAGGACCAAGCCAGCTCCGTCAATCCCAAGCACCACATTGTTCCATAAACATCCTATATCCGATCTCGTGGGCAACGTCCCGAGAGCACATGTGCAGTCAGATCTTCTACCCATTATGTACTGAGTGAACCTTCAGGCTCTAACTTGCCCAAGCGACTAACTTGTTTACTCGGATCGAGCCCTTCATGATTCCAATTCATAAGATTTGTTTCTCTACATTTCTTAGGATATAGACTGTTTGCTTGTCTATCACCCTATCGCTAGGAATCGGCGTTCTCTAGCAGACCCGAACTGAGCCCCCGGGCAACGCCAGATAGGCCCTATCAACCCAACTCACCTGGGCGCTTCAGTCTGCCTCGCGAGACTCATGTTCTCAATAAACTACTTAGCACTAGAATAAAAAGATCAACGCGGTGTCAATGATCATCGCCCCATTCTTGCACCTCGAACTTGATCAGAATTTCACTATGCTACAAGTCCTTATGAACGCCTCGAGTAAGAGATATATCCCTCTCAACCCTCCTTTTCATCCACCATCCACTATACCACCTCAGTCATCATCCGTATACCGCGGTCCATTCGCAGCCGGAGTCTCGGCAAAGGCCCCGGGCGTGGGCGCACTGTAATACCCACCTCCACTCGCGCCGGGTGTGGGTGCGGAGGCAACAGGCGTCGGCGCGCTGTCAGCCCCCCAGCCGCCCTGCCATCCGCCTGGCGTCGGTGCATTGAGGGCTCCTGGCGTCGGCGCGTTGTACGCCCCGGGGGTGGGCGCGTTGAGAGCCGCACCAGGGGTAGGGGCTCCGAGACCTGCTCCTGGGGTTGGCGCGTCGTAGGCAGCTGGCGTGGGACCCCAGGGGTCATTGCTCGCTCCGGGTGTGGGTGCTGATATGCCGTAGGCTGGGGTTTTGGACCCTGCGCCCCACGCTGAATCGCCACCCGAGCCGCCATAAGCTGGTGTCTTGGAGCCGAGGGAGAAGCCGTCTGGCGCCGGAGTCTTCGCGCCCGACGACCACGCTGGGGTACGAGAGCCAGATCCGTAGGCCGTTCGGCTGCCGTCGTAGGGGTTGACAGTGCGTGACCCGTCGCCCCAGGCTGGCGTGCGCGAGCCTGAGGCGGGTCCTTGACTCCAGGCTGGCGTGCGAGCGGTGACTGGGCGATGTTAGCAAGTATGCAGACAAGCACGATGGGTGGAACAACTTACCTCTCGAAGAACCCCAGGCCGGTGTTCGCTCGGATCCGGACGAAACTTGTGGTGTGCGGCTACCGAAACCGGAGTCGAAGCCTCCACGGCCACCGCCGGCACCACCACGACCAGCAAAACCACCACCTCTGCCGTTTATGTCGATAGAACGACCAGTGACCTTGTCCTTGAATACCAGGTCGACCTTCGGCACAGTGACAATCTTTCCCTTGGTGTGCAACTCGACACGAGCATGCGTGTCCGTAGTATCCTTGACGATACCCAGTAAGCCCTTCCAACCGCCCTTCTTGATGGTGACTGTCTGACCTATCGAGCGGTCACGGCCAAACATCTGCTTTTGAGGTGGCACCATACCACCATTGCCATTGGCATTGGGATTGCGCTTGAGCGCAGGATTCATCTGAGTAAGGTCGGGCCCAGCTGCCACACGGCCACCCTTTGCCGCAATCGTCATCAGGCTACTGGACCTAGTAACGAAGACACCGGCGTTCTCGCTGGACTCATTGCTGTGCAAGAAGACAAAAGATCGGTGAATGTGGATGATCTTGCCCTGTCGCTGTTGACCGCCATATTCCTTGACCACGTCGTCCAAGCGGATCTCCGACCCATTACGGTCGGCAGCGATAGTGTGCTTTCGCTTGGGGATCTTGTTGGCGATCTGGGATGGCATGACCTGCCTGTTGCTGCCATTCTGATCCAGGACGACCAGGGAGTCTCGGTCCACCTTGACAATACATCCAACCGTGGTCATGTCCAGCTGGACGAGATCAAGCAATGAGTACTGGCCCAGAGAACCTTGCCCACTGATGTCACTGGCCTCTCTGAGGTCCTTGCTGAAGACGGTGATCTCGGTATTGTTCTGGTCTGTCAAGAATGTGACACGGTCGTCGGAGATCTTCACAACCATACCGACCTCATCTTGGTACCGACTGGCACTGGTGACCTTGACGTGGTCACCCAGCCTGAAACGCTTTCGCAATGCGGATGAGGGAATCTCGATGGTTTGACCCTCAAGACCGCCCTCTGTGACCGCAACGGTGACAATGTCACCAACGACGTTCGTAGTCCTTCCAACGACGCCCTTCTGTTCGCCCCTGAAGACCTCAACGATATCGCCCGGGAGGTATGCGACGTTGGCACTGCTATCTTTCAAGCTTGCTGCAAGCGCCTTGAGATCAAGATTCTCAGCGCCATCCTTCTCATCCGAGCTGGCGAACTTGGTCACCTCTTCCAGTGTGGGGTTGACGTTCGTCGTAACAAGGTGTTGCAGCTTGATCGATTTGATAAGAAAGCCCTTGACGTAGTTCTCATTCTTGTACATCCAAGTGTTTGTCATCGGGTTGCCTGACAGTCCGCCGGGGTTGCGCTTCCTTGCTTCGACGTCGCTGAATAGTCTCTGTGGCGGGCGAGGTTTGAGGGAAAACCCTGGTCTCTTCCTCTTTCCATCCTTGTCAAAGCCATTTGCCTTGTCCGCAAAGCCCTTATCTTCTCGTGGAGCGTAATCTATCCGAGGAATTATTTTGACTTGAGCTTCGAGGCCGGTATCCATGATGTCCTGAACCTGACCGAGATCACCTTCGTAAATCTTAGGCCTCCTGATGCGCACCCAGGTACCCGGTGTGAGCTTGGGGGGTGGTTGTACGCGAAGTAGATCAGGCATGTCCTTGATCTCGATCAAGAACATCTTGGAATTGGGATACACGTTGAGAACGTCTTCCAGAGCCTTGATCACGTCGTTATGATGGTACGCTTCGACGTAGATGTAGCCTTTCATGACCGAGTTTGGTCCACCTCGCTCGAAAGCAGAGGTGATGGGGAGCTCATCTTTGCTCCCCAACCTCTCTTCTACTAGCTTCATAATGGCCAGAACAACCTCAGACTCCTTGCCTTCTCTGCACTTGACAGCCCAGATGGAGGGGTCATTGACACTGGGAAGCAGCAATCTCTTAGGGATAACGGTCGAGTCTCCCAGACCACCACGACCAGAATAGGCGTTTTTCCTACCGTAATCTCTCTTCAATCGCTCTGCAACCTCTTCCGCACCGACGTCCTCTTCCATCTGCTTGCGGCGATCGAGCTCTCGGTGGTATCTCTCATCGTCGACGTCTCCGGCCTCGGCTAGTTCGTCGGGGTGCGAGGGATCAATGAAGTCTCCTATCTCAGCTTGGTCCTCTTCGTCCTCGGCTTCTTCGTCATCCTCGTCGACTTCGGCCTCCACATCGAAGAAGGCAGCGCGCGCGTCCCTGCCCCTCCTTCGCTTGCGACGGTGTGTCTGTGTAAGGGTCAGCGGGGTGTTGCAATTGCAACAACAAAACAAAAGTTCACAGGCCGGCCGGCCATGCCTACTATGGCGAGCAAAGGGCCATAGCGGGCGAACGGCGAAGAGGCTGTTGCACGTACAGGCATATCATCATCGTCGTCCTCCTCGTCTTCTTCATCCTCTTCATCGTCGTCCTCCTCATCATCGTCATCGTCATCTCTAGCCTTGCTCCCACCACCAGTTTCTTCCTCTTCCTCCTCTCCATTATCGTCCTCGTCAGCATCTCTAGCGTCGCGTCCGTTCGCCGAGTGCGCATCGCCGTTTACTTCGACATCGGCTTCCTCGTCGTCGCGGCTTGCGCTGCTCCGTCTAACATCATTTCTGGACTCCACAGGTGACTCGGGCTCATCGCGCTGTTGCTCGTCATCGGACATGTCGGCGGGCGCAGGATTGAAGTCGTCCCCTTCCGATTCGGAATCATCGTATCTGTGTTGCGGTGACGCCATGTTGCGACACTGACGAGTGTGGTCTGACTGAGACTGTGACGGTTTTAGGTAGTCAACGCGCAGGTTGAAAGAACAAGAAGGTGTTGGAAGAATAGGACGCCTAGGAGAGCGGCCTGGGGTTGGATTTAAAGGAAAGTCGACGGGGCTGGAGAAAGGTGGATGAGCATGCGGTTGTTGACGGATCCAGCTTTGGCCACTTGACTGGCCTTTGAATGTTCTTTCGGAGCTGGCATAGACAGGACAGGGATAGCAACTACGCTAGTATGTACTCCGCTGTCCAGGTCTGCACGGACCACCAAAGTACCGTAACACTGAGAGTCACAGCTGGCACGCACCTGTCAAGCGTCTGCGCGCATCAGGGGGGTGCAGCAAATTCCTAGCTAGGTATGTCAACTGGTAGATACCTACCTGTACCTACCTAGGTACCTAACCTACCTGTACCTACCTAGGTAGGTATCTAGGTACATACTGTACATATGTGGAGTACCCGCATAGGTAGTTGCCTATTCAGGACACCCAAGGTACAGTATTGTGGGAAACTACTGATCACCACCTGGCAGAAGGAGCGGGCGCCAAGAAGTCCAAAAGCCTTTCCTCGAAGCGGATTGTGAATTGTCACGAAGCCTGCTTACCCGACCTACAAGGAGGTAGCAAGACTGTTTCTCCTCTATGGAGTCAGGCATGACAAGATACAAGTGTCCCGTCTGCTGAATCCTGCCCGTAGATTTCGTAATCGCCTGATTCCCTCTAATATAAAAGATACACAGCGTACCGCCCACCGCCCACCGCTCACCCTCCATCATGAAACACCATTCCCATCAAGTCGTGCGCATTCGTCCCTCAATACATCAGAAACGCCGTGCTTCGCCATGCAATAGAAGAAGCCTGGGGAAGGGAAAAACGGATAAACCTTAATGCCGGTCGTCCCGCCCGTGAAGGGTCGTGGTGGACATGTAAGGGATCAACAGCTCCTCAGTCAGATCCTGCGAGATTGGAACGGGCAAACGACCACTTTCCTTTCACTTTCTGGTGAGTGTGTGTGATTGTGTGTGTGTTTATGTGTGTTCGTTGCTTTTCTCCTCTTCGTCATGCTCAGATATGCGTCAGGGGCGATTCATCCCCGGATGCATGGGCACCAATTATTCCTGGTTGACCCATAGTGCTACTTTGACGTATAGCGGGGACCTCTCACATCCTCACGCTCCAAATACCCCGGCCCGCACTGACTCCAAGCCACTCGCCAGATTCGTCGTTGGGCACGCGAGGTACCCATCCGAGGTTGCCCACTTCATAGTCGCACTGCCAGCTAGCTGCTGGACTGCGGACGTTGTCAGATTGTGGTGTGCCATTAGTCTGCTGCTGGCTCATGAGGTCCCATATCAGTACTTGGCAGTCATCAGCTCCCGATGCGAGCTGGCCACGCCGCGTGGGAGACCAATCCACACAATTGACGGCGCCACCATGTCCGCGCAGCTCAAGTAATGCTTGGCCAGGCTGCCGAGTGTCCAGAATGCGGATGACATTGGAATCTTGCGCAAAGGTTGCGAGCAGCTGTGTATCGTGTGGAGAAGTCGCAAGTCGCAGCAGCGGAGGAGGGTTCGTCATCGTTTGTTGCGCAAGCGTAGGACTCATCTTTCCGCCGTTTATATCAACTGGAACATTATCAGTATCCTGGATGGGACAAAGCCCGAGAAATCAAGGCTCATTGTTGCATACCTCTGTCCTCCTTGCCCGTAGGCTCATAGATGATGGTGCTGTGCTCCAGGCTCCTCAGATCGAACATGCGGACACTACCATCCTGGCCGCAACTGACAAACACGTCGACACTGTTTGCGCAAAACCGCACATCGTACACTTCTTTATCGTGCGCGATCAGTTGGGTCTTGGCCGTCAAAGATGGTATATCCCAGATGGTGCAGGTCGTGTCGATGCTAGAAGTGATGATGAGGCTGGGGGAGACGGTGTTCCAGTCAAGGGAGGTCAGCGGTGCAGTGTGGTCAGGGGTCTTTGAGTTGGACAACAGCGCGAGCGGCGTAAGCTTGGTAGTCGCAGCCTCCCGGTTGCGACTCGTGATAGAGTTGCCGGGATTCGACGGCGTGTCGGAGGGCAGGGACCACAGCCTCAGGTGGTCTCCCGAGGTCGCGAGCAGGTCAGTCGACTGTTTCGTCGAGGAGGGAGGTTCCCAGAGCAAGCGAGTCACGGGGTACGAATGCGTCGCCTCGGCGATCTTCGTGAAGTCCATGGTCCATTTTGGGCCGCCATGGTTGCTATAGACATCGGAGGGCGTAGGAACGATTTGGGTATCAAGAATTTGAATCTGGCAAAGTCTACAGTCAGCCCAGCATCCAGGCGAGAATACGCGGCGTCCCTCCGCAACCGAGAAGAGTACTCACAAAATTATGACCATCTTCCAAATAGCTGCCCATAGCCACCTTGCCGGCGCCGTTTCCCTGAGGCGCCCACTTGCACCAATCGAACGCATATGTAGCCCAGGGTGCTACGTAGTTGCTGGTTCCTGGAGGTGGGTTCTGCGTGCCAAAATCGGGACCGCTTGGCAAACCATCCGACAGGCTCGAATCGGCACGCGGCCTAATGTCGGCAAGCCCAAGCGGCGTGTGAGAAATGTTTCTTTGTGACCCTGGCGCATTGTAACTTCGGTCATTAGGCGACATGAACTGCGAAGAACTGGCGCCCGCCCCTCCTGGTGTCGTTGGAGTGTAGGGAGCGTAACCGGAATGCGAAGCATCGTAGCCTCCTGCAGTAGGACTCGTACGGGAGTAGCTGTGAGACAGGCTCAGGGAAGGTTTAGAAGGAGTCTGGTAGTCTTGTTGCTGGGAGATAGGACCTTGCATGGTGGGCAAAGTGGGAGCGGTGGTGGCGCCAACGGCTGGTGGTCTGCCCGGCTGCAACGCACCTGGGATGGACGGAGTGCCCTGGTACGAGGATGGGTTGCTGGGCGCTTGGTCGAGCTTGATGTGAGGTGCTGCGCCCGGGGTCGAGTATTCGCGTGGTGAGAGTTGGCCGTGTTGGTATTGGCTCGAACCTGACATGTGATGTTGCTGTTCATCGTACGCGCCCGCCCGCCGTGGGGCAGCAGCGTATTGCTGCTGCTGGCTCATTCTGCCGTTTGGGATCGGGTTCGAGGCCGAGGCTGGTGCAGATGCCGAGTTAAGGTAAGGTATGGAGGCAAAGTCGTCGTTGGAGGTGGGTATGGAGGGGAGATCAAACATTGGCTGAGGACCAGGACGTGGGTTCGAGCCTGAGCTTCGTATTGTGCCCAACGTTGGCCTAAGTCCTGGGAGGACCACAGGGCGCGACAATTCAGAGGAACCGAGGAGGGCGAAACTGAATTCTGGACAAGATCAGCGTAAGAGGTGGGACGATACGAAAAGTCAGTCGTCTGTGCATTCGAAGAAGATGGCCACCCCGCCGTGTTGTGGTAGGTTGAAGGAGGACGATGATTCGTTGAGGTCGACACTGCAACGGCAGGAGCACCTTCTTGATTGGATTTGACCCAATTCCAGTGCCAGTGCCAGTGCCAGCGCCGGACACACCAGCGGCAGAGGTTTGGTTTGCTGGTTGCAGGTGCAGAGAAGAGTCGGTGGCTGGCGAGGCAGAAGAAGAGGCAGGGCGATGATGTTGTTGTGGATGCCCAAGTCCGATTGAGGGAGAAATTGAATGATTGCTCAGCTGAGGCCGTTGTTGCTTACAAGGTTCCAAGGTTGCTTGAGGTGGTTCCTAATAGGCAGTCCACGGGTGACAGCCCTGGTGGCAACGGCACTGTCGGCCCTGGAATGTTGCTGTGATTCACGCTGCTAGGTTCCCTACGTGAACCTCTTGTTGCAGGCAAATAGCAAAACTGCCCAGGGTCTTCGCAAGCAAGTATTAAAGGTAGCAACCTCTTGAACCTCAAAATGGAGGATCACACAGTTGCTTTGTTTGACGAGATGATCCTCCCCTGACTCATCTTTGTTCCCTGAGCTTCAGTCCAAGGTGCCTAGGTTATCTAGGTACCTCCATTGCTCTTCACATGGCGCCAAGTGCCCACAGGTGAGCCCTGGAGCCGATGTGCTGGATTGCTGTTAGCAGATACATTCGCAGAAACCAGAAATAACCACAGTTTATTGGTTGCTGTTAACAGCAGACACAGTACCTAGGTGTTGCAGTCACCCTCCTTCCAAGCTCTTCGCGTACCACTAACAACTACCGTCGGTCAACCAGCCAAACCTTGACACTGACATTGAACATTGCCTTCACCATCGCCACAGTTTGGATCACCTTACAGCCGTCGCATTTCGCTCTTGAAGCTCCCATTGTAATCGCAACATTGCTTTTGTCTCATCACACCTATTGGGGCTCAACAGCCACTCAACAAGCTGTGCGCGAACCCAATCAGTGTCTTCGTCATCCCCCGTCATTGCTATCAGAGACACACACCCCACATCATGGCCAGGGACTATCTCCCATCACTGCTTCTGCTGCCCTTCCCTCCGGACCCAGCGAGCCGGCCTGCCCTCAACGCGGCTTACAGGCCAGCACTAACAGCAGCCTTCGAGAAGCTGAAAGATGCATCTACCGCCCAGAAGCTTACTGTCGCCGTAGCACACCCGCTGCTGCGCGGTCCCGGCCTGAGACACAAGACGCTGTCATGGCCTCAGGCACAGTCTCTCCTTGCTGGTCTCTACACTCTTATATCCATCATCTGCGCTGAGCTTCACATCCCAACATATGTGAACGCCGGCCCGGGTTCTGTTGATGCGACAGTGGTCGTACTCGATCACAACAGGAAGAGACGCTATGAGGACTTCCGGCCAGCGATAGAATCCAACAACACCGCCATCGTCGACCTGGCTACCTTCGCCTCTGCATATTATCCGTGGAATTACATATTCAGCGTCGATAGTGAGACTGGCCTTGAGCTTCGCTCAATTTACTTGCAACTTGCTGAGCAGCGTCAGCTGCTGCTGCAAGACCAGCTCATCACGGTCAAGGGCGGTGTGACCTTCAGTGTCCCGCCTCACGATGGTCCTCCACCGCCATCTCCAGGCACCATGCCGCACTCGACCGTCTGCCTGGGAGGCACATTCGACCATCTACATACTGGCCATAAGCTTCTTCTGACAGCAGGAGCCTACTTGCTGGACATTCCAGCGAAAGGCTCAGCCGAGACATGCAATTACATCATTGGTATATCTGGTGATGAGCTCCTCAAGAACAAGAAGGGTGCCGAGTTCCTTGAGAAATGGGACGAAAGGGCCCGGAACGTTATTCACTTCCTCTCCTCCATACTAGAGCTGTCTCCAGAAGGCTGGAAGGCAGTAGCAGCGCCGTCTATCCAGCAGGAGAGTGGTGATTTCTCCACAACCTTCCGGGATGGCTCTGTTACCATTCACTGTGTCAAGATACAAGACCCATTCGGGCCTACTATCACAGAAGAGGGTATGGATGCCTTGGTAATCTCAGCCGAGACGAGGTCGGGCGGTAAAGCCGTCAATGACAAGCGGGCTGAACTTGGTTGGGGCCCCATGGAAGTCTTTGAAGTGGACGTTCTTGATTCCAAGGAGATCACAGACACACCGTCACAGTCCGAGGACTTCTCATCCAAGATCAGCAGCACAGCCATCAGAAGCCAAATTGCAGAGGCCACGGCACGTCGATGAGATGGAGGGTGTTATGGTACGCACTACGCTCTTGGGCCGACGCTGTAGAAGGTGGCAGTGCGTTGCTCGGTCACGGGCTTGTTCCTGTTTCTATACATCCCATCTTTAAGTCTACCAAAAGCAGCCGTTGCAGTCTCGCGTGACTCAATCCAACGGGATATGCCCATCAAAGAGATCTTGCCGCCCAGTGCTCATACCCTCAGCCTAGCATTTTCGTCTCTTTCAGTCACCCGCGCCTGCTCCACATGAGCATGGATACAGTCTACTGATTACAGCGCAGTAGGATCAGCCATCGCCTATGTAGCATTCCTGGACTGCACAAAGGCCAGTGATGGCAGCTTGCTTGGATTTGCACTCCTGTGCTGCAGCAGCAAACTCTATATGACCGAGTGGCCCGAGTGACTAGTCCAGTGTAGTTCTCAACGCCAAATCATCGCCTGTTGTGCTTCAACCTCAATTATGCTCTGACTATTCGATGTCTGTTGAAGGGAAAAATGTTCCGAGCAAGCCTGAGTGTCTGCCGGTTGGAATTTGATCGCAGTACCAGCGTGTCCTGGGGGGGGGGTGCCAACTGAGAGTTCCACGAGCAGCTGCCGGAGTGTTTGACTGCTTCCGTTATCTTCGGGCTTGTGTGGCAAGAGCGATCCTGGATGATCCCTGACAGCAAGAAGGGCGTTGGAAACTTTCACGTGGCGAGAAGAAAATTTCGGAGGTATATAGAGATCATCTCTGTAGGAAACCGGCTGTGGCAGCGCGGTAGCAACACATATTGAGCCACAGCGAAATGGCCTACTAAGGTCGCCAAGATGATGTGCAATGTGATACCTGTTTGCTTACAGGAGTTACCGACTTCGAAACTCATATTGGGCGCTATATGTGACTCATGAGCAGCTGACTGGAAGTCGGGAGGATGTTTAAGTTCGAGAGGTTATGCCTTACCAAGCCATTTGCTCGCTTCAGAGGCTCCGGTGCTCGTCCAAGCCTGTTAAACTTGCCCAGGTGCACCTTGACTCACAACGATACGAAGACTTACCAGGACTCCCTATTACTTCCCCAAAGTAGGCGTACCAGACGTCCGCAGCTGTCCTCTAAGTCTCCATGGCAAGAACCCAGCTTGACACGCTTTACAAAATTTACTCTCCTTCTGCTTCTTACCATCATTCTCACACTTGCCCTTAAGGAAGTCCATACAGACTAGGCCAAAGCGCTCCGTGGGTTGCTTGCGCCGGTCGGGACCGCACTGGAACAACGGGCACACTCCTCCGTAGGCTTTTGCAACCGGGCAATACATGAGAGTCGCGACAATGTCAACTTTGACACATCCACATCCGGTGAATTCGCTTCACTCGTAGTAACACATATTGCTAATTTTAGGAAGGCTCTGAAAGGAAGGGATCAGGGTCGGCAGCACAGTCGTTGGAGTTTTGTACGTGCAAAGGAACAGAGGCCTGGCCTATATTTCTGGCGGGAAAGGGTAAGAGGAGCTATTCAATGTCCTGGTCTTCTTTCGATTTTTCAGACTCTCTTTCCAAGCCAGTGACACAGCAACACCTGGAAATCTGGAGTGCAAGTGATTGGCAGCAGGCCTAATATACTTAGTCGACCATACAGTGTCCAATTATGAGACTATAATATTCGCTCGAGGACAGTGTCATTGATTAATTCTAGAAGTCGACCTTATCTCAGACTCTTTGATATTCATATATTATATATTATAACAAATATCTAGCAGCTCACACAATGTAACAACCAGTCTCTATCGCTTCGTGTAAAACGAGACACGGATTGGCTCACATCTCTTGATAATGCTTCCAGGGCTCTAATATACTCAGGAAGTCAAAGCGACCCGGATCCTTCGATGTCTCCTACACTTACCGCTTCTTCTGTCATAATAGCCATCATTTAACGAAGGAAAGATTATAGGGTTGGGTCTATTGATAGCCACATATATATGTTGACGATCAACAATTGAGTGGCAGGTGAACCATCTCGGCCACTAGCTCCCCAATCTTCACTCGTATTACCAAACTGCTGGCCACGGGCTACAGAATAGTTAAGAAGCTTATCTCTCAGGTCGATATATCGGATGGTTTCCTTGGCAGTACCTATCAGCCTTTAGTAATATAGACTATACGGCAGGTGGGCATGATCAACTTCTCACGCGTATCCGGGGTCGACGGGCGACTGACCCACCACCTAAAAATATTGGCCAGCGGCCATCAGTTGATCATCAATCTCTGAGCTAGGTAGCCTTCTTCAACTGGAGATGGGAAGTAATGTGCTTCTGATCGATAGTCTGCGGCCTAGAGGTATGTACAGTCATGCAGGCTGACCTCGGGACTTATCGGATGTGGGAGACGCTGGACTGTAGTGGGTTGCATGATGTTCAGTGGCTCAGCAGCATCGTGGTACAAATTTGATTTCAGCTGCAAGCAAAAGCAGCGAAAGAAACCGTCTAGTCACCGAATATACTTGCGTATGAGTAAATTTATAAAGAGCTTCGTCGACAAACCTTTGTTGCTGGTCATGATCCGTGCGCACACCAGAGCCTCCGGCGTCCCAGCCTCCCTGGCCTCTCAGTCGTCTCGTCTGGCCACGGGAGCATCTTCCGATTGCTCAACACCCTACAACAGTAGCTGCCAACACGTTACTAAGTTTTCAATATGCCCGGCGGCCACGAAGAGCAGAAAACTGGTATTTCACTAGAAAGCCAGCGAAATGCTCACCTCCTCTTCCTCTGCCATCCTCTGACCGGCCACATCACCCCCGCGCTCCGTGTGGCCTCCGAGCTCCATCGTCGGGGATGGCCCGTCTCCTTCCTCGGCCCCACGACCCACCGTCAGCGTATCTCCGGGGCCGGCGTCGACTTCATCCCCCTGCAAGGCGTAGCTGACATCGATGACATCCTTTACTATTCCCCGGATAGCCCGAATCCTCCTGTGCCCGGCTATCACTCGCTGCTCTGGTATGAACGTGCTCTGGTAGATTACGAGAAGCACTGCCTAGACCCCATACCGGCACAGTGGGCCTGTGTCAAGGAGGTCTTGACCGGTCTACAAAGGCGCGATCCCGACATTCCCGTCGTTGTAATCAGCGAGGCTTTCTTCCATGGCATCCTCCCACTCTACCTCGGTGCACCCCTGCCAGACGGAGTGAAGAAGCCCAGGACGCTGTGTGTATCCGTCACACCCCCGGCCATCCGCAGCGTTGATCTCCCTCCATTCGGCTACCCCCTTCCATTCTCGCAGTCACCCGAGGGTCGTGGGCGAAATGCCCAGAGCTGGGAGCTCTTTGCGGAGGAAACCTCCTCCCTAAAGAGCATGTTCGACGCGAAGCTGGCTGAAGCGGGTGCAACCAGTTTTCCGGACGGTCCCATACTGAATGGCATCAACTACACATGCCACGATGCCATCATGCAGATCGGCGTCCCGAGCTTCGAGTACCCCCGCAGCGACTGGCCGCCGCAGTTCCAGTTCATAGGCTTCCTCCCTATGGCTCGCCCGCCACCAAACGGGTATCCTAACCTTCCTGTCTGGTGGGATGAGCTGGTCCGTACGGACAAGAAGGTCGTCGTCGTGGCTCAGGGCACCGTCGAGACAGACCCCAATGATCTCATCATCCCTACCATCAAGGCCATGCGTGGGCGGGATGATGTACTTGTGGTAGCAATCATGGGCCGCAAGGGTGCAAAACTGCCTGAGGACTTCGACAAGCCCAGGAATGCACTCATCACTGACTACCTCAACTACGATGCTGTTTTGCCATACGCGTCTGCTTGGGTACACAATGGTGGCTACGGCGCGATCACTCATGGGGTTGCGCATGGAGTGCCGATGGTTGTGGCAGGGGAGGGCCAGGACAAAACCGAGAACGTGAAGAGAGTCCGTTTCTCGGGCATTGGAGTTGGTCTCGGGACCCCAAGGCCGGGAGAGCAGGATATCAAAGCGAGTCTGAAGGCGGTTCTGGGTGAGAGAAGTTTTCGGGAAAGAGTCCAAGTCCTTAGACAGGAGACGGAGAATATAGACTGTTTTGGGCGCGTTGAGGAGGCGATTTTGAGGGCCTTGAGAAGATGAGGGCTCTTCACTCTGGATGTAGCCATGAATATCACAACACTGTCGTCGTGTCCATGCTTATGTATGCCACGTTGTTGCATCCTCCATCGCTCTTCCGAGCTACTTACAGCCCCAGCTCCATTGCCGAAACCATTTGCGCTCTATAAGAGATTGCGGATAAGCACGTCAAACATATTCCCGCAATCTCTCTCACACACGAAACAGATGGATTGGGTAACGTCTATCCCCTGCAGACAACCCAGAGTTGAATCATATTATACAGGTGGTGGCGAACTCTTTAAGCTTCCTGCTCCGTGTCGAAAAGGACTGGTCCAGTGACATGAGCATATCGAGTATGCATCATCGGTCATGATAAGTATATCAACGTCGTCATAGAATATAGCTCTCCATGTATCCGTTCCTCAAAGCGTACCTTCCACGGAAGCAAGTACTTCGTCGTAAATCACCAGCGCCCTTGCTACCTCCTCCTTAGTAACAGTACATGGCGGCACAACGTGCACTCTGTTGTCGACGACAAATGGTAGTAGCCCCTTCCTGATCAACTCTCCCTTGATCTTCGCGGTTACGCTTGCAGGTACCGGCTGTTTTGTTGCCGGGTCTGAGACGAGATCCAGCGCCCAGAAGACACCAACCCCCCTCACCTCGCCAATGATCTTGTGCTTCTCGGCAAGCTCTCGCAGGCCTGGTCCGAGGACATCTTTGCCGATTGCAGTGGCGTTCTCGAGGATCTGTTCCTCCTCGTAGGCTTCAAGGGTAGCAACGATTGCTGCCATCGCAAGCGGGTGGCCAGAATATGTGAGACCTCCAGGATAGACCCGCTCGTCAAAAGCGCTGGCTATGGCCTTGGAGATAATGACGCCCCCTGCGGGGACGTAACCGCTGTTGACGCCCTTCGCGAAGGTGATGAGGTCTGGCACGATGCCCTCGGCGTTGAGTTCCTTGTTCTGCCAGGCGAACCAGTCTCCTGTCCGTCCAAAGCCAGCCATGACCTCGTCGAAGATCAGGACAATTCCAAACTCGTCACTGAGCCTTCTCACTCCAGCAAGCCATCCAGGCGGGGGCAGAATGACACCAGCTGTGCCGGCGATGGTCTCAATGAGGATCGCGGCGATCGAAGCCGGGCCCTCGGACTCTATGACCCGTCGAAGATGATGCAGTGACCTCTGCGTCTCCTCCTCAATGGAGCTGGACCAGAACTCAGACCGGTAGAAGTACGGACCGAAGAAGTGCGTATGCCCGCGAGCATACTGATTCGGTACCCGCCGGAAGTCACCCGTTGCGCAGATGGCAGAACCCGTACTGCCGTGATAACTGCGATAAGTGGAGAGCACCGTGTCCCTGCCGGTGGTCAACCTCGCCAGGCGGATGGCATGCTCGTTGGCGTCGGCGCCGGCATTAGTGAAGAAGACCTTGTCGAAGAACCTCTCATCTGGATGAAGTCCATTGGCGTGTTTGAGGATGAGCTCGGCTGCCCTTCCACGGGCAAGGTTGGCATGGGCAGGAGCTATGGTTGGCAGGCCCTCGGCCTGTTTCTGGATGGCCGCGACGACCTTGGGGTGAGTGTGGCCGATGTTGGTATTCACCAGCTGGCAGGAGAAGTCGAGATAGCGCTTGCCGCTGTAATCCCACACCTCGCTGCCGGAGCCACCTGCAATGGATAAGGGACTGAGCCCTGCTTGTGCGCTCCATGAATGGAAGACATTCGACCGATCAAGTTGGTAGGTAAGGGCCCCAAGGTCCTCGGTCCCAGGCGTGATGCTGCCCATGTTGATGCACTCGCACTTGTATCGCAATGGTGTTTCTTGAAAGGGCCCGGGGGTTCCAAGGTTCTACTTCTCGCATTTAATTTCTACATAAGAGAAACACGTGGTCTGGTGCGCTAGCCAAGGTAGATTGCTTTTTCTGGAGCACGACGGGCAAGATATCGATGCCGCGATACTTAGGCCTTCCTGCTTAACATCGCACACCCGCGGGCCCCCCACAGTCGCTGTCTGACGATACGCGCATGTAATCAACATACGACAAACGTGTATTCATGCTTGCATCAATAAGCGAGATCCTCGGGCGATTCTCAGCTAGAGCTGCATACGGTACGTATCTCATCCCAGACAGCCATCGGTTCGATAAGAACTTTTTGATTTTATACATGCACAGCAGGAACTTTGCATGCCATGCAACATGGGGTTGTTCATGATCTGTGCTGGCTGCAATGTCTTCCCCGGCGCGTGATTCCTTCCATAACGGACTGGACGTGGATAGATATCACCGGTCAATTCCAACCGTCCAGTTTGGTGCATGTCCCTTCCGACGTGATATCGACTTGGTCTTGCGTGCTGGGGGCTCGTTCCATTATTCGTCAATTCTTCGGGTGGCCGCCGAATTCCGAGACAGCTGGAGATTGTACTGCCAGCTGGAGCCTAAGCTTACCATTAGATGATAAAAGTTATGAACAGTACCTCCTATCGTTACTACGCACCCTCGGGCAGTCCGTAACATTGACCGGCCCCTCTAACATTCGAGTCAGTCAGCCACATGAAACTTCACGCAGTGTACTGCATGAGGGTAGAAACAAAAAGCAAAAGAGAAAGAAAAGGAGGAAAGGATAGGAAAGAACCCACTTATACTCTTCGCTATAGCTGAATATCAAGAGCAGCGAGAGCCAACATGAACTAGTGACGAGGTCTGCTCTGTCTTCAGGCTACCCTAGGGTACTCTTGATTCATCTGCTGAAGTTCCGGCCTACCTACATGGGTAGGTAAGCACCAGGGTCATGATTATTGACGTATCTCTCTGGGGGCGGGGGGGGGGGCAGGTGAAGTCCATATCTATGTAACTATTGAACATCTTGCATATATGAGGATTGTATGTACTTATAATGACAACCTATATGTTCTTGGCATAGAAACCCCTTGTTGCGTATGTAGTTTAGCCAGCTCATACAGGCAAAGCAGTCAATGTGCGTTACACATATATGCACATAAACATGTAGTGTCTTCGCCTTACGTGAAGCTGACAGCTTACCCCTCAATATTGCCAAGCATCTTCCTGACCTACCTGGACTCCATCTGAAGACGTCTGAAGCTGAAAGTATTCTATCTATATCCTTACTCTATTGTTACTTCAGGGTATTACCACTACGACTCTTGCTGGCTTGAGTCTCCCTGGATGGATTTCGCATCTGGCATCTCAGGCTTGGTCAGCCTTGCTCTGGAGATCATCAAAATTACGGACAAGTACATTTACGCCCTCCGTAATTGGCTAGAAAATTCCAGGCAGCTTCGCAGAGAAGACTTTGCGCTGAAGCAGACTGTGGAAAACCTTCAGCGATTCCTGAGAACCCAGAATTCTCGACAGAAACCGTTTGAGAATACCTCAGCTCTGGTCGTACCTACGAATATCTGCACAGAGGACCTAAATCACCTCAAACTAAGGCTTGCTCACCTTCGAGAAGATCTACGAGAAGAAGAAGTGGCGACTATTGTGGCCGTTCCAGAAGGAAGAGCATGCATACATAATACAACATATCAAGGACTACATCCAGATATTCCATCTGAGTGTATCCTTGGAAGGCTTGTAAGGGTCCCTACCACACTGTCAAGCCCCTGGGATAGAAGGGGAGGAGCGAGAAAGAACTTTGGATGGGCAAATATGGGAAGGGATGGTACATGCATATTGCTTACTACTGAAAACAGGGAGCTTCTAGCGAAAACCAGTCAAGCGGTTGACAGAATCCACGAAAGACTCGATTCTTCAAGCCTCGCTTCAGAAATCTCCGCCGTGGTGGGAAGATTGAATACCACTATCGAGGACTGGGCTGAAACCCAGAGAAGGCAGCTAAAGGAGTTAAAGTCCGTTCGAAAGAGACAGCAAGGTACGCAGACCCTCCAGAGCTCCTTCATCCCAGCATTGATGCTGACCAAATGATTTTGGTATATGTAGACAACGAGCGGCGACAATTGCTGGAATGGCTCAGCAAAGCCAACCGCTCAACGAATCACACCCTGGTTCTGCTACCAACCAGAAGGAGACTGAGACCGGAGAGTGGTTCCTCCTGTCAGAAGCATTCACAAATTGGCTCGAGGCAGCAGGTTTTGTCTGGCTCCACGGCATTTGTGAGTATCCATACACTGACCTGCCACTATCATGACGATGCAATATGGCTAATACAAACTCGAAGCTGGGCGTGGGAAGACTGTTCTTTGGTACGAAAGCCAATTAACAGATTCTGGTATCCACTTCACATCGCTGCGCACAACGGGCATGTCGAAATTGCTCGCCTCCTCCTTCACCACAGAGCAGATGTCAATGCCGAAGTTAAATATCACGGTAATGATACATCAAATGCGCTCCAAATTGCCGCGCATAGCAGGCATGTTGAAGTCGTGGCGATGCTGCTTCTAATGGCGCCGTCCTCACTGGCCGCAAGAGGTCCATAGACGCCTTGAATGCGGCAGTAAAGGGAGGAAGTAGGTAAATCTTCGAACGGTTCCTTGAACGAGCAAAGAACGAGCTCACTGGATATGATTACGACAGTATGCTCATCGCTGCTATCATTGGTGTCAACACAGACATAGTCCCCAGCATTATGGGTACCGGCGTGGGCATGATTACACCAATCCGGTCCATCTTCGGCTTCAGATTCGAAATTGATCAGACTGCTTTGCAGTATCTTCGCGGCAAGGATAAGCCGAAATAGTCCACTTTCTCCTGGAGAACGGCGCCGAGGCCGGTAGGCCAGGACTCAAGCCTCCCATGGCTGGCTTCGGAACGGCTGTCCAGGCAGCAATTATTGGCGGTTGGTACGAGGCTATCACTACTAGGATCGTTCATTTGTTGCTCGAGCATGGAGCGAATATAAACCAGGAACACAAAACTGGGGAAATCAAGCATAGCGTATCACTCTCACGCTGTATGATCCTAGGCCTACAGGGCACATCATTACGAATCGCCGCAATCAAGAGGTCTAATGGTACGGTTAAACTGTTGGTCGATCTGGGGGCAGACATAAACAATCAAAATGAAAGCTACGGTAGTGCACTCATGTCTGCTTCTACAGTGCACCAAGACAAGACTGTCCGGTTGTTACTGGACTTGGGGGCAAACTTTAACGCCCAACATCAACACTTGGATACTTCACTCATGTGCGCTTCCCGGGTCTTTTGGATCGTTGATAAGGATGATAATTGCAATACTGTACAATCGTTACTGGATTGGGGGGCCGACGCCAATGTCCAGGTCGCGGGTGTCGGTACGGCCCTGTCGACGGCTTTTTTCTGGAGGGCAAAATCGAAACTGCCCTGAGTGCTACGGGATTGCCGCTCTTCTGATCGAAGCGGGAGGCGATCTTGATGTTTCGATCGAGGTCCTGGGCACTGCCTTGTCGGCTACTTCAGAGAACGAGTCCAGAGAGATGTTCTAATGCTTCATCATCGCTACCGCACACGCGCGTTCCGAAGATCGGGAGGCGAACAGGAAGTACAATGAGTTTACTACCAGAGGTTGCTCCCCCAGGGTTGGAGAGGGAGGAAGAATCGTGAGCTTGTGATATGAAGCCTTCCATGACTGTATATATCGACGATCGTTCAACGGAGCCAAGGTTTCTGCGGCCCTGTACAACTTCTCTCTCGCTGTCCACCCTGGGGCATGTATGCTCGGCTAAAGCCTGACCCTTGGGATCATAGGTCAATTTCATTATCTTGAGTGCCTTTCAGAATATCGTCGCAACATATAGCCACATCGGGAACTAAGACGTCGTCTTCTATGGCTCATCGAGCTGCGTTAGCTAACAATCCACCACTATCTTGGAGGCCAAACCTACAAGTAGATTCTGAGAAGCTATGAGTATCAGCACGAAGCAACCCTTGGAAACGGGTAGGATGACAATCCAGAGCTTTGATTAAGAAACCTTAAGTCGTTAGGGCCCTGAACTATTTGACACGATCTCCAGAAATCTTTGCCGTCTTTGTGGGAAGAAAGAAGACCAGAACGCCGCAGGTGGGAGCAGAGAACCCAGTTCCTCAAGCCCGGGGGACGCCACCCATTCCTCCTCTTCCGAGAGGAGGATCAATAGTATATAAATAGTAAGCATAGTAATTCACCACATTTGCATTGGCTCATTCGGTTAGCAGGCCAACCACCTCCTCCCAAACAGCAACAATATCCTCTCTCTCCTTCAGCCAGACCCCACTCCCCTCCTCCCCCAATCCCAAATCTTCCCCCAGGGTACACTTCCTCGCAAACTCCTTATCCGGAAACGACAGACCAACAGTCCTCTGCGGCGTCCTCACCCTCAAACCCAGGAGCACAGTCCGCAACGCCCCCGCGGCCTTCTCGCCGCCGTGCCCCCCGTACGACACGATCATTCCCGGCTTGCCCGTCCACTCGTTGAAGAGGAAGTCGATTGCGTTCTTGAGGCCGCCCGGGATGCCCCAGTTGTACTGGGGCGTGACGAAGACGAAGGCGTCCAGGGTTGCGATGCGCGCCGACCAGTCCCGCGTGTGTTGGTGGGTGTAACCGGACGGGTCGGTGATGGCCTGGGGTATGCCCGGCTCGTCGAATATGGGGAGGTTGAAGGTGGCGATGTCGACGAGCTCAAGTGTTATGGGGTAGGTTGAGGGGTTGTTACTGTTGTTTCCTTTCCGGATGTTGACATGTCTCTCGATTGTCTTGTAGACGAAATCGGTGATCTGTGGGCCTGCCCGGGGCGAGCGTGTGCTTCCGCAGATGATGCCTACCCTGAGGGATTTCTCGGATGAAGCCATGTTGATGGAATTGGGGCTGCTTCTGAAAAGGGGCCGGTGTGGTTTTGGGCAGGGGTTGGTCTGGCAAGTTCGGATATTCGGACGGGATGAAACGTAGTAAGAGTATGTGGTAAAGGGCTATCGGGTACTCTAAAGCTATATCCAGAAAGTTCGTCGATGAATATGGGACTGCTAGGAAAGACCTGGGCTTGAAGATCGTAGCAGAGATGGCAGTATATATCTTATATATGATTTATGACGGAAAGGATGCGCATGTGCTTGTCTTCGAAGATTCAGGCACCAACTCGTTTGTCGATGGGCATGCCAGGCTTGTGCCTCCGCGCGACAAGGGCAACAAAACGTGGCTCGCTTCAGCTTTGGGTGAGTCCGCAATGATTTATTGGTGGATTAGGAAGACTCAAAGAACTATTGCAAGTCGCTATATCAGCTTTAGCTGTATACCAGACTCGGGTGGTGCCTTACCGTATTCGAATCGAGCCGGACCGGGAGTTGTGAAGCTACCGAGAACTCCGTTCCGGCGTTTCGGCTTATACCACATCAGTCATCCACTAAGGCTTAGTAAACATGGTATCATCACACCTCTGGGAGGTTTTGATTATCTGCAATGCAGCAGCACCAGTAACTACCGATCTGTTTTGTAAAATTTTGTTCCCCTCGGCAAGGTGCGGCATCGGAACTCGGCCTAAGTTCGACAAGTCAACCAAGATAAAGATGTGGTCCCAGAGAGGACCGTTGCATAACAAATATTCCCGTGGATGAGGTATCAATACGACACATACTCTCGTGAACCTCGGTCTCGACGTCCCGTTGCCCCCTCCCCTTTTTCTCAGCGCCAGCATCGGCTGGGCATGGTGAAGTCTTTCTTACTTTGATCAAAGGTTAGTCCAGCCACTACCCCGTGAGCAAATGACTTTGAAGCTAAATACAAGAGACCCACGGGAGGCTCCAATACAAAGAATAACTTCGTCCCTCCAGCATCCTAGTCACTCCGGTCCACGGGGTCACTGCGGTCACTGCGGTCACACCAGTCCAAAGGCCGATACCAGCGTAGAAACCTAATAGATCCAGCACCACACCAAGCAAAGACTCGGCTTTGGAAGCGCCCTAAGCCGCGAGTAGATGCATCCGGCACCCCTCGCCTTTCGGACTCCCCTTAAGCAGAACTCGGGACAGCAAAGATTCAGAGCTTGTATAGGAAGAGGGAACCCAGGGGCCCCCCAGGTATTCCTTTGCATAGTCACCTGACAAACGTAACGCAAGCCATCGATACCCGACCTAGAACCCCACCCCCAAACGACTCCCGATAGCACAGAATCCTCAGGCTTCTATCACAGTTCTCAATGGGATCGCATGGCGGAAACTTCTCTTGGCTGCGACGTGCCCACCCAAGCACAGAAAGAGGACGTCCTTGGGGTGGCGTTGAAGACTGATTGTTCACAAGTAGTCTACCAATTACCAGAGAATTACGGCGGAATCAATTTGGATTTGGATACCTATGTTCTGGATCCGTGGCAGACTCCGCTGGAGTTGGCCATCAAACAGTGAAATCTGGGTTTCATGAACCAATTTTTCAATCATGGCGCCGACCCGAACTTCTACGGTACACCAAGATCTTCTGCGATCATTAAGGCTGTAAAATCCGAGCATGACTTTACAAGGCCGGGTCCCAAGTGCGGAAGAGCTGTATGGCTAGCGAGGGGTCTGGGACATCGGGACATCGTGCGATTGCTGCTCGGAGCCGGTGCGGACATTGGTCTGCCACAACCAGTCTGACCCCATACTTGCGGGATGGTGCCAAGGGATGTATATCCCAGGGCTATAGCCGGTATGGGGGCAAAAGCGGCGGCCATGGACGAGTGATCGACATGTCTTCACAGAAAGGACCAGTTGACAGGTCGAACACATGTACACACCCTCTTGATCGAGACCAGTGACTCCTGATTCAAAGGTACCCAGCTGGACCTCCTCAAGGGTGCTGGCTATGAGATTGAGATGCAGTGGGGACACATCGACTGTGCCAGAGCTTTTGCCCAGTTGGCAATGTCAGCGCTACCTCAGCCACAAGGATGTCTTCTCTACGAGGATTGTCATTGAGTTTCCTCGCTTTCAACAGATAGCATTGGGATCCATGGACAATGACCGTACCTCCGTGGCGGCCTTCCATCTACGATAGTAGTGCAGCATTATGACATCTCTTCAAGCGACATCATAGTTGTACGGCTCTGTGACCACTTTGTAATTCGTATTTGAGTGCCTAGGGGCATCCGCACATGGATTAAGCGTTGAAGGGAGAGGTTTCAGACAGCATACCTTCCCCTCAAGACTACGAGACTTGGAGCAGGCAATTACACAAAGCTCAATACGAACAAGGAGGTCAGATCAAGCTATTCGTTGATTAACGAGCCAACACTAATCGCCTACTTCATATAGACTAGGTAGTCTCTGGCTCGGGTGTTCATTCAGCTAAGATTTGCCACGTTCGGGGAAGTTGCAATTGGGCGTTTGGAGGAGGTGGCGATGATAACTATTTCACTCTAGGTAAGTCGGCAGCGCCACGAAATGCAACATTTCCAGGTGCTAAACAAATCTCTTATTCGAAGGACATAGGTCCCATATGATAGCATCACAAGCTTCTCAACAGCTCATCCCAGACGCCACCCCAGGTACGCCGCACTAGACACCGAGCTCTCTTCTACCTACATAGAGAACGCTCGAGATCTGCTGACTTATCCGTACGAAGCATCCCATGAAGCCGTCGACATCTCAACAGATCATGAACTGTTGAGGGGACATATTGCTCCTTGCCTCTAGCAAGGAGGGCAGATTGCGACGACTCCCACCCGACCCCCACGGTACAACTGAGGCATACACCAAGATGCCGATGCATATGATATCTTGTTGTGTCACACAAGACGATAAAAGGGCACAACCCCTCAAAATCAATGAAACACCCCTCAAAGAAGGATGGACATCCCCTCAAGATGGCTTGACATCCCCTCAGGATGCTAGAACCCCCTCCCGGGTGCCAAGGTGTCTATTACGTCCTGGATCTGGCGATACCCTCACTTAGGCAGATATGCAGCCCGCCACTGGACTTACATGTGCATTTAGGTTACCGAGGTCCTATCAGACTCCTCCTGATCATCACGAATTTTGTCTGAAATTGTTGCCTGGGTCAAAAGTTGAGGGGATGGTGGCATTGTGGGTCTATGAGACGGCAATTCAGCAGGCACATGTGAAGACTGGAGAGATACCTCCAGTTGTTTGTCTATAAAAGCCCCAGATGTTCTCGCAATCTACCAGCTCCTTGTTCCGAGAAGTAAACCCATCCTCCCCATCCCATCTTCAAGGCAGGAGCCTTGCATTGTCACATTTTGCTCCAGCTAATGCTTTGCTGTGGGTGGATTATCTCATGTTCCCCTGTTGTACGCTTCATGTTTACGACCGTATCTTTGATCTAGTCAGCATCCTACAACCATACAAAAATTGGTTCGGGATATAGCACTCCAGTGCTTTCCTGACATTCCTACTCGCATATGTCCCTCGTCAAAGGCCTCCAAGGGCTCACAGCTGGTGCACTCGACGGTGTTGGTAACACTTTGGATGTGGCTGGGGGAACTCTGAACATGGCAGCCGACAAGATTGAAGGCAGCGATGCTTCTGCGCCTGCCAACGAGACTGGGGGAACTGGGACTGCTGCCGCAGCCGATGCGCCTCCGCCTGATCCAGGTATTAGAGGAACCACCAGCATAGCATTACCTTGCCTCCCTCGCCTCACCCTGTAGAGAGCGGACCTCATTTGCTGACTGCGTCAATGTTTCGATAGCAATTGAGGACAGTATCCGTGTCAACCTCGTCAACCACCGAGACCCTACCCAGGGAGGGTTCTACATGAAACTGTCCCGAGCTGTCCGCGATGGAGACAATCTCTCTGCATTGAGAAAGATGATAGCAGGATCTGTAAGTCACAACCTACCTCTATGCCATGGCAATCTAGCCTGGTCTCCCGAGCTTCAAAACTGAGACTGACCCTGAACCCTACAGACGGAGCGAAAGGACGTGTGAGTGATATACGATCACATAGGCCCACAACTTGTTGACATTGCCTTCCCAGGGCCCTTCTCGACTTCTGCTCAAAGAGCGGCATCATCGTTCCCGACACCTACTCTATCAGGGATTACATCGACGAGTGTCTGAAGTCAGATGTGAGTGAAGCCCCGATGCACCTCGACTGCCTCGCACCGCCACTGACTCTCATCATCTGCTACAGGGCTCTAGTTCGAAGGATGGGATACTCGATATCTATTTGAGAACTTCCCTCAAGAAGACAGGCAGTGATGCCAAGCAGGTAATGAACATGTTCCGCAAACATTGCGCGAACTTTGTACACGAGCACAAGGCCGCTAACCCTTAAAAAATAGACAAGCGGGATCACTGAGGGCCAATACATGGATCCTGTCAAGCTTGCACGCCTTCGGACCGAATTCGACGATCGTGCATTCAAGCTACTGACTGGGACCTTCTACAAGTGGGTCCTTTTCTATTCGGATGTTCACGTATAGACAACATGGCTAAGATGGCTCATATTACCTCAGGTATCCAGCGCAACTCGAAGAAGAGGACTGGTCAGTTGTGTCTGAGAACAATGCCCTGTGCTACGGACACTGCGTTGTCCGCCGCCAGGAGGGTGACAAGACCCTTGTCGTGGGTCTTGAGAGAGCTCGGTATCCAGGTCAGTATATATGGCGCAGGAAGGAGAGCCGAGGTGCTGAGAAGCCTTACGCACTGCAGCCTTCCGACTCAAAAAGAGGAACATCTTGTCAGACCGTCTGGCCAGCAAAACCTACAAGGATGTCACGGTAAGTGACTATCCGTGCCCCATCAAGTGGGACGACCAGAATTAGAACTTCGTATGGCCGTACTGATAGCAGTCCATAGTTCTACCTGCGGATTCCGGACGTCATTATTGATGACCAGTCGTTCCAAGGTTCGTTTCGATTTACGAGACCACCAGCCATCTTCAGTCCTCACTTGCCACCTCGGCTTTCACCTCAACCGATGTTTCTGCAGCTGCGTTAGTTTTCACACCAATGCCTGTGATCTGAGTTTGTGCCGTATGCTAAATTCGCCTTCCTCACAGCTCAGGAAGCCTCTTCGGCTTTTCCATGTCGGCGTCAGCGAGCTATGGACAGTCATCCTCTGACTCGGAAGCTGCCTCACAAGAATCAAGCAAGAAGAGTGTGACAATTGCCTATAACGTAAGCTTACTTCGGAAATCTTTTGTTTCAATCGTGTTGAGAATAAGGTGCTAATTCCCCGGCCGGGGCACAGTTCCCTAGAGTCACCGTCCTCTTGGACGGAAACTCGCTTGAGTTGACCATGGAATGTCAGAGAGACTTGGCCGAGATCAAGGATGCCGAGTCCTTGACAAAGTTCCTCGATGACTATGGTATCTATAAGCCTCAATGCGCACTACTTCAACCACAATTGACTGACGAAGGGCGTGCGTGACTTCTAGGCGAGTTCTTCAGCGCGAGGGTGCAGCTCGGTGGGCGGCTCTTTGCTACGGAGGAAGTCGAAGAGAGCTCGTCGAGCAGCAACAAGACGGAAGAAACTAAGAAGGCCATGAAGGCCGCCGCATCTGCCTCATTCGGCTCCTTCAGTGCCTCGGTAAGCGCCTCTCACGACGAGAATGCCACCGCGGCATCCTCGAAGGCCGCCAGCAACGCAGCTTCAACCCTGACATGGCAAGCCCGAGGTGGAGACACCTTGCTGTGCAATGAGTGAGTACATGCACCACTTTACACGTACTACTTGAAGTGGCACCTTCTGGATAGCGACATTGGCTAATCTCGAATACAAAAGCCCAACCGCATGGTGCCCTACCGTGGGAGACTTCTATTACTGGCGGATCACCAAGGTGAGAGACGTGACTTTCCGATTGCAAGATCAATTTGGCTGAATCCACAATCTACCGCAGCAAGAAAGGGTGTCCCACGTTGTAGACTTCATCGGGACGCTCCCAGGATTCGAGAGCGTACCGGAAAATGTGGCGCAATGGCGCAAGCAGCCCCGAAAGGTGGTGCCAGTTCAGGCGGTCCACCTGAAGCAGGTCAAGGATGGAAAGCCGGCCAGCTTTCTCCAAGGCTTCGATGCCGTTGACGTATCTCTCAGTACGCCTCCCTCAGCCATCATCCCGCATTGTTACCCAACGAATATCCCGAACCCTGGCTACCTACACAAAGACCATGCTAACGAGACTGGGTCTGCCAGAGCGAGCTTTGAGTGCTTGCGATGGTAGTGAAAGCGCATATGCGACGAAGTTGTATGCTATTGGGGCCGCCTGTCTCGCAGATCAGACCGACGAAAGCGTATTGCCGCAGAAGTGGGAAATCGAGTCGGAGGATGGCGAAAATGTGGAAACGGCAAGTAACATGATTCCCCCAGCCCTTCACGACCCTCCCCGATCCCCATTCTTTATGACATTTTCCCTGGGCCTCAGAATCATGAGTACAACACAACACATTCTAAGACGGCAGCTCCTCGCTAATTATTTAGCTCTGCTACGATACGCCCTATCGCCTCAGAGACCCAGTAAAAGGATATATCGACTTCGACGCGAGTTCGTGGCGTTACCTGTACATGACCAACGTGAAGAGCAATCGCTTCTTTGTATTCCACGCCTACTCTAAGGATTGGGATGATAACTACACGCCGAGGCCTATCCCGCAACTTGCTGCAGGTGCGAGGGTCGCCCTGACATTTGTCGACATGGAAATGAAGGCCAAGGGCCTGCCAGAGTCGGAAGGGGACATCGTGTGGGCTGGACACGATTCTGGATGTCAGTACCTGAGGGCAATTTACAGGACCCGGGGCCAAGATAGGCATCGGGCGCAAGAGGTGTGGCTTCAGTTTGTGGACAGTTAAAGGGTCTTTGGATGGAGAAGCATCGGCTTTCTGATTGTAGTCACTCATTAACAATAGTTGAGATTGCCAAAATATATTGCGAACTTTTCATGGACTTGAGGGAGGGACTAGCTCTCTTCAGCGGCTCGTTCCCAAGTGCACAGTTACTCATTTTGCACGGTTTATGATACCCCAGTATGCACGACATGATTACATACTTGCCCAGGTGTGAAGACTTGGAACGCGCGTAAGCTTCCTAGCCTGTCATCGCGAGACAGTGAGTTGCTGAATGTCACCTTAGATCCGGGACTGGAACGCTGGGCAACCTCCCATGGAACCACGCGGGGATCTCAAGTGCTTCTATAGTGTGTGATATAAAGGAAGCCGTCTCAATATTTCGTTTCAGAATCGTCCCGCCGTACGTGGTCATCATCATCTCGGTCCACCTCAGGTCAACATATATATATAATAGTCGATTTTTTTACGGCCGCAGGAGTAAACGCTTATTGATATCTGCCCAAGTAGAGAGGTGCCCAATGCGGTAAGATGCTTTTGGAGTTTCCAAGGTTGTGGTGCGGTAATCTTTATTGAATGGAGATACTGGGCTCAGAAGCGGTCATTGTAGAAGTTATACAAATACTTTAGCTATACCATCACTTCATCTTTCTCAGCTACGACAAGGCTCTTATATATCGTGTCCCGTTGATCTTGGCCTCAGCCCAGATCCAGATCTGGACTTACAACTTCCCAGACAAATGGGAGCACCGTGGCCATTGGCTTCGACTGTTTATTCAGTCTTTGACCATGTCTTCCGGAGAAACTGGAGTACATCTGCTTTGAGTCCGTGCTACCGCAGCGTGAAGGTGAGGACACACGGTAAGTATAACGATTTCCATCAGCATGCGGACCATGATGACCATGTCTGATGGTGAGCATCGCCGAGAGCCACGGGTTGAACCGTTGAAGTGTAGCAAATCTTATTCCGTATCTCCGAGTTGAGAGAGTATCTCTGTATTAGGATGAGAGTCGACGCGAACACTATAATATGAAATCTCCAAGGCCGGAGGTAGTCCTGAATATAGGTATCTACTACCTCTTACCCCTAACCCTCTACAAACGCACCTGGCATAGTGATTGGCCCCCTGTGGGGGTGGCTGCACGTCAGGGGGTATTCAAGGTTTTGGAACGATGTCATAGGGCTGTACTAGGCTTGCATGTACAATAACTACGTACACTCTCGTGTAGCGGCAGGAAAGCCGGTTTCTGGCCGCACTGTCGATCACACCCACCTTCCCGGTCAGGCTCAAGCAGGACCCTTAAATCAGGTGTCGATCCCCAGGATCGTGGTTCATTTATGTAATCCAGGGCCCGGAGACAACTCTCGACAAGTGACGGTGCATGGAAAGAGTCTAGAACGACAACGACCTATTCAGCTTTATTCCTATCTCAACCATGGCGTGGATATAGGAAGTTAGGAGCACTTTACGAACATCCAAGCCTTATACCGTACTCCTCCTTCCAGGGGCACCAACAATAGAGAATCCGGCCTGCCAATGCATCTTACGCCGCCACCCACGTCCTCGCCAGGGCCGGATTCACAGATTGATCCCAGGAGAAGGAGGCGGGAGCGACCAGAGCCAGAGCCAGAGCCAGATAGTGAAGAAGATGCGATATCAACAGAGGAAGAATTTAGCAATCCACAAGGCACAGAGTACGACAGCGAAGATGACACAAGACAGCCTACCACTACGAGTCGCAAACCCCAGTTGAAGCAGCCACCTCCGAGGTTCTCGGAAGGGAGCAGGAAGGAAAAGAGCAAGACTAAGATTCGTCGACCATTACCAATAGTCAAGGCGACCGGCACTTCAACACCAGTCTACAGAACTAACGCCTCCGAGGGAGAGAGTGACTCCTCCCTCCCTCCACGACCAACCCAACGGGGGACCCCACCCAGGATACAGCGCAACCCAGCACCACCAGCAGGATCTACTAGGCCAAGAAGGCCGCGTAACGACACGCCCCGGTCCGCGCTGGACAGCGACTCGTCGGACTCCTCGTCCGGGCCATGGCAGCCCCTATCAGCGGCGGCAGCACCACCATCACGACCCACGACTTCCTCATCGCCATCATCGACAAGACGCAAAAGGCCAGCAGTGTCTTCCAGACAGAAGACAGACTGGGACTCGTCAGACGAGCACGCACAGTCGTTGATATCCCGGGCACGCAGGAAGATCGCCGTGCGGAGGGTTGACCAGGAAGGAAACGACTTTGACGACCTTGACGATGTTAATGATGCTGGCGATGATGATGACGACGATGATGATGATGATGATGGTGACGATGGCGGCGAGGTAGGAGAGGAAGCGGTCATGCCGGTGGTCGTCCCACCGCGACCGGCACCAAAGTCGCAGGTGGCCGGGGGAAAGAAGGCGAAGCTGGCGGTCGAGCTAAAGCTGAATTTGGAAATTGAGATCCAGTTGAAGGTACACATACAGGGGGATCTGACGCTCGAGCTTTTCTGAACTTTTGAATCAGAGGGGGCCGGTACGGCCTTCATTCAGCTGCTATATGTTGTAATATCATGAAATGCAATGCGAGGTCGGAGTTCGGCGTAGGCAGGTCAGCCCGCGATGTCATAGTGCCCGAGGCCGTGGCACAGTCGGGTGGGAAGTAGTCCAAAGGCAGGATACAGTAATAAGTTCGCATTCTTATGGCGCTGTTGGCATTGAGAGCTCTTTACCATTTCAAAGTTGCAAGCGACCAAGTGTTTCTCGATTATCCTGAGGCCAGTGCATGCGGCCCTTCCTCACTCGATCATATCAATGTCTTCCTCGGCCACCTGGCCAGTCACAGCCGGACCGTTGCCGTTCGTGGCAGTCTGATCGTCTCCGCCGCCGCCGCCGCCGCCAAAGTAATTGTCCATCTCAGCGTCCAGCTCTTCCTGTGTCTTCCTCGGACGCCCATCTCTTCCAGTTCTTTCTCCGCCATCTCTTCCGGCCCTCTCTCTCCCCTCCCCTCCAGCACCGCCACGTCGTGCGCCGGGACGACGTCCGCCGTCGCGGCGCCGGCCTCGCACCGGGCTGCGGGAACGGTGGTCCCGTCGACCGGGTACATAACGATCGATACCTTTGCGAGCCGCCTCGTCCTCCAAGTCCCTGTCCGGTGAGAGCGAGCGGTTCCTCCCGGGCGGCAGGGTCACGCGCTCGGCCAGTGGTCGGCCAGGGACGACGGCGCTATCAAATGGGTTGCGTTGGCGATGGGGAGGAACAATGCTGAGACGAATTGGCTGCCCATTGGCGTTGGCACCGTCAAAGTCTTTGATCGCCGCCCGAGCATCGTGGTATGATTCGTACGTAACGAAGGCAGTGCCGGTTGAACGGCCAGCGCGGTCGTAGAGGATGTCGAGCTTCAGGAGTGGTCCCATCTGACTGAATAACTCCTGTTTGTCCGTCAGCCTACGTCAACTCGGCGACAGAGGGGGAAGCCATACTTCCAGGTCTTCCTTCGTAAGATCGTAGTGGAGGTTCTCCACACGAATCTTTGTTCCGTTCAGATCACTATAAGCTTCCGTCAGGATCATGTCCTCATACGCTTTAGTGATGCTATCGCTACGTACGACAGGTCTTCAACGGGCGAGTCTCGGTCTCGTCCCCTTCGTGGTTGGCGCGGTCTGTGTCCTGCCGAGAAAGTCAGCACCATTATCATGACCATCCGAATATACGAGGGATCAATACCGCTGTCTTCGAACCTATCGTGGACCCATTCGCTACGCAGCTCGTCAGCACCGATGTTCCCCGTATTCCTTTGTCCTGAGGTTGGAGACCGCCTTACGAGTCTAGGTTTCGGGGCGCGTCATCGCGATAGGACTGTTTCGTCGAGATCGTGAAGAGGTTAGCTTGTGGTTGTTGTCTCGTATTAATTACCTGCCCCGGGAGCCGACCTGAGGGCAATCAGCGCGCAGTGTGACTGAGAGAGCTACATGGCGGTCGAGAGCCGGAGAGGAGGTTTGTAGGTAGGTAGACAGGTGGGTAGACAGGTGGGTAGGCGCAGTTTTTAGAGGAGGGAAGGGAGGTAGTGCACCTGCGAGACGTGCGTGCGTCCATATCAGCTCGTTGTTCAGCGTGGTGAGGGTCAGGTTGGGCTGTGCGTACCTTTCTGACGCCATCGCGAGGATAGTCACTTCTTGGTTCTCGTCGCCGCTGACCGCCTTGGCTACCTTGGCCGCCGCGACCCCGAGGTCTGCCGCCCTTTCGCTGTGCGGAGATACTTGAATCAGTAAAGTGGCCGCAGATAAGGCTGAGGTACGATTCGGTGGGAAGGCACAGCTGAGGAACGTACCTCATCTCCTCGAGACGCGAGTATCTCGTCAAGGCTGCGATCCATGATTGCACCTTGTATCGGTTTATACGTGAAAAGGGGGAAGGCCTGCACGTGCAGTGGATCAAGGTGGTGGTGATGGTCAGAATGAGAGAACAATGTTCGGCTTGACACAAAGGGGAAATATTGACAGGTGAGGCTTTGGGGTCCCGCACGGCTGAAATCTAGAGACCTTATTTCGGGCGGTAGGCGGTACGTACTGTCCCAGGTGGTGTCGTGTACCTAGGTACCTAAGGTACTCGAGTGGGTACCTGGGTACTCTCCTTGTGTGGGTGGTGCCACATGTACCCGTATCAGTGCACCTCAAGTCGATGCCTGTGCCCCACCCTGAACAGAGACCCTCAGGGCTTACCTAGGTATCTGTGGACATCGTATTGTTTCCAGGGTCGAAGTACTATACAATAATGGTGGCAGATGATCAATCTTCATTGGAACTTGTTGCTTGTCGTCCGGTGAAGTTTGATCAGCGCTGAACACTTGCTAGTGCAGCCGGCGTCAGTACTTATGATCCAAGGCAGAACACTGCTTCTAGAGAACGCACTCAGTGTATAGGCTCATCCTCATCTGATGATGTTTTACCCACTGAACAGCAATCTTCCATTTATTCTATCCACGTCGTATACTGCGTATCGTTTCGGTGCTGCTTATTCGCAAAAGGCATTGATCAAAACAAATAAATTTCAGTAAATAAAGTGTGGTCCATTATCATTACCAGTCTATCTGAGAGAACCTGGGAAACGCCCATCCATCTATGAAAGCTTTCTGAATGAGATGCTGTCTTGACCTTGTAGACGGCTGGTTAGGAGTAGGTTTCTAAAAAGGCAGTCTCATTGCAGAACCTTGACCACTAAGTACAAAACGGAAAAGAACTTCATGCAGATCCGTCCAGATATCTCTTGGTAGGCACCCAGCCAAGGACCTCCCCGCGGATATCGAAAGGCAATCAATGAATTCGTGGACCCTCAAAACTCAAGCGACTTTTTGTTGCGAAACTCCCTCCTTGTGCTGCTCGCGTGCCAATATAACCTGGCAAAGCAGCCCCCTCCCCCTCTATTGACCAACTGAACACTTGTGCCCTGATGTGATGGAAAAGTGGTGCGGTTGGACCCCCTGTAGAGAGAAAGGAGTGAAAGTCGACTTCGGCGTGACGACTTAGATGAGATCGGCGACGTTCATGGGCATCTCCTCGATCTGGGTGCTGTAGAACTGCTCAATCTCACGCATCATGCGGACATCATCGGCGGTGACAAAGTTGATGGCAACACCCTTTCGGCCGAAACGACCACCACGACCGATACGGTGGATGTAGTTCTCCCGTTGGCGGGGAGATCGTAGTTGATGACCAGGAGACCTGCTGGACATCGATACCACGGGCCAAGAGGTCAGTGGCGATCAGGACACGGGAGGAGCCGGAACGGAACTCCTTCATGATAAGATCACGCTGGGCCTGGTCCATGTCACCGTGCATGGCGGAAACGGTGAAGTCACGGGCAGTGAGCTTGTCGGTGAGCCAGTCGACCTTTCCTGCGGGTGTTGCAGAAGATGACGGCCTGGGTGATGGTAACGGTCTC
>JAJSPL020000072.1:0-77653 GCA_021272945.2 Cytospora paraplurivora | reverse complement strand
CTAGCTATCCCTCTATATTCGAGATAGTTTCCTTTTATCTCTTCTAGATAGACCTTTTACTATAATATAATTTCATTTATAGGATTATATATACTATAGCTTAAATAATAGTAAAAGAATAATATCAATAGTAGTAAAGTCTATAAAGATATATAGAAGTAAAATTATTACTTAGGTAGCTCTTGAAATATAGATTAATAGTATATACTATCCTATAACCCTGCTTAAAGCTCCCTCAACTATAATCCTTATAAAGGTATTTCTTCTTATGCAGAAAATTTATACCCTAATTGATACTAATCTCTTCCCTATCGCTTATATCCTATAGTATATAGATAACTATCCTATACTTTTGCAATATTATAATACTATATACTATTACTAAAGGGTATTAGTAATAGTAGTTTAGAAAGCGAAAATAGTTGCTCTCTCTCCTAGTATAGATTTAGCTAATAGTCAGCTCTTCTATAAGATCTAACTATATTAGATCTATTATATACCTATTATAGTATATACTAGGGCGTATAATACGCTCTATAATCTACCTAATTAGTTGATTCTTCTTATATACTAAGGTTTCTCCTATTATCGCTATAGTTACTTAGAGCTTAAGACCCTTAGCCCTATAGCTGATAATATAAGGGGACTAAGCAAAGTAATCTATAATATATAGATAATTACTTCGAAAGTAGAGATCATATTATTTTTCTGCCTAAATATAGTAAGGATCTATAAGCTAGTACCCTAGCTAACCTTCTAGTCTCTCCTAATCAGGAGTATCAATAATATTTTCTATTATATATCAAATACTAAGTAATTATATGAGATAATCTATACTAAGCTTCTCGTATTCTATATTATTGATTCTCTCTTAAAGTATCTCAGGAAAATCTATATTCTCAAGGATTAACCTTTCGAAGAGATTACTAATCTCAGAGAGTAAATTTATCGCTCTCTTATCCCCTAGATAATAATATAGATCAGAGATATCCTCTATAGATAGGTGATAGTATTCGCTTAGTATAACTAAGCCCTCCTCGTCAAGGGGAACAAAGGATAAGAGACTACGATAAGGCCTAAGGACCTTTATAAGTTTATATAGTAACTTTAATCGATCTTGAAATTATCTCTAAGAATTTTTCGTAATAGGAGCGCTTAATATCTTTAAGATTTTCTCGATTATATTATAGGGCGTTTTCTGATATCTAAGAGACTCAGCCTAGTCGTTAATACTCTAGGTAAGTTAGATTAATACGATTAGAGAAAGTAGCTTATATAGCCTTAATGAATTTCCTAATATATTACTAAGCATATAGTACTAGACTATACGCTCAACTTAACTTTCTATAATCTTAAACTCATTAGAAGTAAATAGTATACTCCTAGTTCTCTATATAGTAATATAAGATATAAATCTATAAATACTACTTATATCAGTTAGATTAGTAGCTAAGGTAATCAGACTAGTATCTAGTTTAGCTTTTTTAGTAAGAACCCTAGCTAGGGGCTTAGTACTTCTCTTGCCTATTATTATAGATGATAATTTCCTCTATAGTAGGGCAGTAGTTATACTAGTCCTTATAAGTCTCAACTATAAACTACTATGAGCCTATAGATTCAAGAGCTTATCATCGAAGGGAGAATAAGATACTTCCTGAAAATTTGAGTAGTATAAAGGGTATAGGCTATAACTCTAATATACTAATAGACCTATAAGGATTACTACCTTACTAGGAAGCAAGAAGTTAATTATAGTTATAAAGTAAGACGTTATATTAATAACTATATAATACTACCTTAGTACTATAATAACTATATTTCCTAGCCTAGTATATATTATATTAAATTTAATACTTTCTTATCGGAGTCTCACTAAGCTAATAAGAAGGTTATAGTAGTATATAAACTAGTTATATCTCCTACTATTCTAGGATCTTTTTATAAATGCCTCGAATACTACTATATTACTCTCCTAGATTATAATCTAGAGCTTCTATCTAAAGAGAGTAATATTATATAATCTAAAGTTTATATCTTTATAATAGAAAGCTATACTAGAGCCTCTTTCACTAGTATACTAGTATAGTATATTAATTCTAGGGATCTTATCTAAAGATTTTAATAGCTTAGTACCTAGATAGAGAAGAATATCAAGTTTATCTATTAGTAGAGGCCTAATATAGTATAGGATCATTCTTATTAGGGGAGTACTAGTTAGTTGCTCTATATACTGATCGATATCATCTTTCGAAGGCTAGTCTATAGGTTAAGAGAAGTTAGGGAATCAAAATTAGTTTTATCTTAATAGCCTTAGCCTTAAGAAACCTTTTCCTTGAATACCTAGTATATATTCTATACTAAGAAGATTATATTTATATCCTAGGATATACTCTAGCTCTAAGCTAGCCTAGTCGATATCTTTTAGGTTCTAAATTATAATTATACTAGTAAATATATCTGCTTTGATTATTCCTATAATACTAGGGACTAATCTTTCTCTAAGTTACTTAATATCTAAAGTAAATAGTTTTCTATCTACTAGTCTTAAGTATCCTAATAGGGGGTTACTAATACCTAAGCTACCTATAGTTATAGGATTTATAGATAAAACTAGTTGAGTAGGAGCTATATCGATATTATAGTCGAATACTATCCTAGGAGTTGCATTGATATAGCTACTCAAGGAGGCTAATCCTAGCTTACTTAGAGCTCTTATAACGCTAGTACTACGAGTCTCCTTAGATACCTATAGTAGTAGCTAAGTAGCTATAGTCGACGAGTCTAATTCTAATCCCCCTCCTTAGGTAACCCTAGTAGTAGTCAGAAGTCCTAAGCTAATTATTATATCATTATAGCTAGACTTAGCTAGAATTATAAATTTCTATACCTCTATTATAGTACTAATATTCTACTTAGTATATACTAAGTTACTAATCAGAGCTAGATATATAGGTGAAAAGCACTATTTGAGTTCTATATCAATATACTAAGTAAAGTCTATAGCGAATCTATAGAGTCCCTTCGATAGAATATTTAGTAAGGCCTCTTTATTACTAGTAGATTTACTAGACCTTCTTAGGCAGTTATATTAGTGATTACCTAAGACTATACTATCTACTTCATAGGCGATAATACTTCTAAATATTATAAGATCTAATTAAAGCTTTCCTAGTATTTTATAATGAAATTCGATAAAGCGCTATAAAAGCTTAGTAGAGACTATTAGATAATCTATATTAATATATTATACTAGTAGAAGCAAACTAAGGTATAATAGCTCTTAGGGCGAGGAGTTCTTAATAATAAAGGTGAAAAAGAGTATAAATTTAAGGCTAATAAGAGATAAAATAGCTAGAGGTCGAGTATAGGGTTCCTACTATAGTATAAAAGCTATATCTAGATCTTTAGGCTAGATATAGAAATAATATTAGTCTAAAAAGGCCTATAGCGAAGTAGTCGAGTCTAATAATCAGTAATAAAGAGATAGGGATAAGAAATAATAAAATACTAGTATCTATAGCAGCCTTAATAGTAGCTATAGTAGTACTCAGCTACGAGGGACGAGCAGAAGGGCAATAGGGGACTCTAGAGAAAAGTTAAGGAGGATAGACGTAGTAGCTATAAGATTACTATCAGCTAATATATATTCAAGTAGTAAAAGGGATTCAGAGTCAGAGTCAGTAGAAGCTATCAAATATCAGCGAATAAGGGCTAAGAGAAGGAAGTATAGGGTATAACTCTTATCATAATACTATATATCAAAAGGCATAGAAAGTCAAATAAGCTATAAATTATCCTATAATAAATAGCAAGTAAGAAAAGAAGGTTATATATATTGATAGTAGTCGCGATATCTAGCAATAAAAAGAAAAGAATAAGTCAGATATTATAAAAAGAAGGGTAGATACTATTATAAGTTTACCTATAGGCGATACAACTATAAATAATAAGTCCTAGTATCTACTATCCTAGAGGATATAAGATCATTGCTTCAATATTTTCTAGGTCTCTAATACCTCGGGTCACCTAGGTATAGTAGGCTACTAAAGAGAATATATAACTTTTCTATATTAGGGAGTATAGTAAAACGAAAGTATAGCCTATAATAAATCTCTACTAGAAATCTAACTAGCTATATATTTGAGAGGCTAAATACTATAGGTAAGACCTCGGGAGCCTCTCGTCTAGAGCAATAGAAGCAAGTAGTAAGTTATATATCTAGTTATTCTAATAGGTCAGTAATATACTCGATCTTTATATTATTATTAGCGAGGCGAGGGTATATACCTAGAGTATATAATTACTAGTTACTATATATTATAATATAATCAGGTATAATAGGTTATAGCTTTTAGTATTTCATAATAGCGCAATATAGTATATATAAGTAGATAAGGCTATTATATTTCCTAAATAGTTCTATATTATACTATAAGGCTTGATTAATCTCATTTATTAAGGTATTATGATCTTATAGTAGTGCTTAGAGCAGATATCCTAAAGTAACTTATACTCGTCTATCTTTTTAACTTATTTCGGAATTAGCTGCAAATAATCCTCTATATAGGCAATTATTCTATTTCTAAATTAGAGCTTATATAGCTAGAGAGCTATAGACTTCGTAATAAGTATAGAAACTATCTAGCTATTAGTAGCCTACTATAAAAGGACTATAATATATAGGCATCTAGTACTTGTATAATACTAGTACCCCTAGCTAAGCTACGAGTAAAGTATCCCTGAACTAAGTACTTCGACTATTACTCTAGCTATCTAAAACTAGCTTAGATCACTAAATCCTATATATATTAGTTAGTACTACTAAATCTAGAGGAGTAGTACTTACCTTTATATATAAGCTCATCCTTTGACTTCTTTGATATTAGGCCCCTATATAAGGATATAAACTCCTACTTCTTTTCGTTATATAGAGGATCAGTAGAGTATACGATTAACTGTTTATATACTACCCCTTCAAGTAGTAGCAACTTAATATAGAGATAGCCCCTAGATATAAATAGGATTTCCCCTATTAGGGGTATATTATTAGTACTATATAGGTCTATCTGCAAGGTGATTTACTATAGCTCACCTAGCTTTGATAAATCTAGTACGCTGTTTTTAGTACTACTCTATATAAGGGTTTTAATATCTCTCTTTCTATCTTAGTCGCCTATAGTTTCTAGGCTAGTAGTACTAGAGCTAGAACTAGTAGAGCTAGAGCTTCTAATAGCTCTAGTAGTACTAGTATTACTAGTAGTACTAGAGTTAGAGCTACTAGTAGCCTTAGTAGTACTAGTAGCCCTAGTAGCCCTAGTATCCCTAGTATCCCTAGTAGCTCTAGCAGTACTAGTAGCACTAGAGTTAGAGCTACTAGTAGCCTCAGTAGTACTAGTAGCCCTAATAGCCCTAGTATCCCTAGTATCCCTAGTAGCTCTAGTAGTACTAGTAGTACTAGAGTTAGAGCTACTAGTAGCCTTAGTAGTACTAGTAGCCCTAGTAGCCCTAGTAATACTAGTAGTACTAGAAGTACTACTAGCACTAGAAGTACTGCTAGCTAGAGAGTTAGAGTTACTAGTAGTACTAGAAGTACTACTAGTACTAGAAGTACTACTAGCTAGAGAGTTCAAGCTACTAGTAGCCCTAGTAATACTAGAAGTACTAGTAGCCCTAGTAGTACTAGTAGCTCTAGTAGTACTAGTAGTATCAGTAGTACTACTAGTACTAGAAGTACTACTAGTACTAGAAGTACTACTAGCTAGAGAGTTCAAGCTACTAGTAGCCCTAGTAATACTAGAAGTACTAGTAGCCCTAGTAGTACTAGTAGCTCTAGTAGTACTAGTAGTATTAGTAGTACTACTAGTACTAGAAGTACTACTAGTATTAGAAGTACTACTAGCTAGAGAGTTCAAGCTACTAGTAGCCTTAGTAATACTAGAAGTACTAGTAGCCCTAGTAGTACTAGTAGCTCTAGTAGTACTAGTAGTATTAGTAGAGCTACTAGTACTAGAAGTACTACTAGTACTAGAAGTACTACTAGTACTAGAAGTACTACTAGCTAGAGAGTTCGAGCTACTAGTAGCCCTAGTAATACTAGAAGTACTAGTAGCCTCAGTAGTAACTCTAGTAGCTTTAGTATCCCTAGTAGCCTTAGAGTTAAAGCTACTAGAGGTAGCCTTGTTATTCGAGTTCTCTATTAAGCCTCTTTAAGGGGGCTCTAGAGTTAGTTCAAGTATTAGCAAATTACTAGGCTTAGATAACTACCCCTATAATCTTTATAGTTTATCTCCTACTTTATTTATTTTAGCTTAGGAATCCTACTCTAGTAGCTAAACGTCTTTATTCTTAGAGATATTATAATCGATTCTCTAGTCCTAATCTAGGCTATAAGCTTAAATAGCTGTTTTAAGGTCATCCTCTCTAATATAGAAATGAAGGCTTTCTTCCTTATAGTATATATTAAAGCATTATATTTACTATATGAGTAATTCTATATCTTATTGAAGCTGAGCTATTGAATCTACTTAGGTGCTTAGTAGAAGTATAGATAAGGTTTATTATTTTAAATTTTACTAAAGTATAAGGACCTTAGAATATATAGATAAAAAAAGCTACTTAATTCTAATAATAAAGCTTCTTCATAGCTTAGTAAAGGCCTTAATCTTATTTTAAGAATCCTTTTATATTATAGCTTATTATATTATAATCCTTAATTTAGGAATTATAAAAAGAGTATAGTAAATAGTAAGCAAGAGCTACTTAGGGTTTAGGTTTATATATTCTAATATCTATATTATCTAAGGCAGGGAGTACTTTTCAAGATTCGCTTAGAGCCTATAATATTCAATTTATATAAGAAGGCAGAAGACTCAAGGTATATATATACGAGATCTTAGAAGGGTAAATATTATTACTCCTAGGACTTATACTATTATAGGAAGATAAGATCTATAATACTTAGTTTTCAAACTAGGAAGACTATAGAATAACTATAGTGAAAAGGGCGATCAGGCCTATAGCGAAGGGAAAGGGAATGCTATTAGACGGCCTAGTCAGGCAAAGCAGTAAAGGGGCTCTAGCAAATAGCTTTTCTACCTATGCCCTACTAGGCCTATAACTAGCCTTCAACCTAACTATAGATAGCTTTACTTCTTTCCTTCCTTTAGAACTAGACCTTTTGAATTCATTTGATGATTTAGTTCTCATTTATATAATTCGTATACCTAGCCTAACTAATACTGATCAGTGATTACATAGGTAATCTCTAATAGTAAGGATAGAAGAGGTAGATCGCTTTCGGGATCTCTAGGTTGAAGATTAGTTCCCTTTATAGGCTATTCTTCTGACCTTTTGAGTCATAGAATCTATACTATGATTGAAGCTATCGCTAATTATTATAACCTCTAGGCTATAGTAGAAATCAACCTCTAGTTCGTAAGGACCCTTCTATTCTGATCTAATAGTCATTGCATCTATATAAAGGGAAAGCCTATACTCTATTAGTATACTCTATCGCGTTTACCTTCGTTACTTCCTAAAGTAATACTCGTAGAAACCTCGCCTTCGTCGCTTTCTACAGTGATGACCTTCGCTGCTTTCGCTGCTTTCCTTATAGTAGAACCTTTACTCCTATCGCTTCCCAAAAGTAATACTCTCGTTGCTGCTCAAAACAGCGCTTTTCGTCGCTTTCAAAAGCGATACTCTCGTATCCTTCCTAATAGCGAGGACTTCAGCCTGAACTATACACCTAGGTACCTTCCTCTCGACGAGAGCTTCCTCTATATACTACTCTTTCCCTTATCCTTCAAACAGCTTCCTTCCTATGGGTTCTTTCCTCATCGATAAACGCCCTCTAATAGCTAGGTATTATTACTTTAGGTATTACTACCTATTGAGGAAGAAGGTCAGTAAACGAACTATAGTAAAAGCAGCTAGTTAGACTGCTTCTCATAGTAAGCTATATATAGTATCCCTTCCTCGCGAAGGGCTTTCCTAAGGTGACTTTTCCTACTACTCTTTCCTCGCAAACGAGGCCTTTATATACTACTCGTTCCTCTATTTCAAGTACTCTTCCTTCTCGCCTAAATAAATGAAGTAAATAGGTATAATATATGAGAACTTTTCCCTTATAATATTTCCCTCCTTTAATAATAATAACTACTATTACTATACTTACTTCCTCTCCTAATGCAATAGTAAACCTCCTACGAGAACTTCCCTTCTTACTATCCCTATTACCTCTTTTTCGCTCCCCCCTTTACTATTCTCTTTACTACTACTCTTTTTCCTATCCCCTTTTATAGGAGGGTAGTACTCCTTCTGCCCTTTAAGGGGTACTCCTATACCTAGTAGGAGTATACTTTAGAAGGATCGAGAAGAGTAGATCAGAGGAGTTCACTAGAGTAGATTGAAGAGTTCAATACTACTCCAAGGGGGAGGTTTTCCTTATATAAGAACTTTTTTCTCCCCCTAAATACCTCCTTCATCTATATCTATCGTCAAGCCTATTAATATACCTATTACCCCTACTACCTATACTAGCTGCAAATTACTTCGTCTATCTCCCTTCCTCTTACCTAGGGGTAGTATATCCTAGAAGGATCGAGAAGAGTAAATTGAAGAGTTTAATACTAATTCTAGGAGTAGTCTTTCTTTAAAATAGCTACTAGAAAGAAGGAGGAAGACAAAGCCTTCGAGGCTATAATATAAGATATCGAGGAAGTACATTAGGAAACAAGAGTCAATAGGTAAGAATAGAATATAGTTAAGCCTAAACTCTAGTATAACTCTATCACTAAAAGGGACTTGAACGAAGAGAGTATAACGATATATACTACGAGGGTTATCGAAACCCTTCAGAAAGAATAAATAATAGGCAATACTTTATTATTCGATTTCTAGGAATACTTCGGCGTATAGAATAGCGAGATATTTAAGCTTATTTACTCGACCTAGAGAAAAGAACTAAAGACCTTCCTTCGCGAACGAGGAGTATATATAGGCCCTTATTAAAGCTACCTTATTTAGTAGCTTCCTATATTATTGATATTAAAGGAATACTTAACCTAGCCTAAAAAGGAGCTAAAGACGATCAAGTTCCTACTAGGAGTAATAATAAAAAAGGCAAAGCTAGAAGATAAAGTAAGACCTGATCCTAAGTATTAATGCCCTACTCAAAGACTTATCCTTAGAGTAATACCTAGCCTAGTATCTAGCCCTAGTTAATAACCTACCCTTAGCCCTACTTAATAACTTGCCCCTAGTCCTACTTATTAGCCTGCCCTTAGTATAGCCCCTAGCTTAGAGAGGCTAGTTCCTATAGTAGAATTCGAGGAGTAGAGACCTCTATAAGCGAGCATATAACCGCCTATGATGCCCTTCGGAATCGCCCTTAGGATAGCCTTTGAGCTACTAGAACGAATAGCCTTATAGCTACTACCCCTATAGCTATAGCCTATATAAACTCAGCAATCAGTTCCCTATACCTAAGTAGAGTTAGGATAAAAAGCCCCTTCGTAATATAGCCTAGCTAGTATACCCTTCTATTAATAAGGGATACTATACCTACTAGCGATAGAATATCAACGGGATCTCCCCTATAATCTATATAAGACCCTTCTACTCTAGCTAGAGCTAAATATACTACTAGATATAAATAAAATCAGTATATTCTCGAAGGTCTAGGATAAGGAAAATAAGTAGATAGGTAAGCTATATAACCTTCTCGACGATAAGCTAAGGATCTTCATGAATATCTATTACTATTATAGTATCGAGCTAGATTAATTCTATATAGTACTACTGCGAATTCTAATAGGATAGGCCGAATAGTACTATATCTACTATGTCGATAGCGATGATAACTTCGCTATAGTATATAGGAAGCTTAAAACTCATTTCAAGATAGATACTAACTACTAGTAGTACTTTAGCGATTAGATAGGTACTACGTTTACTAGCCTTCGAAACGATAGGGATAACGTAAGTAAGAGCCTTCGTAAAGTTCTCTAGTTGATGCTTGATAAATTGCAGCTATACTAGTGAGCCCTTAGCTCGAACTATACCAGGGATGAGATCTTGAGGATAACTATCCTTTGCGCCTACGAGGGCGTACCTGAGTTTAAGTACGCCCTATATATACTAGTAGCACCTTATAAGAAGCTATTCTAAGACCTCTACTCGTCGCTAGAGCTATTATTTAAGCGAGGGAATCGAGTAAGCTAGTTTATATAGGAGATAGACCCTAGAGAGATATACTACCTCAACTAATGATATAATAATAATCAGCGAGGGCGAGGAGGATCATGAGGTAGCTTCTAGGGTAGTTCTAGGGGTAGCTAGAGAGGTAGCCTCTATTAGGGCTAGCGAGGAGAAGATACCTAAAGGTAAGGGGGCAGCTAACGAGTCGACGCCTAAAGGCGCCTCAGGGACACTAACAATAAATAGTAGCTATATAGAAAGAGGTATTTTATCTATAGGAAGGAAGAGTACTAATCAACGAAGTACTCGTAAGAGGAAAGGCAGAGATCCTAGAAGTAGTACCTAGAATAGTACTATACTGAAGACTATATAGTAGAGGAGGAATTCGCAGCTTTCCTAGCCGAATATAAAGGCTATAAGGTCGCTAATAGCCTTAATGACCTCGATTACTTTATAATCAAGGACTAGGATAATGAGAGCAAGGCTTATAGTGACTAATAGGTAGCTAGCTTTCTAATAGATATAGCGTTTATATACGCTATTATAGGCGTCGATAAGGAGGAAATAGGAAGCAAGGAAATCGATGTCCTAGTATTATAGTTCACCTTTTATAGGCAGTATTTATAATCGAAGTTCTAGAGCATTATTCCTAATATAGGCGTAGTAGAATTCTCTACTACTAGCTACGATTAATACCTTGCCTTAAAGTATAAAGAGCTAGAGGTAAAGATAGATACCTCGCGAGCTAGCGAAGCCCTTATCAAGTTCAGCAAAGGCATACGATTATCGTTGCTTAGCGCTATTATAGTCAACCTACCTATTAGACCTATAACCTTCTATATTATAGATGCTCTAACCCCTTTCCTATTATATATATAGGATATAGATAAACTAGGGGTCTTCTTTAAGAATACTATAGATGAACTAGTGATAGGTAATTAGAGCAATAAAGTAACGATCCTAGTAGTTCGAAAATAAGGTCACCTATAGTTCTTCCTAGCGAAGGAGGAAGTAGCTAGCGTATTCTTTATAGAAAGGGAACTCTATTATCTTTATAAGCGATTTAAGTACCCTTCTATAGATAGACTCTCTCAGCTATTATAAAACACTAGCTATAATAATGATCTTATAGTGCTTGAAGCTATTACGAAGTTCTACTACTACTATTAAATATATAGCCCTACCCTTCGACGATTCAAGTTTACCCTTAAAGATAACTATAACTTCAACTACGAGATCATCGTTGATATAATATACTTAATCAGAAGGCCTATTCTTTATACTATTGATTCTTCTATATCCTTCTAAGTAGTACATTTCCTAGCTTCGATATCTATAAAAGATACCTAGGAAGCCCTCTGAATAATATAGATAGATACCTACCTTAGGCCCCCTGACTAGCTAATTTATAATACTAGTATGAACTTCGCCTCTACTAAGTTCAGGAACGAGGTAAAGATCATAGGGATCACCTATAAATAGGTGCCTATAGAGGCATACTAGTCTATTAGTAAGGTCGAATAATATTATAGTCCTTTATAGCGAGCCTTCGAGATTATTTACGCAGAGTTATCAGGTATCTTCAGTAGTGAAGCGATTCTATAAATAGCTATCAAGGCTATAAACGATATAGTAGGACCTAATAGCCTAGTACCTATACTGCTTATATTTAGAGCCTTCCTATAAGTGAATCTCGATTCGCTACTATCGAAATCGATATTATTACGAGTAGAAGCTATCGCGAAGGCGATACGAGCCCTTCGCAAGTAGTCAGCAGAGAAGCAAATTAGTAAGGCCGCAGCTACTCGAAATAGCCCTACTATCGACAAATAGATAGCTCTACTACTCTAAAGCGAAGTTCGCATTTAGCGCGAGAAGGAGGGCTAGTAAGGCCTATATAGGCTACTAGTGATCGACAGTTATAATTTCACCCTAGACCTTCTAAATAGCCTAGTGAAGTTCAGGTCTATACTTATTCGCCTATACTATTATAACGAAGCCGACGACTCTATCCCTATAGCAATAGAAGCACTAGTAGCACTAGAGGTACTAAAGGAACTATTCCTAGGCCTAGTGAAGGCTGAGGCTTAGCCTCAGGTGCTATAGAAGCAAGGTAGGCCCCGAGGGTCAAAGAATAAGCTAAAGCTAACTACGCCTATAGACGCTACGCCTGCTACCTTTATTACTCAAAAGGAAAGGGATAATCTCGAACTAGCCCTGAAACTAAGGCGAGATAGCATGATCGCAAGCCTAGGCAAGCTATTCGAGGAATCTAACGCTAAGGAGATTATAGATCTCATCGCTCGTAGTATCTTTCGCTTCGAGCGCTTTGACGAGAAAGTCTATAGCCTATATAGGCTATTCAAGGCGCGAATAGTACGAGAGATCAAGGGGAAGAATGAGAAGCTATACGAGAAATCGCAGCTGATTATCTAAGGCTATAATAATACTAGCAAGGAGAATATCCTCACCTAATCGCCTACGATTTAATGGGTTAGCTAGCGAATTATCGCTGCCCTTGCTCCTACCTTCGTGAAGATTAGGATAGCTATTGAACTAAGAGACATTATATAGGCCTACCTATAGTTGAAATCGAAGTTAGCTCGAGTAATTCTAGTATGCCTACTAAAGGAACTCGAGACCTACTACCTACTAGGTATAATTATATAGCTGATCAAGCTATTATATAGTATTGCTAAGGCTAGTATTCACTAGTAGAATACCTATCATAAGTACTACTATATAGCTCTAGGAATAGAACTATCGATATATAACCCTTGCCTTCTAATCACTATAAATAGTAAGGGCGCCTTTAGCCTAGTAGAAATATAGACTAATGATACCCTTATACTCAGTATACTAATGTTTTCGGCTATAGAAGAAGAATAGATCTAGAAGGCTAGAATCATATATAAGCTGAAAATAATGCTATCCCTAGGGATACCCTTGAACTTCAATAGCACGAAGGTAACGATAAGAAGCGATAGTTCGATCGATATATAGTAGAAGGGATAGAGCACTAGAATCGAGGCGATCGACCTATAGGCGCTAGATTATGCTCAGTATTACCTTGAATAGTGAGCTCGTAGTGCCTATTTAGCTTCGATCTACTAGCCTGAAGCTACTTTCGACCTATCTATCGCTACTCAAATTTAGAATCCCGAAGCAAAGGACTATAACCTTCTCAACTATCGCCTGAGGTAGTAAATAGATAACCCGTAGCGAAGACTTCACTATATCCTACTAGCCCTTTCGAAGGCTACTACCCTAGCTATATTCGTCGATAGTTCCTTTACTAATAACTACGACCTATTATCATAGATCAGCTTCGTAATCATCTTAGCTGATGAGGAAAAGAGTAACGATAGGGCGACCTATAGGCTTCGTAGAAACATCCTCTATTAGTCCTCGACGAAGTATAAACATATTATATAGAGCATTCTAGCTTCTAAGATCTATAGAATAGTAGCTAGCTTCGATCTCAGCGTAGTGATTTCGTCGACCCTATAAATAGTAACCTCTCAACTAGACCTTTCCTTGATCCCCTTTATAATCTATATAGACTTATACTCTCTATACGAGTACCTAGTCAAGCTAGGAACTATAAAAGAGAAGCAGTTAATAATCGATATTATATCTCTTTGCTAGTCCTACGAATAGTAGGAAATCTACGAGGTTCAGTAGATCAACGATAACGATAACCCTACTAATGCCCTAATGAAGGCATCGCTAAATAAGGCCTTAGAACGCCTTATTAAGACGAACGAGTTGACGATGAGGGTAGAAGGCTTCGTAGAACAAGATTAACGAAGGGGAAAGGATAGGAGGAAAGGATAAAAGGAAAAGGGGTAGGGACGAGGAAATAGGAGGATAGAAGGGTGAAGGCATCACGAAAAGAAAAGACTACTAGTATAGAATAACCGTAGTGAAAAGGGCGATCAGGCCTACAGCGAAGGGAAAGGGAATGCCGTTAGACAGCCTAGTCAGGCAAAGCAGTGAAGGGGCTCTAGCAAACGGCCTTTCTGCCTACGCCCTGCTAGGCCTATAACTAGCCTTCAACCTAACTGTAGATAGCTTCACTTTTTTCCTTCCTTTGGAACTAGACCTTTTGAATTCATTTGACGATTCAGTTCTCATTTATATGATTCATATACCTAGCCTAACTAACAAAGACCCTACTTTCGCCTAAGTAAGAGTTCGATATATACGACTCTTAGCTACCTTATGATTATTATTGATCTAAATCTATAATGATGAGGATTTAGATCAAGTATCCTAGAATAAAGGCTTAGACTTTAGGTAGTCTCTAATATACCTTAGTCTATTGTATATCGAGAGCAAGACCTACTTAGTTTCCTTAGGCACTAGTAATTAGTGCCCCTAGGGACTTTCTATAATAATCCGATAGTATAAATATTACTATTAATTATTAGAATGAAATTTTTATAGTTACTAGATATACGAGGAGGATCTTCTAGGGGAAATCAATAATATTACTACTATAGTAGAAGTTAGCTCTAAGTTAGTGAAAATATAGTTGTCTTTAGCTCGATATAGTACTCTTATACCTTATACCTATATATAACTTTCTTAGTAAGTAGATACTATATATATAGGTATATATATCTTTAGTTATATAATTTAAAGGGGTAAATTCGTGATTATTGCTCTAGAATAACTATCTAATTATAATACTACCTTATATGAGGCCTTATAGAACCTATTTTCCTACTTTTGTCTTTTTATTACGAATATCTATAAGCTAAGTAATCTTTTCTCGAATCTATATAAGCTTCAACTGAATTTGCCTATTACTTATCCTCAAGAGCCCTATATAGAATAGTCGGGCTCAGATAATAGATCAAAGTATTATACTAGGTAAGAAGTTATATCTATCAAGCAGAAGATAATAATATACTGAGTTAAAGTAAGGCAAATAGTTATCTGAATATATAGCTATAATACTAAAGTATTATACTAGACTATACTTATATCGAAAATCAAGGTAAACTTAGGGTATTCCTCTGCTTCGATAAACTATAGCTAGCTTAATTCACTATTATATAATAGCTAGGAACTAGTAAAGCTATCGCAGCTAGTATATACGCTAAGTATAAGACGACGAGAGGCATATAAAGTAATATAGATACTAGCGAGTAGTAAATCCCTAGTATCGATAATATAGTAGACGAAAGGTACTATTTGAGGTTTATAAATAGATCTATAGAGGATAATAGAGTAGATATCATAGGTATAAGGCTATATAAAAGTTATAGGTAGAAGATAGAAGGTATAAGGGTAATCGATAATGAATAAGAGTTGAAATAGATTAATAGAGGGTGAGAAAGCTCTTTAATAGCTAAAATACTATATTAGCTACCCTCTAGGATATCAGGGGAAACTAGGCCTAAGCCTAGGGATAGGGGCAGTAACTATAATTACTATGATTAGACCTATAGCTAACCTAGGGACTTAGTATCAACTATCAACTAACTATATAGTGATTCTATAGGATAGTATACTAGTAGAAGTTTAATTATAGATTCTTATATCCTAGCTTATACCTAACTTAGTTGCTATTTATATATTAGTCCTATTATAATATTATATATAAGTTAAGGTCCTCTTCCCCCTATAGCTCTATAGGCTTTTTCAGTATCATGATCCTTATTATAATATCGATAATAATCCTCGAAATGAACTAGGGTTTAGACTTCAGGTAGTAGGTAAGTAAACATCTGCAATAGGTAAGAGCTATATTCTCGAGTAATAAAACAGAAATATATAATCTCTCGCAATAGTAGTAGCTATAATTTATTTTTCTCCTTAGACGAATATATATAGAACTTACTATTTTTATAAAGAACTAGGTATACCTCTATACTATAGATCTTATAGAATTTATTAGCTTTCTTTAGTAGAGTTTGATAATACTTCTGAATAGTTGCAAGTTGAAGCTTAGCTCTATAAAGTTAGCTAGTACTATATATAGTAGTAGTTATCTTAATACTAGAGAATATAAGATATCTTATTCGAGTCGATCAGCTTTATAAGTAGTTTCTTCTATCTATAGATTATATAGTATCTAATAATATAAATTTCTAAGCGATAATAAAGGCTACTAATATAATAGGGGAAGGTAATATTATAGGTATATATGAAGTTATATATAGGAGTTATAGAGAGGGCTACTAGAGTATAGTTAAGTATATACTAGGATAATCTATCTATCTGTATCTATATATAGCTATTTATAGTTAGTATAACTATAAAATCGCTGAAATAATAAATATACTATAGTAGTTGATATAGCGAGTACTATGTATAACGGAAGTCTTATATAGGTCCTTGAATTTGCAACTCCTACTTGAGAATATATAAGATATAATACTATATTAGTCTAGATAGCTTCTAGTATAGATAAGGAGCTCTAAGTACTTAGTATAGTAGTATAGTTATAAGATAAGCCTATAAAAATGCTTAAACCTAAGGTCTATACTTATAATAGAAGTATTACTATACTATTATAAACGCAAGTATTCTATATACCTATATTAGGATCTATAGCTTAATAGGTATAGGATAGTAAGATAGCTAATACTATACTAGAAGCTAAGAGAACTATAGAAGATAAGTCTATAGATAAAGTAGAGGATAGTAGAGCTACTAAGCTTAGGGCTAGTATTGAGTACTCTATAGAGGCTAATAATAGGGATTTAAGAGTAAAGGATTCTATACTACTAGAGGCTAGTAAGATATATATCCCTAGGGATAAAGATAACTATACTACTAGATTTTCAGCCTTAGATAATAGATTAGTATTTCTAGATAATATAGAGGATAGTAGAGCTATTAAGCCTATAGCTAATATTAAGTGCTTTATAGAGGCTGATAATAGGGATTTAAGAGTATAGGATTCTATACTACTAGAGGCTAGTGAGATATATATCCCTAGAGACGAAGATGACTATACTACTAGATTTTCAGCCTTAGATAATAGATTAGTATTCCTAGATACTATATTTATTTCGTATATAGAGGCTAAAGCTAGCTATACTATAAAGGTATTACTACTATAAATTATTATACGATTATAGGTACTTAAACTACCTATATATTGCCTAGTATATAATTAGCTATTAACTAATTAAGTAGGGGCAATCTTTTATAACTAAGTAATATATATATCCCTAGTAGGAGCGTCCTCTAGTATAAGGAAGCTTTCTTCTTAGTCTAAGTTAGTCTCCGAGGGGTCGAAGTTGAAGTTTTATATCCTATAATCCTGATCCGAAAATAGAATAGTAGTATTATAGCTTAGCTTATAGGCTCTGATTCTGCATTCAGTTAGTATCAGGGTATCTAAAGCAAGGAATAATATAGGTACTTAGCTATTATAGTATCCCTAGGGGCAAAGAAGATAGCTAAGTAGGTAATATATAGGGCTAAGATGAGACTAGTATATAGGAGCAAGCTGAATTTAGGAGCGAATCTCATATTAAGTAAGATATAAATAAAATTCTTATAGGTTTATAATTTCTATAAAATATAAGAAGCTTAACTTAAATATCAAAGGTCATTGATTGAAAGTAGCCTATAAATCATAGAAGAAGAACTAATCTTAAGATTTCAAATATTATTCCTTAATCTAGTTTTTATATACTATAGATAGCTTTGAATAAGCTGAATTCTTTCAAGAGTAGCTCTAATTCTAATTCAAAGATCTAACTACTTTCGACCTTAGTAGTCCTAAAATCTAAGGCTTAGACCTCCTACTACCCTAGGACGACTTAGACCTCTATCAAAAGGAAGCTAATAATATAATATAAGGGTCTACTACTAATATTCTATAACGAAATAAAGAAATAACTCCTTTCTCTCTAAAGCTCCTTAAGTAGCTATATTCTTACTTAGATCATCTAGAAGAGATAGTCTCTAGAGTCAATACTAGTATAGAGCGCGTATATAGAAGCATCGTCTAGCTTGAATCCTAGATAAACTATATATAGGAAATAATAGAAGGGTTTAAAAAGGGAATAAACGAGTTTATAAAGATAGTAGCTAATCTATTCTATCCTTTCTATAACTAGACGTAAGCTAAAGAGGAGGAAGTAGGTACTCAATAAAGAGACTACTAGATAGTAATACTCTTTATACTTATAGAAGCATTTAAAATTATAAGGCTAATTTCTAGAAGATCTTTCTATGATATTCTATAATAATATTATATTTTATAGAGCCTAATTCCTAGGACTCTACCCTCAAATAAGAGTTAGAGTATTTATCGATAGAATAGCCTATTAAATTTCCTTCTCCCTTCTCCTCCTTACCCCCCTCTACCTTATTTATTTTCCTCTTCCCCTTATTCTTTTCCTTTCTAGGATAGTAGGGCAAGGGGAATTACTATTATTATATTAAGGGCCCTAGGGTAACTCTTAGCTAACTATTCTAGGCAGGAGTCCTAAATCTTAAAGAAAGGCCTCTAGACTAACTATATATTCTATATATAGTTTCATGAATAAGGATTATCTTTTATAATAATTTTCTTGAATAATACTAAGAATAAGTTTCTCATTTCTAAGCGAGGTATCTTAGAATTATATATAGTAATCTTATAGGTCTTACCTCTTTATATCATTATAGTCTATAGTAGAATATTTTCATCTAGATACTCTGAAAAGCTACTACTACTAATACTACTAGTATTATATAAGCTTATACCTCCTACCTAACTTTCTCGCTAACCTATAAAGAATATACGAAATTATAATCTAAAAGAAGTTATATACTTATCTAATTATATATAAGTCCTAGAGCTAGAGTAAGACAAGTAAGAGTATATAATAGACCTTATATACTAAGAAAACTATAAGCTCTATCAAAATATTCAGTACTATTTAAAAACTATCAAGTAGATTATATATATACTAGACTCTATATTTAAAGAGTTTCTATCTACTCCTAGTTAGCTATATAGCTTATTAGCTTTAATACTAAGCGATATTATCAAGATATATAGTAGTTCTTCGATCTATAAAGATAGCGACTTTTATAGAGACTCATTCGACTTATAAAATCAAATATTAGGGGTCTAATAATTATATATTTAGGGTAAAGATATATATTTCTCGAGGTTATCAATTTTCAAGCTACTATTTTAGACTATGATAATAGGTGAAGCAGGAGTAGTTCGTAGGAACTCAGAGAGTAACCTCTAAAGATAAATATATTATTCATCTGAATTAATTCTAGTGAATATTACCTAGTATACTTATACCTAAGAATTACCCTAGGGTATAGTCTAAATATCTTATGATTGATACTAGAGTCTATATATCTAGATCTTTGAACTCTACTCCCCCCCCCCTATTATAGATATTAGAAAGGCTAATAATGAATTTATACTTGATAATTCAGTAAGCTTATATATCGACTTATATACCTTAAAAAAGACTAAAGACCTAGGGGAGGAGGCCCTTAGGGAATAGTATAGACCTTCTCGAATATTAGCTAGATCCTTTCTAAGGATCAAGATTCATCCCTATCTACTAGTAGTACTATATACTTATATATATTAGAATACTAAGTTATAGTAAGGTATAAGAGAGTATATAATAGTAGCCTAGAAGTATAAAATACCCTTATATAATCAACGCCTAGGCTCTATTTGCTTTTGCAATCGATATCTATAGCTAGATACCTAAATTTAAATACCTAGAGTATATAAATAGATTAGATGATCTATTCAGCTATTATAGTATTATTCAATAATAAAGATATAACCTATAGATAGATAAATATATAGATATAAAATATATATAGTAATCTCAAGAATACCTAACTATAACGATATAACCTATAAATATTAGGTCTTACTATATATTTATTTCTGAGACTAAATATAGACTTAGGCTCAAGTAGTCTAGCTCTAAATACTATAGGACCTATAGCGCCCCTTATATATAGTATTATTGATAGCTTAGGGCTACCTATCAGTAGTATCTGAATTAACCTAGAGCGATAATAGTCTAGAGATTTAGAACTAGAATAGCTTATATCCTTTACTGATGAAGAAAGCTTTATAAATATATAGAATACTAAGGTCCTAAGCTCTATATAGCTTAGTAGAGGCTATATATTAGATAATAATGATCCTATTTATAGAGTTTTAGTATTTTCTAATCTACTAGCTACTTAGTATATTCTATAGAGAGATATCTATCTTGATATTAATCTCTCTAATAATAAAAGCTACTATATTTATCTTCAACTCATCGACTAATTTATATATCGACTATAGTACTTTGTATTTTTATGCATACTAGTACTAAATCCTAAGGTATATCTTTGAAATCATCAATAGATAACTAATGAGGATTGAAAACTACTTACTTTGAGATAAGATAGGTTAGGGTATAAAGATATATACGAGATAGGTATTATTCCTAGAAGAATAGCAAGTGCGATAAGTATAAGAGCTAAAATACTTATAAAAAGGCTCTAGAGGGACCTTAGACTTCATATTAGAAGCTATCGCCTAAGACTCAGCTAGTAGAATTAGTAGAGATAATATAAGGATATAAAGAAAGAAAGGCACCTTCTCTGATTAAGTAGGGCCTAGGGAAGGGGGTTAGAGTTTATCTGAAGTTCTTCAAGTTATAGATAAGATCTATTCAATTTTTTAATAAAATAAAAGCTATTATAATTACCTACTAGTCCCTATATCCTCGCTATAAGCTACTAAACCTAATATCAGTAGTACTATATAGTCTATAGAGGATAGTAGAGCTATCTAAGCTAGCCTTATATCTATAATTAGTTATATTATATATAGCAGAGGTTTTACCTTCAATAGTAACTATATAGGTAACTCTTATTTAATATTTCCTATCGTTTCTAAGGAGAAGAAACTACTTTAGTACTTCTTAGACCCTTTCAAAACTACTGATAATCTAAGTAGTAAGCATTAATATAAACTCAATCTTAGCTACTTACTAGTATATAGATCGTTTCTCTCCTTATCGCTATCCCTCTTAGATACCTTATATATCTTACTATACTCCTCTAAAATAGTAGCTTAGTAGTTATAAACTTATAATATACTAATACCCTTCTTATTAAGGTCTTTTTTTACCTTCTCTAGATCTAATAATAATACTTTATATTTTTCTACTTCCTAATCAATATATTCTACCTATAGTATCTTTCTAGTATATAGAATATTTATCTTCTTATTATTCTTTATAGCGATATAAGATCTCCCCTATATAGTAGTATACTTATATATAGTATCTTGATATTCTAGGACTTTTATCTTACTAAAATCCTTCTCTTTAGGGTCCTTTTTAACCTTATCTAGATTTAATGAAGAAGTTTTATATTTACTCGTAGTTTGATATTCCTTAACTCCTATTATACTAATATCTTTCTCTTCAGGGTCCTTTTTAACTTTATCTAGATTTAACGAAGAAGTTTTATATTTGCTCGTAGTTTAATATTCCTTAACTCCTATTATACTAATATCCTTCTCTTTATAGTCCTTTTTGACCTTATCTAGATTTAATAAAGAAGGTTTATATTTGATATTATCCTATTTGATTTACTCTTCCTTTAGTAGTATATAACTATTATTCTATGAGAATAACCTATTAGATACTAGTATTATCTAATATTGATAGTTAAAACCTCTAGGCGATTCTAGCTCTATATCAAATAGTTTAATCTCTTTAAAAAAAAGGGCTATTAAGGACTATTATATATAAGCTAGTAATACCCTTTCATCTGACTTTAGTATATTAGTATTATAGATATCTTAGTCGAAAATAGATTAAAGAGCTAGGTAGGTACTAATATATAGTTTCCTACCTCTCTATTCCTAAATAGAGAAGTTATATAGATTATATTCTATTATACTATACGAGGGTAGCTCAGATATATCGATTTATAGTATTCTATTTATAACTTTTAGTAAGCGAAAACCTAGCCTCTCTATATGCTCCTAGAATTTCGCGATAGAAACCTCGTTAATATTGCCTTATAAACGACGACGACTATACTCTTATAAGGGTGATTCATAGGTGATTTCAGTAAATCTATAGAATATAGAGAGAAACAACTATATATATATAAATCGATAATATTACTCATTAGTCTACTCTACTATTATAGACTCCTAATAGTTTTCAGCTACTTCAATAGTATATTATTAGTAGATCTAGTATTGAGATAAGCTTGAAGAAAGGCTAGCCTTAAAGTTTCCTCGGATCTCTATCTCTAGGGCGATAAAAGCTTTGATAGCCTTCGCAGTAGGGGAAAAGTATAATATATCTCTATGAAATATTTCTATACTAGGAATATAGCCTTATAAATTTAAGACTTATAATTTGATTTCAAATCGTTTCTAAGGGTTAATATCTATGAATACAATTACTTAGTCGAAATAGTCTCTAATCTTTAAAGAGTCCTAGCCTAGAGGATATAAAGACTATAAATTTTTAACTATATTAATATCGATAGTCTATACTATTAGTTCATCGCTACTAGTAATCTTTGTCTAAACATCGTATATCTTATTAAGATAATATATAATCTTATTATTGTATCTAAGGGCTAGGTACTTATGAATATTTCCTAGCTATAATCTATCCTAAAGACCTAGAAATTTAAGGAGCTAATCGAAGGCTTTAGTAACCCTCGTGTTTTTCAATAATATAGATAGAATAGTATTCTAGTACTCGCTCAGCTATATATACTAACTATCGGGTACTATTAGATCAATATAGATCCTTCGATAGATCTTACTAGAGGTATATAGGACTTTAAAAGAGAATAAATCGTATAATCATTCGAATTTTGCTCGAAGATCTTCAGTATTCTCTTGATTCGAGTATCAGTCAAGCTTAACAACAGTAGATAGATATACTTTTTAGGTTACTAACTTAGGTCTAATATATAATATAGCCTAATAGTCTACTTATACTCAGGGCTAAAAGAGCATCGAATAGCTTCGATTCGATAATATCTATCTTAGTACCTAAGTTTAATATAGGGAGGAAGTAATTAAATACTATTATTTATAAATAGGAAGATTTCTTCTATATAATAATCGTCGAGTAGGACTAAGATTTAGTTAGCTACTATATATAGGTAGTAGGTAGTCGCCTAGTAAAGGCGCTTCTTCTAGACCTAATTTTACTAGCATAGTAAGCAGGGAGTAGACCTATTTAGTAGGAAGACGAAACTAGAGATATAGGCCCTAATAATAGCAAATTTATACTATTCGATAGCCTCTATAATCGTATCTATAGCAAATTTAGATCTAATACTACTAAAAGAGGCTAGTTTTTCTACTTATATTAATAGTTAGCTACTAGGGTAGTCGTAGATATTCCTAGGTATAACCTAGAACCTGAATCAAAGAATCTAGAAATATGATTTCAAATATTCTAATTAAAGCTAGTAGAAACATAGTACTAATTTTTACTAATTATAGAGCTAATATATAAGAAGTAGTTAAGAATAATAATTAGGATAGAATAAGCTATATAGAGGTATAATGAATAATATATAGTTATCTTTCTACTTAGAATAATATTTTGTATTATTACTACCTATCCTCTAGGAAAATATAGCTATAAGCCTATCCTACTAATTTATCCTAAGTATCAATAACGCCTTACTAACCTTCAGTATTAAGCATATATCCCCTGCCTATATAATTACTTTCATACTAGCTAGTAGCTATTATATCGCGAATTATAGGCTATACTATACCTTAGCTACTAAGTATAGATAACTAACTTAGACTTATAGAGAGTATACTATCTCATAGGGATTATTATATACTTTGATATAACGATAGGTCTCTGAGTTCTACTATAAGCTCTACTAAGAAGTTCTTACCCCTTTCACTAATATAATTATAATATTCGTTAGTAATATCAGTGCTCTAGAGATAGCTATAATTATATAGTATTAGGCCTACTCTCTATTCATAGCGTCTTGATTCTACCCTCGCTTCCTCGTCGTTATAGGGGATACTATAGACCTAGATCTCTAAAGGGTACTAATTACTACTATACGAAGTCTAGATATATTCTCTATATAGCTATTATAGGCCCCTACTAGCCCTGATTTATAATTAGTGATTTATTACTTAGTAGATTGCTCTATAGTTGACTAGATAGATCTCAGTTTACAGTTTTTTATATACTACTAGAACTTTCTTCTTTAGATATTACTATACTACTTCTACGAGTAGCTCCCTTTACTAGACTTTATTATAGCCTCCTAACTATATAATCCTATACTATAGTTTACTGAGTTCTACTTATAGAAAGTATTATAGCTACTTGAACCTTATATACTATAGGCGTCCTAGCTTCTAGGCTCTATCCTTAGTTTAGATATATTCCCCTTAGGTATATATAGTAAGTCTAACTATTTATATTATCAAGCCTATAACTAATCCTAGCTATAGAGTTTCTCCTAGAAGATATTTTTTAGACCTTATACTATTAGATCATCAGTTAGCTATAGTATATACTAGCCCCTAGTATATTTATATCTCTAGTAATAGATGCTTTTATTAATATCGTCTAATATAATCGACGAAATAGGATACGATTAGCTATAGCTTATATCTCCTTATTATAAATATTTAGCCTAGCTGCCTAAGAGATAGATATAGTAGGTATATACGTTTTCTATTTTCTTAAGCTACTACTATTTATACTTAACTACTAGTATTAGATCTACTCTTCGTATATAGTCGCAAGTAGTACGACTCGCCTAGGTTTATATTATAGGATCTAGATCTACCTATAGTACTAAAAAGAAAATTACTAGTAGTTCCTTCTATAGCCCCCTATAGTAGTATTAAGAATTCTAAACCTCGATACTACTAATAAAGGCTTATATACTTCTGATATATAGGATTTTCTAAAGCATCTATATATTTATATAGGTATTCCTATAATACCTCTATAAGAATACTTCGATATTATAATATATATAGAGGTTTTATACCTTTTACCTATAGTATATCTATTTATAGAGGAGTAGTCACTTATAGATATAAGATATTATATTCAGTAGGCGAGGATTCCTAAGGTTCGCAAAGGTATAGTTAAATTTAGCTCTAACCTAATTTAGCCTATATACGACCTATAGCTTACAAATAGTATAAGAATCATCTATAGAAAAAATGATAAAACTCTTAAGAAACTATAAGTAAAAACCACTTGATAGCTTACGTTATTACTGATTTCGGATAGCTATTAATCTACTAAGACTAATATTATTATCAAGTATAAGCGTAGTAGTCCTAGATCTAAGTCGATCGCCTTAATTTCTAGATTCCTAGTTACTCAACTATTCTATATAGAGCTTATTGATAAGCTATAGTTCAATATTATTCTAGAGCTCTACTTACTAAGACTTAGGTATAGGGTACTACTAGGGCCTATGCTTCTGAGTCTATTATTCAAGCTTTAGTATTCTAAAATCTATTTTCGAGGAGATAGGGACGAGTATATATTACCCCTCCTTCCCGCTAGTTCTATAGATCAAATCAAAGATAGTTATAAATTCATCTATACTATTGAAGTTCTAGCTTTATTACTATCCTCCTAAGTTAGTATAAGTATAGATGATTTGAATAGTCAGTGATACTAAATCAGTAGGAGCCCTTATATTCTACGATAGCTTATTCGAGATTAGAGTCTTAACTATATATTTAGGAGGAGTAATTATATCGCTTACAAGGGTTATAATATTTCAGAGGATAAGGCAGTAATATATCTAAAGGTAAAAGAATTATAGAATATACTGAAGTATATATATTACTAGATAGTATATAGGCTAACTATATACTAGTCGTCTAGATTAACTGAAGAAATTAACTACTAGTAGGTAAGGTTTCTTCAGAATTATAATAGCTAATTAAGATTATTTTTTCTTCATCTATACTACTAATTTTTCTATCTAGTCGGTATATTTAGGTCAGAGAGTATAGGATATCTATAGGGTTTTATTTCGCTTAGTTATCTCTAGTAATAGAATAGGCTCTTCAAGTGAAAACTAGGTAAAATTTATAAAATTCGAAGAAGTAGACGATTATAAAGGTATAATATCTATAGATTTATATATATATTGCGAATCACTAGGTTTATAAGCCTTACTACTCTAGTCGGCTATAGTATCGAAATAGTTAGGGCTAAAGCGCTACTTTAGATAGATATTACCTAAAGCCGATGCGAAATGACTATTAGATTGATATAAATATACTGAGCTATTATACTCTATAAGGATAATAATATAAGCCCTAGTAAGGTAGTAAAGTATATTAGCCTTCTTTATAATACTATTTCTCCTATTTATAAAGCCTTTTCTTGTATTCTTAAAGCCTCTCATTATATGAAATGAAATCATAGCGATATATCAGAAGGTATAATATTTATATTTTTAGATTAAGCTTATATAGCTCTTTAATATTAGTTATAGTCTATTCTATAATTAAGCAGTAGTACATTTATATATAGCCTTTCGATAACTATATTCTTAGCTATAGCTTAGGTCTAGGTCTTATTTCAATATTTAGGCCTAACCTAGAGCTAGCCCTTAGCTAGAGTAAGGTATAAGCTAGCTAAGGACCTATAACCTCCTTTCTATATTTAGGATAAGTACCTTATTCTATGAATATATTTTCGAATATTTTACTAATATAAGTACTTAAGTATAGCTATCTAATAACTATAACCTCCTACTAGTTACTATCGCTTTCTCTAGTAATTGATTTTACTTACTATTTTTATAATGAATGATTTTCAAAATATTCTACTTTCTCTAGGACCTATAGATATATATTCTATAGTCCTAGTAGTAGTATTTTATATTTTGCTTCTTTATCCCCTATTATAAAATCTCCTCTGTAACTTCTTCCCTTATCTTCGATATATATTCGTATACTATATATAGCTTCTAATTTTCCTAAGAAAAGCTCTATAGCTAGAATTAATAAGGCTAAAGTACCTAATAATTATAATATATTTTGCTTCAAATATAGTCCTATTATATATAGGTTATACTAGTCTATAGAAAACATCTACTATCTTAGTAATAGTCAATTTACTCCTAGTATTCCTTAGGGGCTATATCAACCTATTTGCAGACTTCCTTAATATACCTATATTATATTATTATCTGATATATCGCTAGGTAGAGTAGATCGCAATACTATATAGTTTTATCTATACTATATACTTATTACTAAAATAGTATAGTTCATAGATAGCCTATATTATTTCAGGCTATATAGTTAGTATAACCTAGTAGCTCTAGGACTTGATTCCTCTAATATATATAGATTATAGCTTCTCTACTCTTGATATTCATTATTATACTTTAGTTTTACTGAAGTTATATCCCTGCCTTAGTCTATACTTCCTTAGTATTAATTTATATCGCTAGCCTATTATAGTATATTGCTCTATATTTAGATCTTTAATATAAAGTACTCACCCTTATATCAGCTATTCTCTAGGCTTTTAGGAAGGCCTATTACCTAATTCGAATTATCTTCTTTAGTACTAGTACTATGATTAAGGCTTATTAGAGCGATAGCTCTATAGTATAGCTATATCTTTAAGCTCGTCAGCCTATCTTACTCAAACTAGGAGCCTACTATTATATATTCTTCCCTAGAAGGCTGCTTAGCTACGACTTACTGAAGAGCTATCCTATAATACTATCTAGAATAGAGTCCTAGGAGCTATTATAGAATTAGAAGGCTACTAAGCTAATATTAATCCTTGAATAAAAGAGCTAGACTTATTAGGAGCTATCTAAGGGATAGAGGTTACTACTTAATAGCCCCTATAGAGAAGACCTAGAGCTAGAGAGATATAAAACAGTGATTCTTATAGCGAAGGGCTATAGTATTATCAATATCCTATTACTAATATAGAGCTTATCAGTATAGAAAATTCATAACGACTTAATAGTAAATAACTTCTTAGTAGAGTAGGAACTAGAAATAAATATATCGATAGGGAGTAGATATCAAGATAAATACTCCTCTTTATAGCCTAGGGTCCCTTTATTTAGGGATCACTTATAGAAGATTGATCTTTTTTAGTAGCTAGATAGGAATAGTTAAGAGGAATAAGCCCTTAAGTAGCTTTAATATCTATAATCTCTTGATAAATAGAAAGTAAGTCTTATTTTTAATCTCAATATATAACTTATACTTATTGAAAATAGAGATTTCTTATTATTTAGCTATTTTCACTAGAACCTACTCCTAAAAGTTATAAAATACTATTTAGGAGGGATACTTACTAGAAATATCTTTATAATTATAATACTAGAGGGGTCTTTGAAAATATAACTAAAAGTATATAACTAGAAATACTCTCCTTAGTAAAGAGTATTATCGTCTATAAGTCAAATTATATTTAATCGATATATACTAACTAATTTTACTCTAGCTTCTAGTAACTCCTACTTTACTAACTTTATACGCGATATTTCTATTCGTATAGTATCAAAGGACTAAGTTATTAACTTCGTAAATATAGGGTTTAGTAAATCATAACTCTCCTATAGTCGTAAAGATATTAAGTACTAAGCCTTAGCTTCAAGGTAGGTCAAATAGGTTAAGAACTCTACTAGGGGAGAAGCTGAATATACCTCTCCTACTTTAGGCTAGCTAGGGAAGAAGGGTTAGTACTTCTCTAGTAAGACGCTTATATATAATAGCCTTTTAGGAAATATAGATTCTGATTCTTCGCTTAAGACTAATCATTTGAATTCGAAAAATAGTATAGAGACCTCCTAATCTAGCTCTATAAGATATAAGGCTAGTAGATCAATAGCTAGAAAATTATAAAGTAGGTATAAGCAAGAGCCTACTATATAAATGCTATAGAAATAGTCTGATTTAGATAGAGTATTATAAAATAGAGGTGAAATTCTAATAAGGAATAAATTTCTTGATTAAGGCTTCTATAGCTCTCTCTTAGGGTTAGACCTTTTTACTATATTATAATAGAAGCAAATTAATAAATTTTCTCGATTAATTGATTATATACCTCATCTTCTATCAAACTATTCTATATTCTTTTCATAATATACTCAATAGTTTTCATATCTACTTATAATTTCCTATCCTACAATTATATTAGTAGATCTCAGTAGAAATAGATCGCTAAATATACCTATATTATACTTATATTCCTAGAGCGAAGTAATCAAAGTATAACTATTAATACTATACCCCTCTATACCTCGATTATAAGGTCTAACTTCTTATAGTATAGCTATAATATAGACGAATACTATATGAATTAAGTATTATCTAGTATAAAGGTTACTATAATAGCCTTAACTACCTCTTTATACTTCTCATTAGAGGACGAATGAAAGACGATATAGGGCAGTAGTAAGCAGACGGATTCTACCTTATCCTAGCTCTCGAAAATAATATATAGAAAGGAAGTCATTAGCCCCTTACTTAGACGTTTATTAGTATTAAGCTTAGAGTTATATACCTAGGATATAGTATTCTGCCTATAAAGCGAGGTATAAATTAACTATTAGCTTATAGGATATCATATATAGGGTAGCTAGGATACTAATACTAGTTATTAGTACTAGGGAAATATAAGGCCTGAAGCATATATAGACGCTAAGGGGAACCTAAGCCTTTTAATATCTATATGTAGAATAGACCCCTCTATCTTCTATAGAAAGTTATTACTATTATACTCTTCTCTACTAATAGCTATACCCCTCAAGAGCTATCAAAAGTTGCAGTCAATATATATCTATAAGACTACTATAAAAGCGAGTCTATGCATTTTAGGCCTACATTGAGTAGTACTACTTACTTCTACTAGTCTAACCCTATACTTCGACTAACTTCATAGTATAGTTTGACTAGCCTCTAAGTCTTCTAAATCGATATCTCAAGGTTAACCTCAGCTTTAGAAATAAATACCTATGAACTCAGTATAGTAGCTCTATAGCGTCTATAAATATAGAATCCGATAATTTAGGCTACTTATATCTTACTATATAGGTAGGCTTTAGACTATAGTTGATTTAGAATTAGCTCTTTTTAGATTAGACTTGATTCTAGGTCCTAGCTCTATAGTTATAGATTCTATTAGCCTACTATGATATCCCTCGTTTATACTATATACTAATAAAGCCGATTAATCGTTGATAGGCAAGCAACTAGAGTCAGGGGGCTAAAATATCTCGACTACTAGTACTATTATAGCATATATCGAGTGAGCTATACTATTATGCCTTAGAATAGTATATACCCTGCTCTATATAGCAGTATCGCTCCTTCCTCAAAGCACTGCAATAATATAGTAATATTATAGCTCTTTCCCTATTAATTTGTTTATATGAAGAGTAGCTCCTGAAATTGAACAATTCAATACCTTTAGAACTGAATTATTATAGTTAGGTTACTATTTATTATCCTTAGAGCAGTTGCTTCCTTAGAATAGAATATACCCTATTCATTTGAATCGTAATACGATAGTACTAGCTCCTGTAATATATTAGCTTCTTTGGTGTATATATACTATACTATTTATACTATAATCTACTGACGATTATAGTATATATAGCTTCTCGACTAGGCCTTGAATCTTAGTATCAGCTAGCTAGTACCTCTTTTAGAAATCAGCCTCCTACTAGTAGTAGTATACCTCTCTATAGTAATAAATATAATCAGTTAGAAAAGGTAAAGCAGTACTAGATAGTAGACTAAGCATTTATAACTATACTCTAGAGTCTCGATTGAATAATATATAATAAGAGTAGGTACTTAGAGCTTTTCTCTGAGATTAGGATAAGCATAGTAGGAGAAAAGGATAGAGAAAGTAAAGTAAAGGGAGAATTAGATTCTAAATATATAATGCCTAAGAAGGTAAGGAAGGTATTATAGATACCCTAGAGTACCTTAAGGCTAAGTAGATATATCGTTGATTACTACTTTATCGAAAGGCGCGAGGAGTTTAGTACTAAGAGGTAGAGCGAGACTTCGTAGTTAATTATATATTTCCCCTAGATACTAAGTACCTATACTCACTAAAATTTAACTCGTAAGGGTAAAATACTAATAAATTCAAGAGCAAGCTAGTAGTATAAAGACTATAGTAACTAGTAGCTATATAAATTAGAATAATATATAGGTATAAATTATATAGGATAGAATATAAGGGCTAAAATATAGGTAATTAGTATTATATTTGCTATGAAATATACTAGAAGAGTATATAATCTAAGATGAAGTATATATAGATTTCCTAGAGTCTTTCAATTAAACGCTACTTCTACCTCTATACTTTATATCCTACTTGAATCTATATAGCCTAGTATATATAACTTTAGCTAAGCAACTAAGGTTAATTCGTCAAGGATTATCAAGAACTTATATTCGTTCATTATATTAGATAGTAGAAAGCTAGAATATTCGAAGTCAATCGCTTGAATACCTCTCTTACTCTATATGAAATTATATAATTCTAGATCGCTATATATAATCCTATATTATATGAAATAGCTATATATAGTATATAAGCTTTAGAGCAGGTAAGGATAGATTAGCTCCTCTACCTTAGTAGCTAGCTCTATCAGCTATATAGGGTTGACTAGCTTCTCGAGAGGTAGTTAGTCGAGTAATTAGCTATCGATTCGTTCTAAAATGATTATAGGATTATCGTCATCGATAATAGTAATACTGAAGCATTAAGGGATATATTAGCCCTATAGTAGATAGAGAAGCTAAATAATATATATTTTATAAGCGAATTACTCTTCCTTGCTCTCTATCTTCTCTTTGAGTATAATCTATTAAGGTAAGAACTACTCCTTTAGTACTTACTAGATATACCTATATAAGAAGTTTAGTATATAGTTGATAAATCTAGTAAAGATAGGGGTATATAGTATCTCTAATAGAAAAATATACTGATTCATATAGATATATCTTACCTAAGTATAGAAGGTATAACGCCTAAGCTAAAGCTTCTACTCATAGTTATTAGTATTAGAAGTTTCTTAGCTTAGGTCTACTTACTAAACTTTTATTAGATCTATTACTACTAGCTATAGAAGATGAAAACGAAAATTATAAAGATAGAGAAGATACAAAGAATCTTAATATATCCCTTTAGTATAAGGAGCTCCTATATAGATATAGCTATCTATACTGATATTATTTTAGAAGTAGCTAGCTAGTAGTATCAAACTTAAGCTTTAGTTATCTATAGCTACCTATAGGACCCTAATACTATACTACCTACTAAGGGCTATTTATAGGCGAAGGGTAGAGCCTATAGGTATATATAATTATCTTCTAGCTTAGTATTCGCCTTCTCTTGAGTAAAGGGATATCCTCCCTCTACTTTAATCATTAGTTAGCTAGTATAGCCTTAGAATAAGCAAGTATATAGCTGAAAAGCAATAGTATCAATATAAAAAGTATCTTAAATTTCAACTATCTCAAGTACTAATAGTAAGTATATATATCTAGTAAGTAGTATAGTTGCTCTAGATATTCCTTTACCTATATCTTCAACTAAGACTAGTTATTATCTATAAGAAGATAATCCTACTTAGATAACTTCTTAACTAACCTCTACTCCCTGATAGCTTAGCTTAGCTTGCCTTCCTTCTAAATAGTAGTATACCTAGTCTCTCGAAGAAGCTATAGGCTATTAACTACTATCAAATATAGCTAGATTATATAGATTTGATTTTATTATTATCTTAAGTCGAGATCGACTTTATTTTTAGATAGGAGGATAATTTAGATCTATTTCTTATATCGAGATAAGTATATCTAGCTAATGAAACCTTTAAGTAACTTCAGTTAGAAGGAGATAGTACTAAGCTCTTCTATACTTATATCTCTAAGTTTATTATATTAGTATTCTAAAATATCCTAATATAAAGGTCGGAGACTAGGCCTCTTAGTTTAATAACTGCTCTATAAACTATAGACTAGAATTATAGAATAGGGAACTACTATATAATACTCAGCGAACTTAAATACTATAGTATTATCAACCTATATAGGTAGATAGGAGAGAAATAGCCTAACTCTAATAAGATCAACCTAAGCAAGGAATTATAAGGGTTAGTTTACCCTAGCTATTATATTATAAAGTCTCTCTTAATCTAACTAGTTATAGCTAGATATTATTATATATATAGGTGCCCCTTGAGTATATACTTTGATAATAGTAATCTCCTCCTAGTGCAATTCAAGGCTTAGAGCTCTAAAAATATTCGAGACTAAGCTTATATTATATATTATATAATTATACCTAGTAGTTTTCTATAATTATATTACCTCCTATTTTATATAGTAGTTAGTAGTATTCGAAGAGTCTAAGCTAAGATAGCCTAGCCTTTAGAGCTAAGTAGTTATCACTAAGCTTATTATTAGTATAATAGAAAGCTATATTAGATTCAGGGAAACTAAATATACGACGAATATCTATTAGGCTATAAGCGTATCTTATATATAGAATCAAGTATATAGTACTAGGTTATATAAAATAGAGTCGCGCTATAAGCTACTAATAGAAATCCTATATAAGATACTAGGACTCTCTAGTAACCTTAGGTATCCTATATATTAGACCTTGAGATTAATAGGCAGTAATATAGATAGTAAGAATATATAGAAGCAAAAGCAATTTATACTACTATACTTGCTTTTTGAGCTCCTTAATTCGTTAACCTATTAATCTAGCTTAGTTATTATTACTAGATAAAAGAACGTTTCGCTTATAGGGCTCTCTCTAGCTACCTAGGTAGCTTTATACTTCAAGGACTATAAGAGTTCCTAATTCTTCGACTACTATATTATATCTACCTAACTACCTGACTCTATTGTATATTAGCTAAAAGCCTAACTAGTAGAAATCACTTCGTCTCTATCCTTACGAATACTAGGAGCAATCTCAAAGGTTCGAAAGCTTCGCTTATCTACTATGAGTAGGCTGATCTAGGCTTATATATACGACTTAGGGGACCTTTAGGTTCAGCTATCCTATAGCAGTATAATCTCCTAGGGGTTTAATACTCCTCGAGATATCGAAAGGATTAATTATTATAAATCTATTATTCCCTCTAGCTCTAACTCTAGTAGTATATTTAAGATGCAGCTAAAACTAGTATACTAGTCGTAATATGATATATAATCTATACTTAGGGAGTAGTACTATACCTACGAGTATAGAATAAGATAGAAGATTATTACTACTATATTTATATATTCCTTATAGCTTGATATATACTAGTAGTACCTATTATTACTACTTCCTACTAGGACTTAATTAGTCCTCTTACTTTAGCTATATATACTATTGCTCTGCTCTTAACTATATCTAAGACCTAACCTTAGTCTATATCCTAGTATAGCTCCCTTAATATATACTTAGCCCTCTATTCTAAGTTCTATAGTATTTTATTTCGCTGAGTTTCTAGTATATTCTTTATCGACTCTAGATATTATTTATTCTATATCTCTACGTATAAAAACGCCTTATAGAATTCTTCCTATACTATCTAAACTTTATTTTTAATCTACTATCCTACCCTGAAACTAAGCTAGTCAATATTAGCTACGAGTATAGGGAGCTTTACTACCTCTTTAGAGAGCTATAAGAACTCATCTACGAGATCGACTATACTACTTATAGATTTATTTAGTTGCTCCTCAAGAACGACTATACTACCTGAAAACTTATTTAATTACTTCTTAAGAATAACTATACTATTTAGGATCTAGTCTAGTTACTCCTCAAGAATAACTATACTACTTGAAAACTTATTTAGTTGCTCCTTAAGAACGACTATACTATTTAGGATCTAATCTAGTTGCTCCTTAAGAATAACTATACTACCTGAAAACTTATTTAGTTGCTCCTTAAGAACGACTATACTATTCAGGATCTAGTGCAATCGATTAGAGATTCCTAAGAACTCTACTATAATTTCATCTATAGGCTCTAAGAGTATCATTTTAGAGACTTTTCATTCTTCAGCTATAGTAAGTTAATCATCAATATACTTCTATATCTTAGCCTAAGATATATTAGTATAGTAGTATTTCCTACTAGTATCTATTATATAATATTAGCGAATAATATTAATACCTAGATAGTATATACTTACTCTCTTATATTTACTCTTCGAACTCTATACTTCGATAGTATTTCCTAGTATTTCCTAGAATAGCGTAAGTAGGTACTAAAGAGGGTAGCAGTTATAATATACTTACTAGGTATTATAGGTATCTCAATATATATAAGCGCTAGCTTAGAAGGGTCTAATATATGATTAGGTATAAATTATATTGCTTAAGAGTTAAGGAACTATCCTTGACTCTTATATAATCTCTTTAGGTCTACTTAGTCCTTAGTAGTCATTAATTTGCCCTCTATTAATACTACTTCGTATAGGGTATATAGAATATCGCGAGATAAGCTACCTATAGGGAAGCAAAGAGTAAATATTATACTAGCTATAAGTTTAGTTAGATTATTCTAGAGTTCCTCGCTAGTATTATTATCAGGGGTCTAGTTATTACTAGGGCTATAAAGCAATAGTAGTTCAGATAATATAAACTCAAGGTTTCTTATCTCTAGTTTAGATGAGTTAAGCTTAGAAGATAGCTAGTTGATAGCCTCTAGGTAGATAAATATATAGAGAAGAAGTCTAGAGGGTAGTTGAGGGTTCTTTGCGATTTTTAGGAGAACCTCTAGTCAGAAGAATGCTTTCGAAGCACTATCCTAGAATAAGAGAAAGTAACTATATAAGTAGCGACTTGATATTAGACCCCTAAAGTATTATACTAGCTATATTATAGATATATAAGCTCTCAAGTCAATATATATAAGAGGTATTAGATCTATATCGATGCTTCTAGTTAAGTAGTTTGATTATCAGCTATCGTATATACTAGTAAGATATTCTATATAGTCTATCGCTTCGTAGTAGTAAGACCTATAGTATAGCTCCTATATATAGATGAGTTAGTAGTTGAAAATATAGAATGAGATAAATAAATATTATCCTATAGGTCCTACCTACCTAGGCTTTTCTATAGCCTTAATATATATTATATATAACTAAGTTATAAGTACTCCCTTATGCCTCTAGAAACCTACTAATGAAATAGTATTATAAATAGTAAGATTATAGACTAGTAGCTACGATGATCAAGCTATAAAACTACTAATAGTATTAAGCATTCTATATAATTATAGAATACTAGTAGTATAAGTATCAGCTATAATATATCCCCTATTAGTAAGAAAGATATAAGTACTTGAGATCTTAGCCTAGCTAGACTTGCTCCTCTCTAATACCTAGGTAGAAGCCTATAGCTTAGTACTAGAGTACGATATCAGGTGACTAAAAACAGGCTAAGTATAGTACTAGTCAGGAAGATAAGTACTAAGAGCGATAGTAATAATAAGTAATAATAAATCATATTTAGTAAAAATTAATAAATTAGTAAGGAATAATACTAGTTGAAAGTAGGACTAAGTTAAAGACTATTGATATACTTTATAGTTAGTAAGATAGTATAGTATAGAGACTATAAAGGAGAGAGAAAATACTAAGTAAGTATACTACCTTCGTAGCTTATAGTATCGATAGCTTAATAATGCTTTATCAACCTTGCTTCGAGAATACTTATATATATAGAGAGCAAGATAGATTTTTATATAAGCTAGTAGTACTAGTTAGTTATAAAAGGGGCCCTAATATATGCAATTATAGACTACTAGTTAAGTAACTACTATTATTCTGCAGCTAAGTAGGCTATACTATATCAGATGATCTCGACTTTATACCTGCCTACTATAGTTATATCTACCCTAGAGTAGAACTAAGGCCTTAGTAGTAGATACTATCTTATACTATAGTAGGTATAGTAGTATAGTATAGTATACTTAGGCTAGGGACTTTTAAATAGACCTATTAGTATCAGAGTATATAGTCCTATAGCTGCGATTAGCTCGTAGTATAGCTACTAGAGTATTCTATGATATACTGATTTTCTAATACTATTAGTCTTTAAAAGTTAGAGTATTATACGACTACTAAGTTATAGTAGAAGTATTAATATATTATAATGATATACTAATTCTCTAATATCGTTTATCTTTAATGAAAGAGGGGTCAAAGTTTTATATGATATCTAGGATTTATAGTAGAGGTACTAACCTATTATAATGATATACTAATCTTCTAATATTATTTATCTATAAGAAAAAAATATCATAGGACTTCAGTATCCTATATATCCTATAGACTAATTATATAATATCGTTTTATATTTCACAATTAGTATACCTAACTGATATTTTATACGATATACTAAGTATATATTAACCTATTAATACTTACTTATACTTAGTTGATTTCTAATAACCTATAGCTCGCTAGATATACTAGAAGCTATTATCATTATATGAATTATATCTTACCTAGAGTTTGAATCCCTAGAGCGCAGTATCTTTATATAGTTATATAGTAGTGAAGATAAGGCTATTCAAACTCATAGGTTTATCTATGAATTCAATACTATATTTATAGGCGAACTACCTACTACTCTATAGTATCATTTATATCTTGATCCTAATAGCTCTAATATTACTAATATATCTAGGATCGACTAATACTAAGACTCTATATCCTCTATCTAGCTAACTTAGTAGTCGTAACCCCTCTAATCTTATATCTATAGGTATAAATTATATAACTACTTATATATTTTTATAAAGCGATTATAACCTCCTCAACTTTATATCTATAGGTATAGAATATATAACTATCTATATATTTTAGTAAAGCTACTATACTCATACCCTCGACTACCTGCCTAAGGAATAAAAGGCTCCTAGAAAAAGATTAAGTCAATTCAGAATACTTACCTAGGAAGTATAAAAAAGCTTACCCTATATACTAGTAAGCTAAAGAAACAGGTATAATCTATAAGCCTAGAGCTTGATATTCGTCTATAGGCTATAGGTCTATATAGTTAGGCTTTCTAGGTAGTAATTGAGTAGGACTCTAGGTTTCTAGAAGTTGATTTCTCATAAAATACTATAAAGTTGCTACTTAATCCTTTAGTCTCATAGAGTAATAGAATACGATAATAGAATATATATACTCAGAAGTAATAGGGAAAGCAAGGGATATATCTAGGTCTTAGTTAGAGACCTTATAATAACTAAATATATATATTATTATCTAGCTCTATAGTATATAGTATCTAAAGAAATAGTATATTAGGGCATCTAGATGAGTCTTAATTATCTATCTTTCTAGTTACCCTAGTTATTATACTAGGAACCCTATCTCAAGTTAAGCTATACCTATCTATTTATTACTAGGGCTAGAGACGAGCAAGGAAGACGAGTAGAGAGTTATCAATTTATACTACTATATTCGACTATATTCGCTTTATAAGCTTATCAACTACTGACCTCCTTTATCTTATTACTATATTTATATACTAAGTAATAATAACGAAATAACTAGATAGTAGAGTAGTCTCTATATTCTATTAAAGCCTATCCTCCTAGCTATAAGGTCTACTTTATCTAACTAACTAACCTAAGATAATACTAGACTAGCTGCTATACCTAGCCCTACTAGGATAACGACTATGCCTTAATATATACTACCCTAGAACGCCTCGACTACGCTACTATACCTAGCCTTACTAGGATAACGACTATACCTTGATATATACTACCCTAGAATACCTCGACTATACTATTATACCTAGCCCTACTAGGATAACGATTATACCTTGATATATACTACCCTAGAATACTTCGACTATACTACTATACCTAGCCCTACTAGGATAATAACTATACCTTAGTATACTATTAGAAAGTACTTAGATAATATAGCCTTATTAGTTAGTATTTTTTATCTCATCTTATTCCTCTAACCTAGGGATTCTATCGTCTCTAGCTATACCTAACCCTCTAAATCAATTAATAATTTCTTATAATACTATAATTAGACTTAGTACTAAGTCTTATTATAATACTAGTTCTCTTTCTAGTAGACTATTGCTTATTAGTAGTCTCTATATAGGATATAGCCTTATTCTTCGCTATCTCTTATATATTTAGCTCGCTATACTACCTAAGTTAAAAGAGCTATATATCTTATCTAAGTAATAGCTGCCTCTATACTCTAGTGATCTAAGATACCTAGCTAGGGCGCGAAGTCTTGCCCTAAGCAAATAAGTTACTACTTCTTTTATAGGTATTACTAATTACTGAAGATATACTTAGTAAGGCTAATATACCTAGTAGATTGATATCCTCTCCTAATATCCTCCTCTTAGCCTATAACCCTCTATATATCTAGAAACTATATAGCTTATCTGATATTTGCTTCCTCTTACTACCTGTTTCTATAGTAGCTATTAGTAGTCTTAAGTCTATCCTCCTTTTCTTAGTATTAAAAGAGTACTTAGTAGTTAGTAGTTAGAGGTTATAGTCTCCCTCTTGACTACTCTTCCTTTTATAACTAGATATTACTAATCCCTTAGATCTCCCTACTAGCTTTAGAGATATTCGTAATAATGACTATCGAGTTAGCTACTATTATACTTTATACTCTTTCTAATACCTATAGAGTTTCAATACCTCAACCTTATACTTCTAGTACTATTTATCTATTAAATCTTACTATATTTTTCGGATATCTTTAGAGCTTAAACTAGATAACTTAGCTATACGATAGAGTAAGCAAATAATAGCTTACTAGTAACTTACTATTTTAGCGTTCTCTATAAAGAGCTAAAGTCGTATAAGAACTTTAGTTACTCAATAACTCTATTTATTTATCGTATCGCGAAGGACCTCAATATTAGATATCTCGAAATATTCAGTAGGGGGTAGAATATAATTAGCTTATTATTCTATCTCTAGGCTTAGGGAGAGCCTTTTCATAAGGACTTAGAGTAGTATACGAGCTTCAGCTACCTAGTAATTAGTATTTCTAATTATATTATGAAAAGTATTAATTTCTTCAGCTTGAAACTAGGCTGAAACCTATCTATATTCAAACCTATATAAGTATAGAAGTAGGTTATAGGCAAACTCAGCTTCTAGTATTATACTCTTATAGTCTCTTTGAAGTTATTCAAATTTAGTAGATATATCTTTACTGAGTCTAGTTTGATATATAATATAGAGTTAGCTAGAGAAGTCTTCTGAAGATATAATATTTGAATTCTAAGTATTGATTACTTTGATTCTAAAGGATAAGGGGGGAAGTTAATTATAGTTGCTATAGTTAAAAGTTACTAATAGAAGTATAAGTTCTAGTAGGCGACTACTTACTCTTGAGCTTATAAATATTATAGTAGGGACTACTCAGGGCTAGATCTTTTATACCTATAAACCTATAAATTATATTATATAATATAATATACCCCTCTTATTTCTCGTATCCCCTTTATACCCTTTATCCCTAGTAATCCTAGTTATCTCTATCTACTTCTATCTACTTCTATCTACTCTCGTCTTTTACCTTATAACTATATAGTAAGGAAATAATATTAGTATTATCTGATAATAATAATAATCTAATACTAGCTCAAAGATATATTCTCAAGCATTATATAGAGGCTATATTAGAGTCTCTCTTATAGATTCTAATACCTTAGTAGTCTAATATTAGCGATAATATTAGGGAAAAAGCTCTCTAAGATCTCAAATAATGTCTCTAGAATATATAGAACGCAGGAATTATATACTTTATCTAAAAAAATAAGTAATTAACTTTAAAGTACTTATAAGAGAAGATAAGAACTATATAGTATTAGAAGAAGAGTAAGTAGTCTTTCAAGTATTCTATTCTAGGCCTATAAGGCTTAGTACTAAGTAGTAACTCGATAGAACTCAAATTATAAAACCTAGAAACTCTTAATAATTATAGTAGTATCTCTGCTGATAGTAAGCATATATTTTTTAAACTAGGTTCATAGTATCGAAGTAATAAGAAGAATTTAGAGGGGGGATAAAGAGGTCTATAGTAGGATTATTATATATAGGGCTGCATTTAGTCTAGTAGCTTACCTAGTTATCTAGGGGATAAAGGTATTAGTGATATAGAACTAGCTCTATAGTTGCCTAGTAATATAGTCCTTATCTGATCGAGCCTTTCATCTAGTTACTTTAGTTGCCTATACTAGGCTTCTTACTACTATCCTTAATGATCTCCTAGCTAATACTATAAGGAAGGAGTACTATATTCATATTATATAATAGAGTATAAGTATAGAGATAAACTTCCTATAGTAAATATAGTATACTAGTAGGGTTTAGAGCAGGAATAGCTAATATAAGTAAGCACTATAATATCTTTATAGCTCTAGAAACTAAGAACAATAATGAAATTCAAGCTAATTTATCTACTACTGAAGTACCTCTATCCTATATTACTACTTCAGTTTAGACTATCTTTGTTAGTAGCTTGCTTAGCTACTATATAGCGCCTAAAGGCTAGCTTCCTTCTCGTCGTTCTTAGCTTGCTCGGCTATAAGGGCAATAAGCCTTAGATCAGGGCTAAAACTCTAGTTCAAGCTATCTTTCTTAGTAGCTTTCTCAGCTACTATATAGCGCTCGCGAATTTGAACCTTAGTTAGATAGGTATTACTTAGAATATTATTCCTTAGATTACTTATCAAAGTCTCTAGTATACTTATTATATTATCTAGTATAGACCCTTGACTTAGACTTAGTTCCTTAGTAGTTATACTAATATATATAGATAGGGTATAATTATACCTAGGGGCTTAGTCTAATATACTACTAAACGAGTATAGAATCTAAGTACTAGAGATACTATCGATATTACTATCAACCTTACTATCTTTATTACTGAGTTATAAAGTCTGAATATAGCTACTCGATACTAACGAACTATTATATAAAGAGTATAGACTTAGAGTACTAGAGATACTATTAATATTACTATTAACCTTACTATCCTTATTCCTAAGTTATAAAGTTTAGATATAGCTAGTCGATACTAGTATATATAAATAAAGCTATATATCCTTAGTTACCCCTATCTATAGGGTATAATTATTCTTAGGCACCTAGTCTATACTACTAGAAATATCATTAGAGTATAGAATCTAAGAAGTAGAATCACTATCGACCTCACTATTAATATCTCTATTAAGATTATTATCGATCTCGCTACTAAATACTCTTGCTCTAGTCGCTAGCGAAAGTTCAGTCTTAGCTTTAATATTATTCTAGCCTATATAGGCATCTATTGCCTAATTCTATCTAGGCTTTAAGGCTTATTTATCTACTTATAGGTTAGGAATAGGCTTTAGGTTATTATATTAGTCGTCTAGATTAAATATAAAGTCCTACTTATATTTAGTTTTAGATAGATACTCTATTATAGGGTTGAGTTCATCGGGTTTACTTTTGAGGTTGAGATACTCCTCGTCGAGGATTTCTACGTCTGAGTCGCCTTTATTAACGAAAGGGGTTACTAGGATACTCTCTAGTATAGATATAGCCCTATAGCTCCTAGTACTTATAAAAGATCTAGTAGTCGACTAGTTCTCTGATTCCCTTATAGCTTAAGCTATAGATATAGCCTCTTAGAATAATATATCTCTCTTCTTTAAGCGAACTATAGATGCCTTGCTCTCCCTATACCTCTTCTTCTCGTTAGGGAGTATAGAGCTTATAATACTTACTAACTTAGGTATATTATAGAGTTACTAGAGGTAGTTTAGAACTTTCTATATACTCTATTAGTTCTTAGGCTTAAAGGTAAGGAGCCTACCTAGAAGAGTCTTATACTTTAGCTTAGCTGAATTCACTAGGGGAATTACTTTCTCGTATATCTATCGTATAGTGATATCAGTATTAGGAATACTTAGCTAATATATTATAATAAGGTTGATATCAAAGAAGAGGAAAAGACTAGTAATACTTAGGCTAAATATATTGATCTTCTTATTATAAGGATTACTTATTAGAACCTTAGAGGATATAAAACTAAGAGTACCCTATAATATATAGTAGGCTAATAGTCTTCCTAATATACCTATATTAATAAGTTTAGCTACTTAACCCTTATAGTCAGTATATATTCGAATATTATTAATAGAGATATTACTATATATAAAACCCTTACTATAGATATAAGCGAGAGTACTAGCTAGCTATATTATCAAGTCGATAGTATCGAGCTAAGGTACTTATAGCTATAGTATCTTTCAGAGAGTAATCTTATAAAGGCTAACTAGGATATACTTAAAAATCAACTAAGGCAGAGTATAACTACCCTACTAGTAGGTAATATCAATAACTTTAGCTATATATAGCTATTAATAGTTATTAGTATACTTCTTATTTTCGATATAATACAATTACCTATATGAGAAAAGTACTTAAATAGCTGAAACTCTTTCCTAGACTCTTCTTTTATATACTTGAGATTACTAGGTATAGATTACTTATATAACTCCTTAGTATAGAGCAATATAGTAGGTTTATTAAGCTCATATACTTGAAAGACCCTACTTATATAGCTACTAGCTTATTCTAATCTATAGACTTTTATATATATTAATCTATCTATAGATATATAAGTATTATTATCGCGGGTTTCTGCCTTGCTTTTGAATAAAGGCTAGTACTCTAGAGCCTTAGTACTATAAGCCTACTTATCTAGATCCTAAACTGATTTTCAGAACTATTTATTCTTAGATATTATCTATTTAGGATATTATACCTAGAATGAGAACTTAGGATAGTATATTTTAGTATATTCTAGGATTATATCTTACTCTTCCTTCTTAAGATAGATAATATTAAACTCATTATATTTGATAATAAGTTTAGTATTCTTAGATATATTAGTAATTTAGAGGATAGGGTAGCTAGATGATCCTATACTAAAATCGATACTAAGATACTATTTACTAACTCTATTTTGATTAGATTTAGTAATCTTGAAGTCGATTGCTTTGACGTTTATATTATTACTAATAACCTAGTAACTAATATACCTCGTTAGCTCTTAGAAAGGTATAGCGAAGATAAGTTATAGAAAATCATAAGGTATATTCTACTTCTATACCTCCTTATAGGATAGTATAAAGAGGAACTTCTAGTTTATTCCTCTACTAAGCTAGAGGAGTTCTATAGTCTCTAAGCGTTTGAAACTACCTATTATAAATATAATATCCTTAGAGGATAGAGTTGAGTATTCTAATATTATTAAGAGGATAGAAATAGTATTATAATATATATTGATTAAATATTATACGATTGAGTTACTAATAATTAGGAGAAGAGCGAAGAATAGTACTTATTTAGTATTTAGTATTGAATTAATAACCCTTATATATACTATTATACTATTCATTAGAATGCCTCTTATTCCCTTTATATCGAGAGTAGGATATTGAATAATACCTCTCGATAGAGTATAAGGCCCCTCTACGAAGTAAGTAGTAATCTATATTATCTCTATCAACTATTCGGATAAAACTTAGCTAGATCTTATAGCTATATACTTAGAATACTATAATATTTAGATTGAATATTACTATCTATCCTATACTATAATACCTTCAATAGTACTCTAATATATCCTAAAAGTAGGTAGGTAGACTACTTGCCCTTCAAGTCTATACTTTCGTAAGGTACTTTACTAGTTAGGACTATATAGAGCTCTTTCGAGTACCTATAAAAAGTAGGGAAGTCGTATCGAGTAGCTTCAGGGGTTGAAAAGAGGATAATAGGTATAGCAGCCTAAAACTATAATGAAATACCTAGTCACGAGAAGTACTATATATATTAGAGATAAACTAGATACTAGAAATACTTTAGAAGCTAGATATAGATTAGATACTAAGGACTCTAGTAGAGCTATAGGATAGAATATAAGATATAAAGTAAGGTATTAAGAGGTAATATATTATTAGACTTAAAATTATATATAGTAGAGATAAGCTAGATACTAGAAATATATTAGAAGTTAAGTATAGATTGAATACTAAGGATCCCCTAGGCTAATCAGAAGTATAGAATAGAATACAAGATATAAAGCAAGGTACTAAGAGGTAAACGCATTATCAGACTTAAAATCATATATAGTAGAGATAGACTAGATACTAGAAATACTTTAGAAGCTAGGTATAAATAGATACTAGAGACTCAGGGGTATAGGATAGAATATAAAAAGTAGAGTACTAGGAGGTATTTATAGGTTATTAGCGCTTCTTCAACCTAAGAGGAAAGCTCAAAAAAACCTAGCCTATTAGGCATTTAAACCCCTATACTCGCTTAGGCAAGGATATAGTATACTATAGTATTTAGTTATACTACTTTATAGGCCTACTTTAAATATAGACTATTCTAGCTGCCTTTCTATATAGTAGTCTGCTTCTTTCTTACTAGACTAGAAAAAGATATATATAGATGATAGTCTCTAAATACTAGCTAGCTATTAATCAGGGTAGAGCATAGTAACTAGGCCTACTAACTCGTCTTAAGGGTAAGGGCCCTCTATAATTTACCCCTCTAGTACTAGTATACTACTACCTAAATAATACTATAACTAGGCTTTAGCCTAAGGTTAAATAATAGGCTATATTATACTTAGTCTTGAGGGCTAGGCTTTCTTACTAGTTTGACTTATTAGTATAAGTATACCTATATTCTATATCTTTTTATAAATTACTCGACTCTAGCTTGAGATAAGAGCTCATTGCCTACTAGGTATTAGAAGTAAACCCTAGGAAGCAATATAGCGTAGTTCTTAGTAGCGCTTAGTATACCTAGATATAAGCTTATCCCAAAGATATATTATAGAGAATATAATTACTACCTAATAATAGTACTAAGGTATTATTAGACCTATTTATATAATATATCTTAGAAACCTAGGATATAGATAGAAGACTCTTATAAATCCTTTAGACCTTAGTAAGATACTATTATATCCCGTTAGACTATTATAACGTATAGATCTATAGCTAAGCTAGCTCTAAGCATAGTCGAGCAGCAACCTTCGAAGTAGAGGGGGCTAAAGGAATATATCGAGCGAAGTCTCGAGGCTAGAGGAGCTACTTAGGAAGATAGAAGAGGGACTAAAACCTTAGACTCATAGTTTATAGTTAGAGTAATAAAATATAAGATGACTAACTATATATACTTAGGAATAATAGCGAATATAAGGAATTTATTTTGATTAGAAGGAAGAGTATAGGTCGAGTATCTATATAATTCTCTATTATCTATCTTCATCTATTAGTTACCCTAGTAGTAATACTAGGAACTCTATCTCCTATATAAATCGCTTATTCATAGGACTAGCTACTCTAGCTCTAGCTCTAGCTCTACTTAGGCAGAAATAAATAGATAAATTAGAGGTACTCTAACCTAGTATAGAATAATCTCTTTAGCTATCATACTAATACTTTAAGGTAGTAGGTCCTAAGTTTTCCTTAGTAATAGTAGAGTTTTTGCCTAGATTAGTACTCACTCTAAGGCCTAATCGAAATACTAAGGACTCTTCTATATATAAATTTTACTAGTTAGGACTAACCTTCTAAATCACTTAGAATATGAGCTTATACTCCCTAGGAGGGATACTAGTAGGAAATTTAATAGCAAAGTAGTAGCAAGTATCTAGGGGTTATATACTTATATCCTTTAAGGTAGAGTTATTATAACTTCTATCCTCTAAAGATAGTATATTCGACTACTTATTATCTATATTGAGTACGCTTCTTAGCTATAGCTAGCCTTATAATTCATATAGCTATATATAAGCCTTAGCTTTAATAGAGTATAATACTATTATTAGGTTTAGTATATCGTTGTATTGAAATTGATCTTTTATACTGATGAACTCGACTTTTACCCCTAGAATAATATAAGCTTAAGTCTAATATTATACCTATTCCTCCTTAGATAGTCGAAACGAGTTAGCTATTATATCTAGGTTTCTAAAAAATAAAGTAGTATACTGAAATAGAGAGATAATTTAGTTGACTTGATAAAAGTATATCTTCTAGAGGAACTCAATATTTATACTACTAGACTCTAGTATTAAGATACTATTGATTATTGAGATCTAACCTATGCTTTCCTTAATACTAGCAATATATATACTTAATTCTCAGTATATTTTCTAGCTCGATTCAAGCTCTAGGACTCTTATATATCGCTAAGTTATTTCCTAGAAGTATTACCTATAGGATCTAATACTTACTTAATAGATATATCTAGAATATATTAACTACCTTATTCTATAGATAGGAAGTCTTAGCTATAAATAATATTACTTTTTGTATATAGGATAAGACTCCTTAAGGTTCTAAGCGATATACTTAGATAAAAAGAAACTTATAAGTATATATATAGAGGTCTACGATTATACTAGGGAAAAGGGGAAGTCTATCAAAATCAAAAGAGCTATAGTAAGGATAGCTGAGAAATAGTAGGCGCTAGGATGACTAGAAAGCGAAATAATCTAGGGCCTACTCAGGAAAAGTTATACTCTATTGAATAGAAAACTTACTATCATCTATTATTACTATAAAGCTAAGGTATTTTGTCTACCTAAGTATCTATAGTCTATTTCTCCCTTGCTTGATAGTATCTATATATATATAAGAGTTTAGGATTCGATATTATACCTAATATTCCTATTATAAAAACTAGGTTTACTACTAGAAACTAGATATTATCGATAAAAGTCTCACTTATTACTAGGTAATATTATATATTACTAGGGATATCCTTCTTAGAAACTATTAGATATAAGTTTTCGAAGTATTACCTCGTACTAATATCTATTACTAGATTAGTCTAATACTCTTCTATATGATAACTTTCGTAAAACGTAGTAAAGTTATAGCTATAAATATAGAATACTTCTATAATACTTATCAAGAATATATTTACTTGAACTAAAAAAACTAAGGTACTATTTAGGAGGATATATAATCTAAGGATTATCTAGTGAGAATCATTTTTTATATTAGTATAATATTTAGAATAATTAGGCTAAAGTAGCTTACTAGGTTTATACCTTAGTAGATATTCTAGAAATATATATAGTAATAATACTCAGGGGATTAGTAATATATATAGTATATATAATAAGGATACTAGTCGCAACGATATAGTAGAGGTTAATAGCTATACTAGTAGAGGTAGTCTAAGTAGGAGGGGTAGTAATATATATAGTATATATAACGAGGATACTAGTCGCGATAATATAATAGAAGTTAATAGCTATACTAGTAGAAGTAGTATAGGTAGGAGAAGTAGTAATATATATAGTATATATAATAAAGATAATAGTCCTATAGTATAGATAGTAGCGCCTAGGGCTATACTCTAGTCCTCGTAGTAAGATATAATTGACGATAGTAGCTATACTAGTAATAGAAGTAATACTAAAGAGTATAACTACGACTTATCAAATAATATACTATATACTTTCTAGTATGAGAACGATATAAATATAATACGAATAGAATATCCTTCGTATAGATATATTCTTATATTCTCAAAATCCCTAGGAGATCTATAATACTAAAGATCGATTCAACTTAGTACTTTAGAAGGGGAGAAGTCAGTATAGAGGAGCTAGGTATATAGGCGATATTTTACTAATTATAATACGATAAGGCTCTACTACTACTTCAGTATATTTTATAACTCGTTCTCAAGCTAGCTATATATATATAAAGTGCCTACTTTACTAATATATATACTTATTACTAGAAAGGAATAGTCTGATATCAGAAGTAAGATAGTATCTTTACCCCTCCTTATCTCCCCTACTAGCTAGATATCTAAGTACTATAGAGAGCAGGCGAGGAGCAAGTATAGTATTATAACCGAGATAACGATAGATTTCCTAAAGCCTAAGAAGTTAATTAGCTACGCCTAAAATTTAGATACTATTATATATTTTATAGAATTATAAAGGATCCTATAAATCAGTGAAGGTATAAGTAATAGAGGCTCTATATATTCAAGTACCTAGGGTAATGCTCGAGAAAGAATATACCCCTTTACTTTTATACTATACTTATTCAAAGTACCCTATTGCGATATAGTTAGGCGAGCTTTAAGTATAGTAAAATCAGATTACTATCGACTGATAAATTAAAGCGAATTATTAGTCTATATACTTTAGAAGATAGCTTATATCGCTCGGTCGAGTCGCTATATATAATCGCTATTACTATAGCTGCTCTAATTAGCTTACTTAGAGATAATTTTATTAGTAAATCTTACTCCTCTCCTTAGTATATTTAGGTATCTCAGTTTAGTACTTCTTGCTACTATCTTAATGATCTTATCTAGTATTTCAGGTATAGTATAGCCTATAAGATATAGAGTTATATATAAGCTTAGTAGTATAAGTCCTTATATCGCTCGCTCATCGGAAATAGTTAGAACTATAGATGCAAGGATTAATATAGTCTATACTATAGTCTTTCTATTATATTATAATAGTAGTCTAACTAGGTCTTTAGTATATAAATATTGAGATAGTATAGTGAACTCGATTCAGTTAGCGAGCTTCTACTACTTCAGCTTAAGTAGGCTATTAGGTAGAGATAAGAATAGTTGACTTAGTCTATTAGGCTGATAGTATATAATCTTGAGGTCCTTAGATAGATATATTAGAATCGATTATATTTACTGTTTATATATATAAGTTATAGTATAGTATAAGGTAGCTATCTTATCTTAAATAATTTAGGCTAAAAAAAGAAAAATATTCTAAGCTAAAAGGGGAAATAGCTAGGGCCCCTTATATACTGCCCCTGCAAGGACCTATAACCTATTTATAGGTAAGTTACTAAGCGCTATATTAATATTATACTAGTTGAGAAATAGGAAGGTATTTGAGGCTTTGAGCCCTTATACCTTCAACTAAGCACTAACCCTAGAAGTTTTCGCTGATTAGGACCCTTCGCTATTACCTCCTAAGATAGTATCTTATATATATATTCTATACTCCTTCCTAATTAAGATAGAGCAGCAATAAAATTACTATACCTAAGTACTAGTCGATACTACTATAGGTGAAGAATATAGGCTAGCTCTAGGAATATCTATATATTCTGATATAATAAATATTCTCTATTGCCCTTCAGTATACGTAGTATAGAAGTAGATAGCTACCTCTCTATTATAATTAGTTATACTTTTATAGCTTATAGTGAGTTTTATTATGCTACGACTTAGCTAAGCTAAAATATATACCCTAATACAATAGTATCTAGCTGTATTAGTAAGAGTAGTCTAGACTTCGGGAAGGTAATAAATACATTAAGTTCTTATAGAGACTAGTAAATAAGCTTCTTAGGGGTCCCTTAGGGCTGATTAGTATATCTAAAGTTAGTATAGTACCTACCTAGGTAGATATAATAGGGGAAGAGGATACTAAGATTAAAATTCTTATAATCAAAGATACTGAGTTTCAAATACTATACCTAATATCTAGAAGTCAGGAAGTTTTAGTAAACCTAAGTTTAATATATCTAATCTTTCCCTTACTATAAATATAATCTTATTCTATACTACTAGAGGTATTTTATATCATACTAATACTAGCTCTAGGAGTAGTATAAATAAAGAATCTAGAGATATAATCATCGATATAGTTAGTAATAGATTATACCTAAATATCAAGTAAGATAAAGGCTTACTATAGCGCATTAATTAATCCGACTATAATAGTAAACGATCTCATAGTCCTAATACTATTAGTAGTACTTGAAAAATAGTTATTATAATTTAGCTTACTAGAGCTAAAATAAAATACTTAAGTTTATAGGGATTTTCAGGGTATTATAACCTTATAGTTGTTTTGAGTAAGGTATTACTTAGGGATAGGTTTTATAGAATATCTACTAAATCAGCTTGAAATACTACGATTTCTAATGAGAGCTATTAATACTAGCCTTATTTCCTAGAACCTAGTAAATATATGACTAAGACTTTCTCGCCTAGTACTTATACCTTATATAGTAATAGATTTATTCCTAGTAGTCTAGGTAATAAGACTCTGATACTCTTCTCCCTAATATTCCTATAAATAAGCTACTAGAGTTTCTAGATTATAAATAAGCCTTGATTCCCTATAAAATTTCTAACTATAAAGATAATATATAACTATCAGTAGAGAGTAAAATCTACTCATATAATTATATTCCTTTCCTTCTATTATGATTCTAGAGTTATAATAGTAGAATAAGTAGACTATATCAAGTAAAGATAAGGTAGATTTATTCTTACTTAAGGACTTCCTATAGTAGTATATAGACGAGCTTTATTTCTACTTGCTCGAGGACTTCCTATAGTAGTATATAGATAAGCTATATTTATACTTGCTCGAGGACTTACTATAGTAGTATATAGATGAGCTATATTTATACTTGCTCGAGGACTTCCTGTAGTAGTATAGGGATAGAATAAATTTATTAAGCTTTAAGAATAAAGGTATATAGAACCCTTGAATAACTACTAATAAATAATATTAATATTAATATAATCCTTAGGATAATCCTAAGATATTATAGGATTTAGCTAAGGAACCTTAGTTCCTGCTTTGAAATATACTAGTCTTCCTCGAGGAGTACTTAGAGAGCGAGGTATATAGAATTAAGGACGCCCTATTAAGCCTAGTAGTTTTCGAAAGGGAGGCTATTATATTCAGACTATATAGAACTTATTCAGAGGTAACTTTTCTATTTAATTCGATATTACTTCTATATATAGGAAGTTTTTATATTATATTCTACTCGTTATCGAGCTTAACGCTTATAGAATCTCCTTAAATTTAACCTATATTCTATCTTCAGTAGCCTCTTCCTAAGCTATAGTAATCCCTTTGAGGATAAAAAGGCCTCTCTAATCGTACTAACTTAAGATTACTACTCTCTAGATTCTAAGGTTAAGTACTAAGCGATTTTCATCTAGTAGCTATAAGTAATAAGTTAATCCCTCCTAGGAGGAATATTATAGGTTAAGGTTGATCTAACCCTCTATCTCGATATATATAGAGCTAGGCTATAATCAGGTATTACTAGATCAAATTTATTATATAGGTATATTCTATTTAAGCTGCCTTAGTAATATTGCTTTTTCTAGGGTCCCCTGATCTGAAAATACTAAATAGAATAGACTATAGAGCAAAATACTATATAAAGGAAAAGCAAGAATCCCTTTGAAATTCTCATTATCCTTATATCAATTCATTATATCCTATTTTATACTATATCTTCACTATAATAGACTATCTAAGCTATACTAAGAATAACTCCTCCTCTATATAGATATACTTTCTCGATAATAAATATTATAACGATAAAAGCTTACTCGATTGCTTAGAGTATAAGTATAAGGAGCATTTCTCTCCCTCGCTTATACTACTTTGCTCCTTACCTAACTAGGCTACTTTAGAGTATATTATAGAATACCCCCTAGAATAAACCCCTAAGAATATAGATTATAATGAAAGCTTACTTAATTACTTAGAATATAAGTATAAGGAGCATTTCTCTCCCTCGCTTATACTACTTTACTCCCTACCTAACTAGGCTACTTCAAAGTATATTATAGAATACCCCCTAGAACGAACCCCTGAGAATATAGATTATGATAAAAGCTTACTCGATCGCTTAGAGTATAAGTATAAGGAGCATTTCTCTCCCTCGCTTATACTACTTTGCTCCTTACCTAACTAAGCTACTTTAAAGTATATTATAGAATACCCCCTAGAACGAACCCCTGAGAATATAGATTACGATGAAAGCTTACTTAATCGCTTAGAGTATAAGTATAAGGAGTATTTCTTTCCCTCGCTTATACTATTTTGCTCTCTAACTAACTAAGCCCTCTCAGAGCATATTATAGACTACCCCCTAGGATAAACCTAGGAGTATATAAGTAATACTAAGGGTAAGTAATATATTCAACCTATATTAGTACTATATAAATCTATAGCTAGGTAACTACTAATAAATAAAGAGATAGATAGAAATCAGAGAGAGAATGATTTCTCGCCTACTATACTCTTTATATTGCTTCTAGGTATACCCTAGAATATACCCTAGAGTATATAGAAAATATAAGGAATAAATAATATATTTAACTCTAGTTAGTATTATATCAATTGATAGCTAAATAACTACTAATAAGTATAGATATAGATATATATTAGTGATAGATCGATTACTCGACTACTATACTCTATATATTACTTCTAGGTATACCTCAGAATATACCCTAGAGAAAGTCCTAGAGAAATCTATAAAGTATACCCTAGAGTATAATTCCAATTGATAACTATATATAAAAGGATCTTCTATTTATAGCTATATCGACGCTAAGAATACTCACTATATACTTTAGGCATTGAAAACAAATAGGTAGGGTTAGATATTAGGTATATTAGACCTAAGATAGAAGAGATTAAGGATATAAAGTATAATATATATAAGTATAAATCTATTTTTTTTTTATATAAGATACCTATATAAATTTTTACTATACTTAAAATAATTAACCCTGAAACCTCTAAATCATATATATGCGATTGACTATTCTATACTTCAACGATAGTATTCATTATCTATATTAGTAAACTAGGCTTATCTAGTATCCTCTAGTAAAACTATATAAGCTCCTCGATATTATAGAGTAGGTTTAGTATAGGCTCCTAAGTCGCTTACTAGGGAGATATCTACTTGATCTTATACTAAATAGATAATCTAGATAGAAAGGTTAAGTTCTTTGAAGATAGAAAGCGAGATAACTCTCGTGATAGAGGGCTAAGTATTCATAAATAGAAAGAAAAAATATAGTTATATTAAGTCTATATATAAAGCTTCAGGCACCCTTTTATACCCTTTATAGTCTATATCTATGATAGCCTCCTAACTATTAATACTATAGAATAATCCTAAACTAAAGTCAATAAGGAAGAGTAAGATACTTCAGCTTACTACTAAGGGTACTAATAAAGATCCTAGATATATACGAGGACTAATATAGATATAGAAAAGTATAATATATAAGAGTTTTAGGAATCCCTAGACTTATAGTAGTCTTCTAATTCTCCTAAGCAGATTATATATAAGGTTTAGTTAATAGGCTAGTAGCTAGCAGCTTAGTAGTATATACTAGATCTAAGGGATAACCTAGAGGAAATCAAAGAGTTCTATTAGATAATGCCTAAGAGGCCTAGACTACTAATATAGGTTTAGGCTATCAAGGAAATATAAGTTAGAACTTAGGATAAAGTAATAATAATATTTTTATTCATCTAATCTATATTGCTTCTATTAGTCTATAGGCCTTTAATCTTAAGAGTAGTATATTACTATTGATACTAATGATATTAGAGTCTATCTATATTTTTCCCTAGATAGTAAATCTAAGGTAATTATACTTCTTAAACTAGATAAACTTAGCTCAGAGGTCCTTACTCTAAGGTAAATAGTACTATACTATTAATACTTATTAGACCTATATATATCGATTATACCTTCAAACGTTTTCCCTATAGGATATCTCAGGGAAAATAGAATATAATATAGTTAAGTAGAATAATCTAACTACTTATATAGACCTTTTTATACATATACTAGAGTAAGTATAATAAGAAGACCTATAGCTCCTTCTAAGCTCGACTATCTACTACTATTAGATAATCTAAGCTACTCTTAAGACTACGACTATATACTGCTTAGCGAAACTAAGATAAAACTCCCTAAGCTTTTATTCCCCTATATTCTAGATATAGTTCTAGTATTACTTACTTAACTAACTTTATATAATTACTATATTTAATGAATTACTATATATTACTGCTTTAGTATTATTTCGATCTATCTTACCTATTCTAATAATAGTAAAAGAGTATATTAGTCTAGAGTTTTATAAAGTAGAATACTAATACTCTTCTTAGACCTAACTATAGACTCTTATATAATTTATTGCTTGACCTAGTCTAAGCTAAAGATATATATAATCAGAAATCATTATAAGATAAGATATAGGGCTCTATTAGGGCCCTCTTCATCGAGCAAAATATATATAATACGTTTAGTATCTATCTCTTATATAGATATTTCGAAATCGACTAGACTAATTAGCGATTACTTGAGTTTAATACTACTATCGTTCCTTACTAGGAAATCTTAATAGATTACTAGCTAAGGTCGTAGTAGCTATTCGAAAATCACTTTTCTGCCTTCGAATTTACTGCATCGCGGGTACTAATAACTAAGGAAACCTCTACTTTCTTCGAAAAAGCAGTATAGCTACTAACTATACTTAGTATAGCTAGCTCACTAAGGTTAAAGCAATTAGAAGATCAGTAGTAGTCTGTTCTTATAACTAAATATAGAATAGGGGATAAGGCGATAGCTATCCTTCTAGCCTATCAGTTTATAGATCATAAGCTTATCGAAATAGTCTAGCGTTTTGATATAGGGCCTAAGGATATTTATATTTATATTAAGCTTGCTTCTAAGCGTGATATAAGGGGCTACTATAATAAAAGGAGGGATTACTAGCCTTGAAATATATTTCATAGTTGATAGGATAGGGTAAATGCGACTATTTTTAGGGCTACCCTAGTCTTCGTCCTAATACTCATAGTTCTTATAAGAATATATATACTAATTTATATACTCGCTGATACTTTTATACTTCTTACTATAGAATTTACTATAATACTAACTAGGAGTATTATCTATATTATCTCTATCTATATAATAAACCTCGCCTTTATCATCCCTATTATTACTATTTATATGATTGACTATACTACCTTCGCATCTTATATAGTTGTACCTATTTACAAAATATACCCTACCTTTATCGTCCTCGCTACTATAGGTATAGCTATCCCTGTCGTTATCCCTATATATATAATATACCTCGCCTTCATCGTCCTTATTACTATAGGTATAGCTATCCCTATCGTTATCCCTATACGCATAATATACCCTGCCTTCATCGTCCTCGTTACTATAGGTATAACTATCCCCGTCATTATTACTATATATATAATATACCCTACCTTTATCGTCTTCGTTACTATAAGTATAACTTTCCCTATCGTTATTACTATATATATAATATACCCTACTTTTATCGTCCTTATTACTATAAGTATAACTTTCCCTATTATTATCACTATATATGCAATATACCCTGCCTTTATCATCCTTATTACTATTTATATACTTAACTATATTATATTCGCTTTTAGTATTATTAGTATTATCCCTAGTCTTAAGCTCGTTTATACTAGGTTTCTTAGCCTAATATATTATACTATGAAGTTAGAGACTAGGTTAGCTAAAGATAATTATATAGGAGGGCTCTCTTACCTTATCCCTAGAATCTACTGCTTAGACCTAAGATCTACTAGAAGCCCTTATATCTACTTTTCATCCTACCCTCCCTTATAATAATAGCTTAATATATCTTCTAGTATAGCCTTATATAATAGTTCGAACTTATTATATAAAACGAGATAACCTAAATCGCAAATCTCCTTGAAGCTAGCTTCTTTTAATAGCTGCTTAAAATCAGGTTTAATTCCTAAAGAGGGATTTAAATAAAAGTCCTTAAAAATCTCGATAGAAGCACCTAGCTTAAGGATATATAGTATATCTCTTAGGAGAGCAAACTAGTCTTTCTACTTAGAGTATCTAAATACTTAGTTAACTTATATATAGTTGATAGACTATAGCTATATAAGGTAGTATAGAGAGGAATTATTAAGAATCCTCTATACTTTCGTTATATATACTTTCTTGAATTCATTAGTCTAGTAATTACTAGAGCTACTATATTCTACGACTAAGTAATTATTATTATATATCAATAGTATAGATAGAACTAGGCTATCCCTCTAGTACTCTTACTTAGTAGGTAATATAATTAACGAAGGGTATAATAGACTTTTAATTTACTTAGTTACGAATATAACTATAGTTGAAGGCAAATATTGATATTAAGCTTCTATAATAAACTAAAATGATAACTAGGAGACTAATAGCTTTCTAGAAAATATTTGAGAAGAATTCTAAGACTTCTAGTCTATACTATACTCTTATTGCATTTTATATTCAAAATACGCCTATATAATCATATAGTAGCTTAGAGCTTCTTCAAGCTATATCTACCTTCGATTATAAACCTATTAATTACTAATAATATTATATAGTAACTACTTGATACTAGGTTAGAAGGGTATTTAAAATATTTATATAAGGTTGATATAGGACTCCTACTTAATAATATACTTTAGTAAAGTATAGATTATATATATGCTTAAGGGGTTTTCATTTAGCCTCCTACTATAGTACTATCGAAGCATTTCTAGTAATATATAGCTACTTAAGTAGCTTCCTTTCAAGAGAATACTTATATAGGCTATTAGAGATATTAAATCTAAAATTAGTTTACGATATTTGTTATATCAGCTGCCTAATAATATAGCCCCTCCCCCTACTCTCTTACTAAGACTATTCAGCTCTATAACTAAATTTTGAAAGTATAAAATAAGTGATTATCTAGTAAGAGTCCTATAGAGGAGTAATTAGGCCTCGAGTAGTACTAATAGCTAAGCCCCTTGCTTCTGAAAGATCATACTATAATATAACTAATAATAAACCCTAAATTATCCTCTACTTACTAAGTAACCTTAGGTCTCTATAGCTTACTACTCGTCGAGATTAGCCCTAGGAGTAGAAAACTACCTACTTACTCAGAGTAGATACTAGGAGCAATAATATACCTTATAACTTATATAGGATATAGATTAATTTCAGGTAGTAGGTATATATAAGCTAAGTAGATTATCTCTTACTAGAGGAGCTAGAGGTCTATAAACTAATAGAATAGGGACGATGAATTAGAAGTCTCTTCGAAAGAAGGCTAGCTAGAGTAACTAAAATCTAGGTCAACTCTTCTCTCCTAAGATAGGTCTTCCTAGGTAAGAATAAGTAATTCAGATAAGATAGAGCTTTTAACCCCTAGCTATTAGAAGTCTATAAGGTTAACTCTAATATATAAGATTATCTAGATAATATAGTAAACTTATTTCCTACTAAGGGTAATTAGAGAGTAGGTTTTCTTCTATATCCTAGGTAATAAACTAGGTAGAGCTTAGCTTCTTAATATATTAGCCTAGTAAAGGCCTTTTACTATGATATACTGATTTATCTATATTAGTTATATCAGGGATTATAATTATATAGACTTATAGGGAATAGGGTAGATAATATAGCTATTAGGGAGTATTAGAGGAGAAATATCAAATATAAGAATATAAGAGGATCATCGAGTTTCGGAAAGTACTCTGAGTAGGAAGCTATACTTTAGAAGAGTCTCTTAGCTTATCCCCCCCCCCCTAAGGGTATAGATACCTCAATATAGCAGGGAACTCATTAAGCCCTAAGGCATATATATATCTATAGGAGCCTATTAAATCTATACTCTATATCTGAGGATATACTATCGAGGTAGGGGAGCTATAGTAGGAACCTTATTAAAGCATCTATAGATCCTTTAGGCAATCAATAGCTCTATATCTTTGATATTACTTATATATCGTTAGCTTCAACCCTATATAGTATCTATACTATCTCTTTCAATATATAAGCCTACTTTTTATTATAGCTACTATAGAAGGAGTCCTTTGCTTTCTTATTTATCAACTAGACTATCTTAGTCATAATATAGATCAATAGTAATACTAGTAATAGTAGGGGCCCTATAGTACTAATAGCTAGTAGATATAGCTGATATTAATCTCTTTCTAGTACTTATATCTAGAATATATAGTAGTTATTATAGTAGAGCAATAGATCTTTATTCTTCCTTCTACCTTTAACTATTTCCTTATTTAAGCCTTAGTATTTGCAAAAACTTATACTCTTATCTAAAGATCAAATCTCTAAAGGTTTCCTCTAAGCGTGAACTTTATTATTCATACTTATAATACTCTACTATCTAAAAAGCTCTTAATTACTTATATCATATAGCTATATCCTTATATAAGCTTAGTCTACTATAGTAAGTCGAGAATAACGCCTATATTCTATAAAGTATAGGATAATAGCTATATCCCTTCCTAACTTTACTTAAGTAGAATGACTAATAGACGTTTAAAGGCGATAAATAACCTCGATCAATATTCTATAGATATAAAACCTGAGAAAAAATACTATAGGAGTATCTATCTTCTTAACTATACTTAAGTAGAGCTCTTGAGCAATAATAGAAAGGACTACTTAGCTATCGCTAGGCTAGTTCTTAATATCTCTAGGGATCTAATAAATATTTTTCAGATAGAGATAAGTAAATATATTAAGGCCTTACTTAAGTAGTACTATAATACTCTATAGCCTAGAGGATAGCTTAAGATAACTACTATAAGGAACTATATAAGCATTAGATCTATATAATAGCTACTTCTTTCAGAGGTTATAAGTCTAATAATCATATAGATCTTAGAGGATACTAGGTTTTATAATATTTAGACTTCTCTATACCTCGACTATCTTCTAGGAGAATTTATTACTAGTATTCTCAAGGAGGTAGAAAAGTATAACTAATAATACTAGCTAGACTAAGACCCTTAGGAATATATTCAATAGTATATAAATGAGTCTATGAAGGATCTCATAAGCCTATAAGTTTATATTATATCCTAATTATCAAAAGGTAAGGCTAACTAGAACTCTTGAGTCTATATATATCAGTCAATATATAGAAGCCTATAAGTAAGAAGGACTAAATAGTAATTGCTTAGCTCTTAGGTCTTAAAGCACTAGAGCCCTAAGTAGATATTTTAGACTAGTAAGTAGCCCTTTATACCTTAGAGGTCCTAATTGACTCTATTATAGGAGAGAGATTTACTGAAATAACTAAGAATATAGGAATAATAGTCTCTAGGCTAATGAGGATAGTAAGATGAATAGGAGTAACCTTACTCTCAAGTTAATATACTTCTGCTACCTTAAGCAGTAGACCTATAACTTTACTGAGAGGGATAAGATCATCGGAATTTACTAGCTTTTGATAGAAGTATTTCAGAATAAGAGCAAGCTTCTAGCTATAAATACTTCTAGGGATAGTAGGGGGGGGGGAGGAGGGGGGCAATACTTATAAAGGTATATAATATATAGAATAATATCATAGATAATAGTTCTCTAAATTCTACTAGCTTCGAGCTAATGCATCCTAGGGACCTTATATTTTACCTTCCTATAGATATTTATTGAGATATCTAATATTGAGAATAGCTCTATAGGAGTAACTAGTCGAAGGTAGAATAAAATACCCTACTCTTTCAAATAGTATAGTTATAATATTTATATTATACCTAGCCTAATAATAGTTATCTTAGCTTTATATAATCAGAGGAAGTAACTTCTACTCGAGGATTATATCGACTTAGTAAGCCTATAAGCTAATCACTACTCTTTTATTATCCCTTTCCTAGTATTTATACTACGAAGCTAGTAGTAGTTAGCTATAATAGAGGGTAGTAAGATATATAGTAATCTGCTTTAACTAATAGCTAATCTAGTATACTAAGGTCTTATCTATTTTACTTATATCCTATATCAAATATACTTTACTATACTAGCGTATAGTTTCTATATATTTTATAAATGCGAGAGAATTATACCTAAGGCATTTATAAATCTCAGAGAGACTATAAAGTTAGTAAGTGCCTTTCATTTACTACTTTGAATATTATACCTGATATACCTATTAGTAAGAATAATAATAATATAAGGAAGTAAAAGTAGAATATTAGTACTACGAGGTATACTAGGAAGAGGGTAAGAAAGGATATACTCTTATATATTATCCTAGCTACTATTTAGAATACTCTATTATAGAAGGAATAAACTAGCTAACTTTAGTTAGTATAGGGCAATATAAAATGCTTAAACTAAGAAGATACCTTATAAGATAGCTTACGTAGAGTAGTTAAGATAGTATAGAAGGTCCCTATTATAAGCTTAGGCCTATTAAGTAATCATCTCGTTTACTATTTTCCCTACTCTCCTAAGTCTATTAAGGTACTTTATCTCTAAGCTATTCGAGAATACCCTTATTATAGGGTTAAGATCCTCTAGTATAGTATGCCCTAATATATATAAGATAAAGCAAAGTATCGAAATAAGGAGCTCTTAGACTTTATACTCCTTATAATCAGACGATAGACTAGACGTAAGTCTAGATATAGTATTAATAAGCGTTTTATAGCTATCTTAGGGAAGTAGGCTTAAGAGAGATCGAGTTTCGAAGCGCTTAGAGAGGCTTATACTCCTAATCCTATCAATGAGTTTCTCTTATACTAGCCTAGTATCAGATATCTTTAGTTTATTCAGCTTATAGAAAATAAATTTCAGGGTTTAGGTAGGTTTTTCTTATTCTTCTACTATACCTTATTACCTCTAGCGCTATATTATCTATAAAGGTAGCTAACCCGAGATCCGAAAGAATACTGCCTCTTAACTAAATCACTTATATAAATATAGGCCTATTTTATATATTTCGAGTAAAAGCTAAATTTCCTAATATAGATTAGATCGTTAATATAGGGTACTATTTTGATCAGTGCTCTATAGCTAGTATATTTCCTAAAGCTCGTATAAGTATAAAGCAAGAGTACCTAACGAATATTTATCAGCCTACTATATATTCGGCTAACGATCTTTATTATAGTCTGACTTATTATATAGGGGTACTCTATTATTACTGAGAATTACTTATAATTAATAGATTACTTGCAATAGTAAACTATAGCTTATATACTAGGAGGAGAGGAGGACTAAAAAAAAATAGAGAATAGAGAATAGAAAAAGAAAAAGAGAAGAATAATACTATTTTTTATCTATACTATCCCCTATAGCTACTAGTCCCTAACTATATTCATGCTTATATATATCTTCTTAACGCTAAGATCTTGCTTTATATATTGCAAGTATAGGGGAGACTCTAGTTAATATTATACTTTATAGTAGTCTTAGAGAGATACTTCTAGTTCCCTTATACCTACTTCTCTATAATCTAAGTATTGAAAATACCTATACCCTTTTACTCCTACTCTAGCTATACTAACTTATATATAGATCAGTATTAGACTTTACTAATCTTATAATATCGCTAGTTATATATTATTAGTTATTTGACTTGATACTTAGATATTCAAAAATCCTTAAGAGAGATATAACTTATATATAATTACTGAAGAAGTAAGTTGCTATAGTCCTCTTATTACTATTTAATATATAAGCATTATATTATATAATCTTACTAGTAGCCTCTTATTTATTTGACTTATCTTCTAGGCTTATAGACTAGCGAGTAGGCTGCTTATAAGCCTTAGGGAAAGATAGTAGAGTACTTTAGCTATATTACCTTAGGTATAGACTTTACTTATTAGGACTATAAAAAGAGTCTTAGTTAGTTTGATATTCTTAGGGCTTATAACTATTAATATGATCATATAGGAAGTCCTTAAGAATATAGATACTATAAACTATATATTACTTAGGCCCTAGATATTCCTATAGCTTAGCTATAGTCGCTATTATACGTTTAAAGAAGTAATACTAATACTAGGAGTATTACTTAATAAGGTGTTCGTTGAGTTCAGTTATAAGATAGTCCTTTTGATAAACCTAGTAGATTTGTAGTTAATAACTTATATTGATATATTCTTTAAGTAAGTTAGGCAGTAGTATACTTTCGCAGTATAGATAATTCCGAAATCAGTGACCTTTAATAAGGTAGAAGTCTAGACTATTATATAGTATTATTATATAGTAGAGCATATAGGCTTCTCTAGGGTACTCCTATCTTAGGTGATCGATTTAGTCTTTAAGATTATTATAGATGCCTAGATAAGACTTATATAGCTGAAGATCATAGTCATTAAGAATATATGATAAAAGGCTAGCGCTATCTAATATAGTATTATAGAACTAGATTTTCTCTTATTAAAGCCTTATTTATAAAGAAGTAATCCTTAATAAAATAGTAGCTTTAGAGAAACGATATATAGATCTATATTAATACTATAATACCTCTCTAATAATGATTACTACTTATATATTATTAGATTAAAGACTAATAAGATAGCTATTAGGAATATAACTCTAATCTACCTGAATAGAAGTGATCAGTTGCTACTATAGCTAGCCCTAGATCGTCGGATATAACCTAGGCTATAATACTAGTAGCCTTAGTTATATTAACCCTATTAAGATTTTCAGATCCTTCTAAGCTAGTATTTGTAGAATAAAGAAATATATAAGTAAAGAGATTATAGACTCAAGTATATATAAAAGACGAGAAGGCTACCCTACCCTATACTTGTATTCTGTTGCCTTACTGAAATCACTTGATCGCTTCTTAATGACTAAGCTAGAGCTATATAGTCTAGCTCATAAGGGGTTACCTATTATACTCAAGAAGTAGCTATCTACTTAAAAAGTACTGCTTCCTAATCCCTCTTATATTACCTCAAAAAGCCTTACTAGAAAGCCTTACTTATTCTTACTTTAGTACTCTGAAAAGGTCTATAATAGTGATTCGATACTTATTATAATATATACTAATATAAGGTATAGGATATTAGATAGAGAGCTAGGGTTAACTCTAGCCTACTATATAATGCTAGGTCTATAAAAAGTCATACTAGTGTAAGTATATATGCTTCGGATCGAAGTATTCTAGAGAAATTTAGAATAAGTAGACCTCAAAAAACGATAAGGTATATATTAGGGCGCCCCTAGCTCCGACTGCTTTGAACTAGATTATAGCTAAGGCCGAGGCTATAGTAGTATACTATGAGAGTATTGCCCTATACCTAAAAGGCTATATCAAGGACTCTAAACGCATTATATATAAGTATCTTTCAAGGCTTAATGCAGAAGTGCAAAGCCTATCAGATAATAGTACCCTCGTAGTGTTCTATTAATCCTAAGCAAATAATTATATCTACTACTTTAGATTTTCAGATGCTTATAAGGAGCTAAAGAAATAGGGGTCTACTATATTCGAGCTAATGATATAGATAAGCCTTCTTTAGGATCAAATTCACTGCCTTAGTCATATATTCTAGGGGGAAGAGCTTTTTCAAGAAGTAGTAGTATACTTTATAAAGTATACTAGGACCCTAGGGTTATACTAGTATAAATATATCTAAGCGATCTTAGTACTTACTAATATCTACTACGAATTATCTTATATTCAGTATCAATAAACCTACCTAGATTAAGTAAAATCTTTAGTAGAACCTAAGATAGAACTTCTTAAGGTATCTAGTACTTATACTAAAGGGTTCTAGTAGTTGCTACTATCTTATCTTGAGATTAAAATCCTCAAGGGCGAATTATACGTAGTAGAAGGCTTAGTCTTAGAGCTACTACTTATTTATAGTAGCCTATAATATCTAGATATTATTGACTAACTTAGCTATATTAGGATACTAATCGCCTTTATATAGCTCCCTATATTACTATATAATAAACTAAAGAGGTAGTAAGATATTCTAGAGTAGAGCTAGACTTATAACCCTAATAAAGAAGAAGAGGTCTTCACCTATAGCGTAGTATACCTCTTCCTCTATACTACCTAGTATAGACTAAGGTAGGCTAAGGAAGGCACTAAATATCTTCAGTATATAGAATATATTTTTAGGGAGAAGACTCATTAATTTTTATTACTAGGAATTAGGATATATCTTCATTACGAGGCTTAGAATAGAGTACTTATCGGGAACCCGACTATCAGTATATAGCTAGAATAATAAGGAGAAACTTATACCTATTAAGAAGGTCTCCTAAGGGCTATTCCTAGACTATTCGAATATCTTCTAATACCTCTAATAGCTCCCTATAATCAATAAAAAATCTAGTATCTACCCCTATGATAAGTCTAGTCGAATAATCTTACTCGAAGTTTAAGCTATATAGTATTATACTTCTGATATATAGTATAGGTGAGGCTATTATGATTTCCCTAGTATTATCGTATATAAAGTCGAGCGAGATTTTCTCGATTATTCCTAGTAAGGTTAATACTTAGTCTAATATCATATAGAAGAATAGACTTACTACTATAGTATACTATAGTAGCTAAGTATATAGCTATATAAGAGCTTATTATACTAAATATATTATCTATATCTTTCTTTAGAGATATAAGGAGGCCCTATATAAGCCCTTATTCATAGTAACTCTTATAAACTACGAGCTAAGTAACCTAGTAGACTACCTTTCTATTATAGGTCTAATAGTAAGAAAAGGCTTAACTAGTAAGGTTTCTATTAATAAGAACTATAGTATAGAAATATATAGCTCTATCGGGAAGATATTAGTCTCAAAGTTATTATATATTTAATTTGATAAGTCGACTTAGATAATAACTTAGACGAAGGAAACTATTATAAAAGAATACAAGAACCTATCTAGAGTAGCTGAATAATCTCCCTAAACCCTATAATTCTTGCTAAAGAGCTTTGAAGCTTTAGCTAATATTTCTTCTATAACTTAGATATATTCGAACATCTTATATATGCGTTCAGCTATTATAGCTATAATAACTATAGTAATATTCAGCTATAGATTAGATTTGATTTACTGAGATATACTATATAGGTTAGAAGGTATTATCTAATAGGAGATCCTTTAAATAGGTATCGCTTCATTATATATAGTTTACTAAGTTCTAGTATAGAAGAGGAAGGTAGTAAGGTAGATAAAAGTCCTATAAATACTTAGGTTATATAACCGAAAGAAATAAGAGTATAATTAGATAAGGGGAAGTTTAGAATAGCTAATACTGAGTAAGCTAATAGATATATCCTAGACTAAACTACTAAAGGTAGCTTCTAAGCGAGACCTAGTAGTCCCCTTTTAGAAATAGATTCTGATAACTAACTTCTAGAATAGTAAATCATAGACTCCTATAGTACTAGTTAACTAGATATATAGTAATAAGCTAAGTAACTATTAGCTAAAGAACAATGAAGTATATATATAGATAGTATAAACAATAATAATCGAAGGCATTCTACGAATAGGTAAGATAGAGGCAATAATATTGCTATATCTAATAGTATTTTAGGTATTATATCAAGACTTAATCGTAAGACTAACTACACTAATACTAAACTATTAGGGAACTAGTCTAAAGCTTATATAAGTATATTATAGTATATAGCCTAGTACCTTCCTACATTATATTAATATACCTAGGTATAGAGTAATAACGAAAGTAGTAATAGAAGACTTAGTAGAAAAGATATAGAGCCTCGCCCTTATATCTAAGAGATAGATAACTGAAGGCCTACTAGAAAACGAGAAGAGGACTACTACTTACTTATTCCTAGCGAAATTTTAGGTGAGCTATCATTAGGTCTCTATAGTACAAATAACCTAGTATATATACTATATATAAAGGGGGAAGGTTTTCACTATAGTATAAATATATAGTACCTATAGGCAAGGATCTAAAAGAGGATAAGTTTTTACTATAGTATATATATATAGTTTTCCTGCTTAGGTATTAGGAAGATAATAGTTCGTTACTATAGTATATTACTTGCTTTTTAGTATATATTAAAGTATATTTGACTTCTACTTAGCTATATATCTCTAGCTAAGTCTATAGCTTTTAGTCTATAGGGGCCCCTACTACAAATATATATTATATATATACTAGGTTAGAGGAGTTATATTAATCAAGTAGAATAGATTTCTTATACCTTAGAAATCTATAAAGTAATTGAGTATAAGAAACGAACTAGCTAATAGAATTAAGGTGATATTATAACCTTATAGAGAAAGTATATTTAATAGAGAAGACGCCTACTGAACTATTATAAGAGGTTACTAATCGATATATAGGAGGTAGTATCAAGATTATCTAACTTTAGTATATTACTTATAGACGAAGTATTATATAGTCTAAGCTCCTAGCTATATTTAGGCCTAGAACTATAGTATAGAGTAATCTCCTCTATTAGTTCGAATAGGGATATAGTTATAGAATATCGAGGTTTAGAGCTTACTACCTATAATTAAGTCTAAATTAAATAGATTATATTATAGGTTGATTTTAAGGTATATAAAGTTTATATACTATCGAATACTATTCAGGGAGCTAACGAATATTAGGCTACTCTATTGAAGGTCTAGGAAAGCTTCTAGGCTATAATCGAGGCTTTTAGATAATATATAAATCAAAGTAAGCTAGAAATTGAAGAAGTCTACTAGTTTAGGACTAAAACTTATCAATTTAATGAATCCGATTTATCTCTATTACTAGAAGATATCGCATTTATATATAGGCTATTTTAAAAGGCTAGTAGTATAAAGGATGATTACTTATACGAATATAGACTAGATAAGGAGATAATAAATGAATTTTAGGGAATATTCAATATATCAAGAATATTAGCGTAGGAACTTATAGTCTTTATTATAGCTACTTGAAACGAACTAGAATAGTAAGTAGATTCCCTAACGACCTTCTTCTATAATATACTAAATATAGTAGAGTTAAGTCCTTTACTTCGAATATAAAGGAAGTCTAATCTCGTATTAAATAAATCAATTAGGATTACTAAGCTCTATTAAAGACGAATTGCTATCTCTGACTACTCCTCGATAATCTTAAGAAGAGTAGATAAGATCTACCCTTATCTCAGACGACTATAGTAGGACTATATAGCTCTTAATGAGATAGAACTTCTACTATATAGGGAGCTATACTTAAGGGGCTTATAGTAGTAGAGGTATATAGATAGAGTCGCTAATATATCTAGAAGGAGAGTAAAATATACTAGTAGCTAAGCTTGAGCTCTAAGCCCTATAGAATCATATAGTATATATAGTAAGGATATAATTATACTAGTCTATATTTATACTTATTACTATTATCTAATAGAATAGCGATAGTTTATATTATTATCTACTAATATTATATCTATAGAGCTACTATATAATAGGTCTACCTAACTACCTTAGGATATATTCTATTACTATTAGTTTGCGACTACTATATAGGCTATTTAGGCTATACCTTCCTTCAGCCTTATACTATTGATTACTTAGCTTTTCCTCTTATAGGTATTAGGCAGAGAATAGTTACAAATAATAATAATAAATGAACTAATTCAATCAAAGATTACTATATATATAAGAGACCTACTAATAATCACTTTTCTAAAGCTTATCTAGATATTATATAATAGCTTAGTAATATGATATTATCGGGGTAGTTAGTATGATTCTACCTCGTAGATCTTAGAAAGCAGAACGTTTATAGGTATATATACTTACTTATATATATACTAAGAAGTAGAATTATATAGAGAGGGGAGAGTATTAGCTATAGATAATAGTTATAGATAATAGTCTCGAGCTAGCTTAGGACGAGATATATCATATATTTGCTACTGAGGCTAAATCAGATGAAGCTTACTAGTGAGTAAGCTGAGATCTCAAGTAATTCATAGATAGAGAGATATTACTATAGAAGCTAGGAGAAAATATATATATATTGATATTTAGAAGAAATATTCGGATAGTATAAAGCGAAAATCTCTTCATATATACTTATTCTACTATAGTTATATAATATTACTTACTGACTTTGACTAGGTATTATTAGCCCTACTATACGAGAGTGATCTTCGGTTTACTTCGAATTCTAGATATATCTATATAGTTCGTCTATATATTCCTAAGAGTAATAATATATTTACTTATCCTAACTCTAGTATAAATAGCCTTATTATAGCTAATATAATATAAATCTTAGATATACCTTTATTACTATACCTATACTAGCTACTATAGTTTAGAGTATATATTCTATAACCTATAGCTAGTATAAGCTATCGTTATCTTACTATAATATTTATAGTATTATCTTAAGCTATATAGATATTCAGAAATATATAGGGTAGTATAACTCTAGTAAAGGCGATTAAAGCCTAGATAAGGCTTCGATATTAAGAGAACTATATAGCTAGATAGGGTAAAATAAATGATCCTCTAGATACTATTCGATCAGCTAATATACCTCTTTGATATAACTTAATAGTATTATAGCCTTAGAACCTATCTTATATAAGGGAGCAGCTAGGTTAGTACTACTACTCCTATCCTCTAGATAGCTATATAGGCTATTGAACTAAAGACAATATTAAATATATCGTCTATACTACTGAATTTCTCAGGCTATTACTCCTAATACTAGTACTATAATTCAAAGTCTTTATACTTATAATAGGCTGATATACTATTATAACTTATAAGTATATTAGGGGTCTAAGGTTAATACTATAATCTAGATTCTATTAGGTTACTACTTAGTATTAGACCTTAGGGTTCTAAATAGAGTATATAATAGAGTACTTACTCTTCTTTCGCTGATAATATTATATAGACCTTACCTTCTATTGCAAATAAGTCTATATAAGTCCTAGATAGTCCTCGATGATATCAGTAATACTTATATTCTATATTTTGTAGAGGTATACTAGTAGCTTCTAGAATAGTTCCTTCTAGTCGTCCTCGCTAATATTAGACTATAGGGGTATAGAATCCTATAATAGATACCTTATATAGCGCTTGATAATATACTTCTACTCAGGTAATTAGTGATATTACTACTATACTAGTAAGAAGTCGAATAGACGAAGAATATAGGGTAGATAGAGGGACTAGTAGGGGCTAGTAGGGTTTAGTAGGGTTTAGTAGGGTTTAGTAGGAGTTAGTAGAAGTAGATAGAGGCAAAGTAGGATAATACAGTCGTAGGAAATAAAGGGGGACCTAAAAGAGAATATAAGGTACTAGCTATTCATATATTCTAAGCAATAGTCCTAGTTAGAAAAACCTATTTAGCCTAGGTAGTTTAGCTAATATATAGAGATATAGATTTATAGGTTTATATAGAAAATATAGATATCCTTCGAGAATTCGTAGTTTTTATAATAATACTTTAGAGAAATTACTTATTGATGTATAATATTAGTCCTTACTGCTTATCACCTGCTATGATGATAATAATAGAAGTACCTAGTATGAAAAAGGACTTCATTGCTCTCTATAAATTAATATATATATACCTAGGAACTAACTTGAATAGCTAATAGCAATAGAAATCTAGTAGCCTATACTATATATACTATATCCTTAAGTCAAACCCCTTGGATCTAGCTACCTTATTTCTATACTAAGTACTTATATTTCTTAAAGCTCTAATAAATCGAATAAAATAGCTATAAGTCTAGTTTATCTTATATACTATATATATATACTTAGCTAAAATAAAATAGAGTTTATAACTATATATAGTAAACCTCTAATATTATATTAATTTATAAGTAAAGTATTCTTAAGATATTAAAGATTACTATAGCTTCTCTACTATACTACTAATAATTAAACTTATAATTCCTCTATACTTAAAATTACTATATAAATGAAATATTAATAATATTTTAGCTCTATATATTTTATAATTACTAATTATTATATAATTATACTATATTTAAGTCTATATATACTAATTATAGTAGGAGTTAACTAAAGAGTACTTTCTACTATACTTAGAGTCTATATCAATAAAGAGGTTTAAGGTATTCTATATAATATAGTCGCTATAGTTAATTAGAGATTACTCTTATCAATAGTAAGATTAATACTTAGATTGATCGCTGAAGAACTAACTAATATTATCTACTTGAAGGGAATATTCTACTTATATATTTAGCTCTTCATCGATAAACTATATTAACTATATCTATATTTGATATAGTCGTTTCTCGACTATATTGACTACTAATGCAGGGAATAGTAAATATAGATAGGTCTATAAGACTAGTAGAGGATAGGGGTTTTCATTTTTTTTCATACTTTCTATAGTAGCTAGATACTTGCTATAGATAATTAATATATATAATGCCTTTCATATATACCTAATTAGACCTGAATTACTGAAATAAGTACTATTATAAGAGGATAATATTCAAATTATACTTATAAACTCTTGAGTAGCTAGCTCTTGCCTAGGGGTATAAGTCATTTAGCCTGCCCTCTGATTTACTACGTCTATAGTCTATATAGTCGCTCGATTGAACCTTTAACCCTTAGGTCACCTGACTAGGTAGGTCCTTAGGTCTTTTTTTAGCTACTATACTATAGCTATTAGTTCCCTCTTTCTATTCTATATATAACCCCTAGTACCTTAACTATAGGTTATAATACTATATATAAGCTATATATAAATATTACTTTATTCTATATAAAATATATAAAAATAAATAGAGCTATCTATATATATTATATAATAAAGCTTTTATATATAATATTATATAATTTATAATTAATATAAAGTATAAAGAGTATATATAATTTATAATATATATTATTCTTATTATATTTGATTATATATAAATTAAATTATTATTATTAGTATATATACTAAATTAGAGGGCAGGCTAAATAACCTATGCCTCTAGGCAAGAGCTAGCTGCTTAAGAGTTCATAGGTATAATTCGAGTATTATCTATTTATAATAGTACTTATTTCAGTAATTTAGGTTTAATTAAGTATATATAAAAGGCATCACGTATATTAATTATCTATAGTAAGTATCTATCTGAAAGAAAATATAAAAAGAAAATAAAAACCCTTATCCTCTACTAGTCTTATAGACTTATCTATATTTACTATTCCCTATATTAATACCTAATTTCTAAGTAATCTTAAATATTTATAACTTTCTTACTTAAAAGCTTCAAATATTACTAATATAACATTTTGCAAAACTCTACTTAGTTATATATTTAATATATATAATAGTATCTAATTTAAAAGATTTATATTAATAGCTATTTTATTTGATTTATTAGAGCTTTAAGAAATATAAGTAGTTAGTATAGAAATAGAGTAGCTAAATAGGAGGGATAGCTAAATCTAGAGGGGTTAACTTAAGGCTTCCTATCTTTTCAGAACTAAAAATAATAACTAATCGCTTAGAAACTAGACCCTATTTAATAACCTTATCTATAGATACCTAGTATATATATATATACGCCTATAGAATGAACCCCTATAGTATTAGACCTAAGGTTTTAGTATTAGTAGACCTCTTCCTATATAAAAGTAGTCTATATTGACTAGGTTCAAGCAGAGCTATCTAAATATATATATCAACTAAATAACTATTAGTATAATATAAAGTAGGTCTCTAGTAAGAAAATATATAATATCATATAATTTATATATAAGATACTATACTAAAGTAGAGGTTAACTAACCCTATAGTACTAATCAAGGCAGTTGAAAACTATAATATTCTTATAACCTTATATATTACTAACTACCTACTTATAACGATCAAATTAGTAGATAATTGTATTAGCGATCTCCCTAACTAGCTTATTATATAGTTATAGCTCCTTCTTATACCTTCTATAATAAGATTTAAGTATAGGCCTAAGGTAGTAATACTATAGGGTTAGGACTCTTCTTCTATATAGAATCTATTATAATTTGAATCCCAAAGAGCAGGAACAGCTTACATAAACCTGCACATGTGATCGGAATCAGGCTCTGTCTTGTCTGCTTTTCAGGCTCTTGTCATGTGAGACGCCATGGACTGACCACCGTCAAGACATAACTTACTCCAGGAAGAGGTGTTTGATAGGTGGCTTTTGGTGGCTAGAGATATCACGTACGAGACATGTACCTGAGCGATACACACGCCGACCTCGCCCGAGCGAATTCGATCGAGGATAAGCGACATCGCCATGTCAACACGGCATTAGCGCGGGAAAAAACAGTGTATGTATATGTATGGTGTAACAGAGCGAGCACTATCTTAGATACCAAGTGCCTAATCCACAAGTGATCCGCAAACCAGTCAGCGTCTAGGAGAGAATCGTTTTCCTAAGTAATAGATACGCAATAGCAGACCAGACTCTTAAGAACATACGAGTACCTTCTACCATGACTAGATGCGACTTCATGCTGAGGAGCATCTCAACGGTGGTGAGTGACCGAGTATAGGGGCTGGCAACTCTTAGGAGACGTTCGCAGGACCCAGGGCAGCAAGGGATGCAACACCTGGGCGAGGTTCTTAAGAATAGTATATAAGATCAGAAGAGAAGTAGAGTATATAGGTGATTGAGTACAAATGTGGATTTAGAGGACATATACTAATACTTTATTTCACGATATGTTGTAATTCGTTGATGATGGGGTTAAGGGGGGGGGGTGGTGAAAATACCCTGACTTGGAAGTCCGTACGCAACTCTCGGCGGATCCGGTATACTAGTGCGGTTTCCGGGTGTATTTGCCGACAGTCGTCGGTGCTATTCACCTCGGTAGTTATTTGGGTCAATATGTAGCATCGAGGGACATTCTTTCGGCAGAGCCGCAACCGGTGTCAAAATTATTGACGATTCCGTATTCCCACGGGTAGCACCTGGCGTGCATGTGTTTGTTTACTTGGCTTCATCACGTAATCCTTCGAGCGACCCGGGACGGGATCAGGACAACGACTGTACGATAGTCTTCACCGTGCGATCCTGAAATCCTGCCCGGTACACCGCATCGCGTTCACCTATCACAGAAGCGACTTTTCCAATTACCCCATCCGACCTACATGCCCAGGTGTAGATACAGTGCATACGGTTCTCTCGGCACCTGGCTGCTGCATGATCTTGCCCCCACACCAGCAGGTGTGACGTTGTGGGCAAGGGTGGATCGCGGGGTTATTCTCATAGGTCGGACATGTGGCCAGTCTGGACAACATTACCATGCTACCCAGTTTCCCTAACGCAAAAGCCCTCAATCATCGTGCAATAACCACACATCAAGGTCCTTTTGAGCATGAACACTGGCCTGTACGGTCCTGTCAGTGTTAGTGCTTGGGGTTCACATTTCGATAGGCCGGGTATGGCACATGAACAAGACCGGGGTCTGATGTTGATCCGTCCATCCCCAGATCGCTTCATGAGTTTCGAGCCTGTTATAAGGGGATAGAGGGGCGGGGACGGATATAGGACCTGGCGAGTGCGGGTTGTCACGTAGCAGACCCGATAGCTGTCACTCGTACCGCAAATGCCACTCCAGAGGTAGCCATAACGAGCTTGGAACACTCTCGGATACGTATATATAAAGCAAGCCTCAATACCTGCCCAAGATCATATCCGAACACTCACCATCATCGTGTTGTTTGTTAAGCACCTCTGCTATTCTCAGATCCTTCTACTGCCGTAATTACCAGATATAAACCCCTTGAACATGGCGCCTCTGAAGCCGGTCCCTTCCATTGCTATCGTCGGCGGTGGCATTGCCGGCCTCACCTTAGCTCTTAACCTCATCAAGCTCGCCAAGTCAGACCCCTCATCACAGCCCAGATATACCGTCACAATGTACGAAGCTGCCCACGCCTTTGGCGAGATCGGTGCCGGCGTATCCTTTGGTCCCAATGCCTCCCACGCAATGAAGTGCATCGGACCCGAGGTCTACGCCGCCTTCGAGAAGACCGAGACTCGCAACCAGTTCAAATCCAAGGAGGATGTATGGTTCGATTTCCGCTTCGGCGAGAGCGTCGATGGGAAGTTCAAGGTCGAGGGCGAAGACGGTACCGGACAGGGAGAGCTTATCGCCACAGTGCGCTGCCGGGAGGCCAACGCGGTGTAAAACGGAGCGATTTCTTGGATGAGCTGATCAAGCACATTCCGGACGGTATCGCCCAGTTCGGCAAGCGGGTGGTACATTATACTGAGGACAAGAACGGAAAGGTAACCCTACACTTCAAGGACGGCACCACTGCCGTCCACGATGCGGTGGTCGGTTCTGATGGCATCAAGTCTGCTATCCGCAAGACGGTGCTGGCGGGGACGTCGAAGCCCGAGGCTGCCAATGCGGTGTTCAGTGGGAAGTACTGCTACCGAGGTTTGATCCCAATGGATCAAGCCGTGGGCGTACTGGGCGAGGAATTGGCGAGCAATTCGCAAATGTACCTTGGCCGTCATGGACATCTCCTGACGTTTGCTATCGATCAGGGCAAGCTGATGAATGGTGAGCCTCCCAGTAAAACTCGGTGCGCGCGTATCACTCACTGACACATCATGCAGTTGTCGCTTTCAACTCCGCACCTGAGTGGACAGACGACCGCTGGGTTGTCGAAACCAACCGTGAAAAGATGATCAAGGGCTTCGCTGGCTGGTCGTCTACCGCGACCAGGATCATATCGTTAATGCAAAAGACCGATGTCTGGGCGCTCTTCAACGACCCTCCAGCATCCACCTACGTCTCAAAGGATGGCCTAGTAGCCCTTATTGGAGACGCTGCACATGCAACCACGCCGCACAAGGGCTCCGGAGCCGGCATGGCCATCGAGGACTCGTTTATCCTGGGTTGGCTGATCTCGGAGGCTCTGTCGATAGAGAGCGTGAGTGTGGAGAAAGCCATTTCTACGGCATTCAGGCTGTACGATGCCACTCGCCGTGAGAGAACGTTACGGCTGGTGGAGGACTCCAGGGAGACAGGGCAGTTGTATGATCTGGAGCACCCAGTATATGGCACAGACAAAGCGAAGATTAGGGAGGCACTGCTGACGAGAATGGATTGGGTGTGGTCGCATGATGTAGAGGAGGAGCTAGCTGTTACTCTGGACAAACTGAGGCATAACCTAGCAGCAAATAGGGCGGAAAATGGGGCAGGACTTGGGGCTTGAATAAGTCCCTGATGTCAACTGGTTCCTATTTGACTACCCTATTAGCAAACAATCGAGGCCACATTATAAGCGTGATATTTTGTATCAACAAGGGATATACCTTGGTCTTTAGCATCCCGTTCCACTTCCTTCTCTTCAACATCGTAGCAGTATTGAAGTCCCATAATTAGACCATTCTCTTCCTAGCTGGCCAAGGGTGGTCGCCCTTGATAGGGCTGATGCAGAGGTATCTCATCAAAGGAAATGATAGACCCCCGGGTTGCTAAGGCCTGCTCTAGCTAGACTGCGCAGACAGTATCCGAGCAAGCCCGGTCTCCAACATCTCAAGTGGCAGCCGAGTCTTGCTTGTGATTTGTTGCTGCTTACAACTTGGATTATTCGGTAGGACGATTGATCCAAATCTGTTAGTAGGGCTATCGCACGTACGATTATCATAGGTTAAGTCAGTTTGATTTTGTTGTTATTCTAGTTAGCTATTTCGTAGCTAAGCCCTCTGAGGGGAAACAGCTAAGTAGCCGTCATCCCGAAGGAAGGCATAGCCCGTACGATAGCCGTATACTGACACTAGTAACTTTTTCTTTAACGCAACGCATATACAGATACTGTATGAAATCATCGTGATAACCTCCTACCCGTCCTCCTATTATAGCAAATGTCCTCCTACTATAGCAAATATCCTCCTATCAATATCCTCCTATTATAGCAAATATAAAACCTTCTATACTATTGACGACTATCGTACTTATCATATATCTTTATCATCGAACTCATCCTTATTACTATTATCGTCGTCCTTATCATTGTCCTCATCCTCCTTGACTAATCTTCTTCTAATAGTAGGGGTATAGCTAATAAGTCTAGTAGTATATCTCTTAGCTATAGGCTTTATATTATAATCTAGAAGGATAGGCGTCAAAGGTACCTAACTAGGTGATATTAAGAGGACTAATAGAATACTAGGGTACTAAGCTAATAGTACTAGAGTATAAGACCCTCTTATATTATATACTAGGGTTAGGGTTCTAACTATATTGACTAGAAATATAAGCAATATAGGTATACTTATATTAACTATAAATATAAGCAATATATTACTAACTGAAGAGCTAGATATATAAGGATATAATTGTTACTATCTAGATAGTATTTTATAGTTGCTCTTTAGTTATTAATCTAAGTATTATCTCTTGATAGGATTTATATCCTTTTAATTACTTATGAAGCAAGTAGTATTAACTATTATATAAATTATATATATGTTCCCCTGATAATATTAACCCTATAGGTTATAGATAAGTACCCCTAAAAAGGTTATACTATGATCATTATACTTTATAGCTAGCTTCTTATATGCAGGCTTTAGAAATAAGTATCGCAGAGTTTAGTAGAGTATAGTAATATCCTTTATATATAGGGATTATATATATTAGTTGCTTATCTAGTAAAAAAGAGTCTAAATCTAGGTTAAAAGGTTAATCTATCGCTTTAATAACTCGTTACTACTAGTATAGTAGCTATAGAAGATATAAGGAATCGAGATT
>JAJSPL020000071.1:0-90797 GCA_021272945.2 Cytospora paraplurivora | reverse complement strand
ATTAACTTTAAAGTAATAAAGGTATTTATCCCTAGAGGGTACTATTAAGGGGTTTTCTACCTATATATTACTAGCTAGTTCAAAAGTATCTATACTATTATTAGAGAAGGTATTACTACTAAGAGTTTTATATATATTATAAGTATAATAGAACTCTTATCTAAAATTTTTAATATTAGCCTTAAATAAGTTATCTAAATTCAAGGGAGTTTACTATAGACTTAAGCTTATAAAGTACTATAGTATTATATAGAAGTTATATATTAAACCTTCTAGATAATATTATAACCTATAGTTAAAGTACTAGGGATTATATAAAGGAAATAGAAGAAAGGAACTAATATACAATATAGTATATAGGATAAAATATAAGACCTACTAGGTTATATAATATAGATTAGTTAGTAGGACTAGATATATTAGATTAGTAATATATCTAATATATCTAAGACTAGATATATTAGATCGCTAATATATCTAAATAATCTATCGATGAAAAGCTAGATATATAAATAGGATATTCCCTTAGTAGTAGATAGATATTTCTTAGCTCTTTAGCAATTAATCTAAGTATTAATCTTACTATTGATAGGAGTAATCTCTAATTAACTATAGCAACTATATTATATAGAATACTTTAAACTTCTTTATTGATATAAACTCTAGCTATAATAGAAAGCATTTTTTAGTCAACCCCTACTATAATTAGTATAGATAAGAGTAATCAAAATATACTAATTATAGTAGGAGTTAACTAAAGAGTACTTTCTATTATAGCTAAGGTCTATATTAATAAAGAGGTTCAAAGTATTCTATATAATATAGTTGCTATAGTTAATTAGAGATTACTCCTATCAATAGTAAGATTAATATTTAGATTAATTACTAAAGAGCTAACTAATACTATCTATTATAAAGGAGTATCCTATTTATATATCTAGCTCTTTATCGATATATATCGAATATAACCTATTTACTATATTCTAAATATATTAAATATATTCTATTTAATATATTTAGTCTTACTAATTAATCCTATTATATAACCTAGTAGGTCTTATATTATATCTCGCTTTAGTGCTCTTATATAGAGGGTAGAGAGAATATATAATATCTAGCCTTTAGCTACCCTAATATAGATCTAAAGCTCAGGGCTATCTACCCTAGGGTAATGAATAGGAGAAGCTTATAATAAGGGCTCTTAGACCTAACTAAGATAAAAGCTATTATATAATAGCTACTAAGTATAAATCATCTTATAGAATATCAGCTATATTAGTATATCATTATAGTAAATACTACTAATAGAGAAGAAGTTACTAATAATATAGACTAAGGAGTAGAGATAAACCTAGGATAAATATAAAGAAGGATAGGGAGGTACTAGGAAGATATAGAGTTATAGAAAAGATACTAAGAGTTTACTCTACTCTAAGAGTAGGATTAAATATATTATATTAATCGATAGTTACTATAAGAGATAAGGAGGGTAGCTACTATATTATAGCGAGGCTTCCTCGATATACTACCTTCCTATTTTAGACCTAAACCTTGTCTTCCTATACTTAGTAATACTTTATATTACTCTTGATACCTCTATTTCTATCCTCCTTATTAGTACTAATATTGCCCTTCTATAAGGCTAATATAAGGATACTAAGATCATCTAAGACCCCTATAGAATCAGGGAACTCTACCTCTAAGATAGATAGGATATAGTTAACCTTAGACTCTAGGGTATTAAGATAAATAATAGTAATATTACTACCTAGTTATAAACCTATAGTAGAACTAATAAAAGTATAATATAAAGGTATAGTAAACTTATAGCTACTACTAATATACTTCTAGGAGTTAAGTATAGTCTTAAGCTCCTACTAGGTAAGAATATAAGTATTCTTAGCTTATACTAAGTTAGTAGTAAATTAGTAAAAAAGAGGATAAAGGTACTTACTAATAAGTAAGTAATAGTATTCTAACCCTAATATAAGGTAATAGTAGACTATATAAGGGTCTCAAAAATAGAAATCGCCTTTATAGTATACTTACTATTTATCTTCGAAAGGTTAATAGTATTAGAGTAGACTAATAGTAATTATACTTTAAAGTAGTCCTTACTATAGTTATTTATATTATACTATAAGTATAACTCTATATAGGATATTAAGAGAATTAGTAGTAGATTTATCGAAAGCTAGTAGTAATAGTTTTACCTACTTAGAAGCTAGATATAGGGGATAATATTACGATTAGTAAGGAACTTCTTAGTATAAGTAGTATAGAAGTTCATAGTAGACTCAAGGTAATATACTTATTTAGCTTTAATACTATTCTCTAGGTAAATATAAGCTTTCTTCGAGAGAGAAGCAAATATATACTCTCTAGGGGTATACTTAGTATATTAATTAATAAAAGGCTTAATATAATAGGTATTTTAGACTATTATAGTAGCTATACTTTTACCTTAGTATAGGGTTATAATAAGTAAAGTTATCTAGATATTATCTTTATTATCATTAGAGACTAGCTATAAGCTAGAAGATACTATAATATAGATATATAGTAGATAAAATACTAGGCGAAGTATTAGAGATATTAGAGTTACTTTTACTCGATAATCGAGTAGGGAAGAGCAAGAAACTTACTAGAAGAATAAAGGGTAAAGAGGAAAAGAAAGGAGGAAGAATCAATAGTAAGGGAGAAGTCTAGTTTATATAGACTCCCTTAAGGGTATAGTAACCTCGCCCTTATTAGTACTCTTACTACTTACCTAATTAGGAGGGCCTAATTAAGTAGGTAGTAGAATTTCGCTTTCCTAGTAGGGTAGCTATAAGGTATATAATATATAGCTACTCTATAGCCTTAGGCTATATACTCCCCTTAGTATAGCTATAATATAGGTATATAGTACTAAAGTAATAAGTACTCTATAGGCCTACTATAGTATTATAGCTAATATATAGTATATAGGTTTTCTCTAACTTATATATAGTTTTCCTATATAAGTATTCTAAAGAAGAACTATATACTATATATACCTTCTTAGCTAGTTAGCTTCGATAGGCTTATATAATAAGAATATTATTATTATTATTATTATTATTATATTATATCTCAAGTACTATATTATATATTAGTTTCTTTTTTTTGTTTCCTCTTATATAATCCCTAGTACCTTGACTATAGGTTATAATAAATAACCTCTATAATAGTAAAGGGTCTTAAGTATTTATCTATAACTATATAGCTTAAGTACTACTACTACTAGTATTTAATAGAAATAAGAACTTTATCTCTAATAGAAAATTCAAAAAGTAGTCTCTTCTAATTATACTACTTTATATATTAAGCTAATATATACTATAAGAGCTACTAATATATAGTATAATATTACTATAGTTTAGAGGCTTACTTAAATACTATAGAAACCTTAGCTATAGTATAGCTAAGAAGTTTAGCTAATATATAGGGGTAGAAACTATAAAGGGTAAATACTAAGGTTATATAAATAGTAGAATACTTAGAATTATTATATATAAATTATATAAGGTGAAAGTACCTTGCTTAATTAAATTATTCTAGATTATTATAATACTAGAGATAGTATTTAAGATTTTAATTCTATTATTTAGTTTATCTATCTATTTATAGGTAGTATATAGTACTTAAGTAGTACTTAATTAATAGAAGAAAGTATAAGTATAATTAGAAGTTACTTCTAAATAAGCTACTTTAGTTAGAAATAATCCTATTTAGTAACTTAAAATTCTCAAAGATATATATATTCAATAGCTCTATAAGTAAGCTAGCTATAAGCTATATAGTTATAAGGATATATAAGGTATATTTAGTAAATTAATCTATAATAACTAGAATAATTATTAAACTTCAGGTATTATTATAGAGCATAGAGGCCTAAAAGCAGTAAGTTAAGAGCTAAGACAACTTATGCAAAGTAGAAGGTTTAGAAGGGATAGTACTAGAGAAGGCACTAAAGCGAGACTAATAGAGTAGGTAGCAAAGTAACTTATAGGGCACTAAGCACTATAAGTAAAGCAAGGTATTTCGAACTAAGAACTCAAGAGCTAGAAAGTAGCTATAAAAGTAGTAAATTATCTTAACCTCTCTAGAAACAGAGGTCTAAAGGCTAACTATCTAAGCTATTTTATAGAACTTTTTAGAGGGTCCTTTAGTCTTTCGCAGAAGGCTAAGGGGTCTAACTTCAGAAGGTTTAAGAACTAAAAAATAAGGAGCAAGGCTTTAAAGGGAAGTAATTACCTAAAAGGCCTAATACTTAAGGGAAAAGTAAAGCTAATAGATAGGCATTCTATTGCCTAGAAAGAAAAGTCAGTAGGTCTAATAGAACCTAAGCCTACTAATTAAGCCTAATACTTGAAGGTAAAGTAAATAGATAGGTGCTCTATTGCCTAAAAGGGAAAGCTAGTAGCTCTTTAGAAGGCTAAATAAGCCTAAGAGAGGAGTATAATAGATTTAAACTACTGCTACATTAGTTAGTGCTTAGGTTAGTAGCCTAAAGGCAAAGCCTAAAGTAGTCTACTAATTAAACTATTTAGAGCTTAAAAGCTAAGCATTGCTAAAGCGTTTCAGCTATCGAAATAGCTTAAATAATAGAGCAGTAGGTCCTAAAGGTTTTAGATAAACACTAAACCCTAGTCTAAGAGATTTAGAATTAACTTTAATTAAAGTAATCTAAGCAGGGTTAGGGTTAAGGTTAAAACTCAGGGTCCTAGTCTAAGGGATTTAGGACTTAAGGCTTAAGACCTAGTATAGCAGATAAGAGCAGTAAAGTAAAGTTTCTAAGGCACTAATTAAGTTCTATAGAGCTTGATTTTAATAATAATATTATAGGTTTTACTTATATAAAGATTAACTAAAAGTAATAATAATAATAATAATATTCTTATTATATAAGCTTATCGAAGCTAGCTAGCTAAGAAGGTATATATAATATATAGTCTCTCTTTAGAATACCTATATAGGAAAACTATATATAGAGTTAGAGAAAACCTATATACTATATATTAGCTATAATACTATAGTAAGCTTATAGAGTACTCTTTATTTTAGTACTATATACTTATATTATAGCTATACTAAGGGGAATATATAGCTTAAAGCTATAAAGTAGCTATATATTATATACTTTATAGCTATTCTACTAAGAAAGCAAAATTCTACTACTTACTTAATTAAGCCTTTCTAATTAAATAGGTAGTAAAGGTACTAATAAAAGTAAGGTTATTATACCTTTAAGGGAGTCTATATAAACTAGACTCTTCCTCTACTATTAACTCTTCTTTTTTTCTTTTCTTCTTTACTCTTTATTCTTTTAGTAAGTTTTTTGCTTTCTTCTACTCGACTATTAAATAAAAGTAACTCTAATATCCCTAATACTTCACTTAATATTTTATCTACTATAAATCTATATTATAGTATTTTCTAGCTTATAACTAGTCTTTAATAATAATAAAGATAATAGCTAGATAATTTTACCTACTATAACTCTATACTAAGGTAAGAGTAAAGCTACTATAATAGTCTAGAATACTTACTATATTAAGCCCTTTATTAATTAGTATATTAAGTATACCCTAAGAGAGTATATATTTACTTCCCTCTTATAAAAGGCTTATACTTACCTAAAGAATAATATTAAAGCTAGATAGGTATACTACTTCGAGTCTACTATAAACTTTTATACTACTTATACTAAGAAGTTCCTTACTAATTATAATATTATCCCTTATATCTAGCTTCTAAGTAGGTAAACTATTACTACTAGTCTTTACTAAGTCTACTATTAACTCTCTTAGTATTCTATATAGAGTTATACCTATAGTATAATATAAATAACTATAGTAAGAACTACTTCAAGGTATAATTACTACTAGTCTGCCTTAATACTACTAACCCCTCGAAGATAGATAGTAAGTATACTATAAAAGTAATTACTATCTTTAAGACTTTTATATAGTCTACTACTACCTTATATTAGAGTTAGAATACTACTACTTATATATTAGTAAATATCTTTATTCTCTTCTCTATTAACTTACTACTAACTTAGTATAAGCTAAGAATACTTATATTTTTACTTAATAGGAGCTTAAGACTATACCTAAATTCTAGAAGTATATTAGTAGTAGCTATAAGCTTATTATACTTTTATACTATACTCTTATTAGTTCTACTATAAGTTTATAGCTAAGTAGTATTATTACTACTATTTATCTTAATACCCTAGAGTCTAAAGTCGACTATATTCTATTTATCTTAGAAGTAGAGTTCCCTAATACTATAGAGATCTCAGATAACCTTAATACCCTTATATTAGCTTTATAGAAGGGTAACTATATTAGTACTAATAAGGAGGATAGAAATAGAGGTAGTAAGAGTAATATAGAGTATTACTAGGTATAGGAAGACGAGGTTTAAATCTAAAATAAGAAGGTAGTATATCGAGGAAGCTTTACTATAATATAGTAGCTACTTTCCTTATCTCTCATAGTAACTATTGATTAATATAATATATCTAATTCTACTCCTAGGGTAGAATAGACTCTTAGTATCCTTTCTATAACCCTATATCTTTCTAGTACTTCTCTATCCTTCCTTATATTTATCCTAGGTTTATCTTTACTTCTTAATCTATATTATTAATAACCTTTTCCTTATCAGTAGTATTCGCTATAATAATATACTAATATAATAATAATAATAATAATAATAATAATAATAATAATAATAATAATAATATTCTTATCACGCAAGCCTATCGAAGCTAGCTAGCTAAGAAGGCATATATAGCATGCAGTCCCTCTTTAGAATACCTATATAGGAAAACTATAGTAAAGAAGTATTAAAGTAGCTTAAATATAGTAATAGTACCTAGTATAAGCTTGAAAGGTCCTTATTAGTTACTTTATAAGAGGTTAATTAAAGGTATAATAACTTTAGAGTATTTATAAATAAACTTCTAGTAGAAGCTTATAAACCTAAGGAATAACTAAATATCTTAAATACTACTTAGGAGTAGCTATTATATAATTGCTTTAATATACTTCTTTTTTATACTAATACCTTAAAGTAATATAATAAATCTAAGAAGCTCTACTTTAGTTATATAGAATTTATACTTCTTAAAGTTAATATATAAATACTATTATTTTAATCGTTTTAATATACTATATATTTAATACTTATATTTAGCTTTATTCTTATTATAAATTAAAATATTATTAAAGTATATAATATAAGGAATATCTATAAGTCTTATTAGTATTCTATTAATATATAATTAAAAGGTTATAGAGGTATTTATAAGGCTAAAAGGTATTACTATATATTTAAAGTATCTATACTAAGTATAAAAGGCTATTTTCTATTTATCTTCTATATAGATCCTAAGCTAGTAGTAAGTACCCTTAAGGTTAAGCTTAGTATAAATAGATAAATTAAAGAGTTAATTAAGTATTTTACTAATTAATAGAAGTAGGGTTTAGTCTTTATATATAATCCTATTAAGTACTCTATAATTAATATAAAGGTATAGCTTACTTTTCTTTTTTAAGATAAATAGAATTAATACTCTTATAAGACTTATAGATAATATAATCTAGTTATACTCTAGTATTTCTTCTAAGTAGTTTCTGAGTACTTTAATCTCTATAGGTAAAAAGGGATAGATTAGCCTCTAAGGTATTATAGTACTTTTCTTTAGCTTGATTTTATAATTAATTTCTAAATATTCTAGTATTATCTTTATACTTTCTCTTGAATAGATATCTTTAAACTCTATATAAATAAGTAGTAACTATAGATTAAGAGTAGTATTTTTATAGTTTCCTTATATAACTCAAGGAATATACTATATTATAAATACTATTTAAGTATTCTTAAGCTACTTAATTAAACTACTTAAGCTAAAGTATTATTAGTAAAGAGAATATTACTATTTCTTAGTCTACTAGTTAATTACTAAGTTTACTATTTTTAGCTAAAGGAGGCTTAAAATAACTATACTTAATATATATTTAGCTATAATAAAGTAATAGTACTATATTTCTATAATACTATTATTATCTAAGATCTTAATATTGAATTTATAGTACTTATAAGTCTTTACTAAGTATTTTCTTAAAGTAATAAAATCTAATATAGAGGTAAAGTTTAAGTAGTACTTCTACTCTATAATATTAGTATAATTAAGTATATTCTTATTTACTCTAGAGTCTATTATCCTAGTCTTATACCTCTAAGTAGAGCTAAATTATAATTATATTAGAAACTCAATATAGTACTACTATATCTTATTATACCTTTAGCTCTTATACTATCCTAGTAGCTTACTATTTAATCTTAGGAAGTATTAGACTATAGTATAGCCTTTCTAACTATACTTTCTATACTTATTCTAAGGGTAGTTAAATAAAATATATCTAAGCTCTCTATAGAAATAATAAGTAATATTAAATTTAGTTATAGTATTCTACCTCCTCCTATGATAATAAAGCTATATTATAAAAATATAAAATAGCTACTAGGATACTATCTAAATTCTAAGACTAGTATTCTAAATATTAATATATTTATTATCTAATCAGTAGATACTTCCCTATACTTAATATATTACTACTATAAAGAGCCTTTTATAACTCTTTTACTCGATACTTATACTATCTCCTATTCTATCTTATCAATTAATCCTATTCAACCTATATAATACTTAGGATTAAGATTTTATAGAATTCATTATACTAGATATACTAATACTAGTTTCTCTAATACTTACTTAGTTTTCCCTACTCGAACTATCTTAGCTTATAATACTAGAGGCTAAGCTAACTAATAACTTATTCCTTACTTAACTAGAGGATAAGATTAATGATATTAGTTCTAACAACGAGCTTAGTCTTATCAACCTACTCGATAAGATAGTAGGTAAATTCTACCTTGCTACTAAATCTATATTTCTTATCTACCTTAAGTATACTCTAGATAAAGAACTCTTTATTACTAGGATCGAATCCTTTAAGTTCGATTAGTACTATATAGTATATAAAGACTATAAAGATAATACCTTATATTACTATATTATTAGGGAGTAGTATACTAAAAAGAATATCAAAAATCCTTGTTTCTTCGATATCTATAAGTTCTACCCTAATATTAAAAGGACTTAAAACTGCCTAGTAGCTTAGAAATACCTCTATAAGATAAAAGAGTATTCTATCTATATAGGTAGAAATATACCCTAGTTATAGAGACTAAGGAAAGAGGTAAAGGATAACTTCTAGAAAGAAGCTATTAATATTAACGACTATAAAAGATTTATTATATAGTTTAAGGAGGAAGCTTTAAGGGAGCTAATCCTCTATTATTCGAATATTAAGGTATATACTAATAACTAGTTTAAAATTAAAATCCCTAAGTATAAGATACCTATCTTATTAGGAATCTAAGACCTACTAGAGGTAGTAATAAAATAGATAGAGGAAAACCTCTAATAAAAATAAGGTTAGTAATCCTTTATAAATATCTTGCTTAGGTTACTTTATACTTAGAGGGAGCCCTATAAGTAGAGACCCTACTCCCCTTATGCTTAGAGGACTTAGAATACTAAGTTCTAAAGTTCTACTTGACTTTTTATAGGGTATAGTACTTTAGGAGCTAAATACTTCTTCCTCTATACTTATTTCTTACTTAGGGGGGTCTCCCTTTCTAAAATAAATTCAAATTAGTACTACTACTAATAGAGATAATAGCTCGACTAAAGTTATTATATCTATATAGGAATACTTATATATATAAGATAATCTAGGCCTATAGCCTTAAGCTATATTACTATATTAGTAGCTACTAGAATATAAGTTTACTAGATGAGAATAAGAAGTACCTCATTATAGATAATATACCTTTAAGTAATAAGGATATATTTAAGTATTATAAGTAAATACTTAGGTACTAAAATAATTTTTCTATTATAGATAAATACTTTAAGAAGGTATATTTTCTATATTAGGGGCTACTATATATTTATTTAGTAAACTAGGACCTAAGGAATTACCTTAGGGTAGATATCAGCTAGTTAGAAGGAAATTATATTTTTATAGAAGTAGATAAACCCTTATTTATACTAATATCAGAGCTAAGTATACCTAACTCTAGAATAGAAGTATTATTATAACTCCTATATAATGCAGAGGATAATACTAACTTCTAGGTTAATAATAATAATGAAATTACTATCTCTAGTATAATATAAATGAAATCTCTCTAATCTCTAGTATAGGGATAAGATCTACTAACTCTATACTACTAAACTCGAAGATCTTGCCTTCCTGCTTCAGCCTATAGCCTAAATCAATATCTATTATATTACCTTTACCTAATTTACTAGATCTCTAACCTAACTATTCGCTAGAAAATAAAGGAATATATAAGAAAACAATAAAATATATATTCGCTGCTTTTTCCTCCTCCCTATATATATAAATATTAGTATCAAGTATATCTAATTTAGTATTAACTCTATATATTACCTATCTACTTATATTAATCTAAGTAGAGACTAGGTGAAACTAAAACCTCTCTCTAATAGTCAAATTCTATACTTAGTCTAATAATACTTAACCCCTTTATTATATAGTTAATGAGTGAAAAAGATATAGATAATTATTATCCTTAGAAAATATACTCTCTATATAAGTATCAATAAATTCCCTAATACTTTAATTGATATCGCTTAATGAACTAAACCTACTAAAATACCTACTCGCTAGCCTTACTATATTATAGCTATAGATAAACTAGTTTATATCTATATCTAATTATATAGCTAAAATATAAATACTATATAAGTATAATATATAAAGCTTAAACTTTATGTTCGCCTTATATAGAAATAGCTTCTATCCTTTATGATTAGTAATACTATATATCTCTATAGCTAGAAGTATAAAACCTGAATTAGGATTACTAGTATATATATCGTAATATATAAGAGAAATAATACTACTTATCAACTAGATAGTCTTATTTTTTTTTTTTTCATCGATATACCTTACTACTAATATAAAGCAAGAATATACTTAACTACTATAGAAATAGCGAGTAGTACTACTATATTATCTATAGACTATAATTAATACTATCGATAGTAAAGATAGTAGCTAAAGCTAATAAAATAGATAGTACTATAATTATAATTAGGATAGAAACTAGAGTATTAATATAATAAGTAATAATATAGTATAAAATATTGATATATTATTAGACGATGATATATTATAAAGTATCGAAAAGATAAGAAATAACTATACTAAGAATATATTGCTTATAATAGGAGATTAGACTAGGAATATATATAGAAAGAAAAATATATCGAGGACTAGCGCGATAAGGGATATAGTACTTATATATATATAGAGTAAATAAATATTAGTATAATATAACCTTAGATACTATAATATCTAAGAGAGGAAGTAAGTATAGTATAATATATATATATAGGTCAGAACTAATATAGTAAATATAGCTTAATCATAGACTAATAATATAGACTTCTATATAACTACCTAACTAATATTATATAGCTACCTAACTAACCTACTATATTAGGAACTAGCGCTATAGAAGGATACTAGGATACTATATACTATAGCTATAGTATTAATAGTAAGTTAAAGCTTACTTAAAATATTATAAATTTACTAGATTTCAGCCTATAAGTAAGATAATTCTATCTTAGTATTCTTATAATATTATAAAAAGTCTTATATACTTTTATAAGTATTTTAGGTTATACTTAAAAGTATTACTATAGTAGTAAGAGTATATATAATAGAATTAGCTTATAAGTAGTCTTTTATAAAGTCTTAGAATTCTACTTATAATAAACTATTTATTATAGCCTTAGACTTAGAGTCTTAACCCTAAGGGTTAAAATTAGATTAAATAAGCAGCTAGTTAGATAAAACCCTAATAGTATAGTGCAATTCCTATTTATAGCTCTTCGAGCTATATCTTATTAATAGAGCTTATACTTATTAAAGATAGAGCCTACTTATAGCAAATAGAATAACCTATTAACCTACTTACTAATATATACTTATCTACTAGCTTACCCTTATAATACTATATAGCTTCTACTATTTATATATTATTACTATATTTACTTAACTAGATCCCTTATTAAGTATAGATTCACTAGATAACCTTACTAACTATATCCTCTAGTATTCACTAGAATAGCTTCTATACTTATGAAATATTAATAGCTATTTATCTACCTTAAAAGGGGAATAAACCTCCTAGGAAGAATAACTATAAACCCTCTAAGATACTCTTTATTAATATAAGATAGTAATCAGCTAGCGAAGAGCTATAATAGACTTTCAAGAAAAGATATATAAGAAGACTCTATAAACTATCTAAACCTAAATTACTACCCTAGAGATTAAGAAGTTCTAATTATTAAATACTACTACTCCTACTATATAATCTACTTTAGCTACTCCTATTAAGACTAAACTACTTATTAATCTTTTAGTAGATCCTCTAATATAAATATCTATACCTACTCTTACTATAAGTTCTAGTTCTACTCTCCTTAGTAAGAAAATTCCTGACCTAAAAGAGTTTAATAGCTCTTATAGAGACCTTTATTAATTCATATAATAAATCTATACGAAGATAAACTCTAATACTAACTAATTCCTTATTACCCTTACCTACTTAATTTATATCGCTAGATAACTAACTAGAAGAGCTTATAAACTAATCCTACCTAAGACGATATATAGTATCCCTTAGTTTATCAATTACCCTAAGCTCTTAAACTACTTAGAAGGCGCTTTTAGAGACCCTAATTATATCTAGAATATATAGAATAAGCTATATACCCTAAAGCAATAAAACTCTGATTTCAGTATTTACTTCTCTGAGTTCTAGTACCTTATATTAGAAGGAGAAATGCTTAATAATACCCTAATACCCCTATTATTCTAAGGAATTTCTAGAGAACTATAAGATATACTACTATATAACTCTAGCTTATCCTAGAACTTCTACTAGTATACTTATTATCTATAAGAACTTAATAATTATTTCTATTAATATTAATAATAAGTCTCTTAAAACTATACTAGTACTACTACTTAGATAATTACTATAAAAACTACGACTAACTCGCCTAAGACTACTACTATAATCTAAGCTTAACCTACTATACTAACCCTTACTAGAGAACTTATAGATTTAAGCTCTTAATACTAGAGTAGTAGGCACTAAGAATACTAAGAGTATTACTAATAGGGTTCCTCGTTATACTTCGTTATAAACTACTTTAAACCTAATTAATGCTTATATAAACTTTATAGCTTCTACTCTACTTCCCTATTAAGAGGTTCTCCTTACTACTCCTTGATTCGACTTATACCTACTTCCCCTATTTAAAGTTATAGTACCTCCCTTATATAGAGCTCATTAAATAGTATAAGCCTAAGATAAGTTACCTTTAGGCTCCTTAAGAGTATATTCTAAAGATATCTACTACTACTACTACTAGACTATTAATTAAAGATAAAGAAAATCAGTAATCTAAGATACTAATTCTACTTATAATATTATTAGTAGGAGGAAAAGACCTCCCTACTTATACCTTAATTAATACTAGAGCTAAAAGTAAAGCCTTTTTAGATAAGAACTAGGCTTTAGAATAAGGAATTCTACTACTACCTCTAAAGAAACTATTTAACCTAAAGGTAATCAATAGCTAGTTATCTAAAGATACTATTATATATTATATTTCTATTACCTACTATATGAATAATTACTATTAGAAGGAGATAATTATATTCGTTATATAACTTGCTTACTATCTTATTATATTTAGTATACCCTAGCTAAGATAATATAACTTAATAATCTACTTTGCCTCTTATACTATTATATTCGATAGTAAGTACTACTACTAATATTATAACCTACTAGGAAAACCTACTAAGTTTAAAGTACTATAAAATATACTTAAGGCTAGCTATAGCTACTCTTAGCTATATTAACCTAATACTCTAAAGGACTAAGATATCTATACTATCTCCCTATATATGATAATAATATATACCTAGAGAAATAAGTATCAATTATTTTCTACTATATTAGAATAGATTAATAATATTCTAGATAATAACTTCAACCCTAGTCTAATGATAGTATTACCTAAAGAGATTCGAGAATTCACTAATATATTCTCCTTAAAGGAAGCTAATAAACTACTACTATATCGCTTATACGACTACTATATCTAATTAATAGGTAGAAAGACCCTACTATTTAGACTACTATATATTATATCCTAGAATAAGCTTATAGCTCTAAGAGAATAGTTAGACGAAAACCTAAGGAAAGGGTTTATCTAGCTTAGCTTATCCTATATTATATTATTTATTCTATTTATTACTAAGCCTAGAGGTAAGCTCTAGTTTTATATAGACTACTAGGCTCTAAATAATATTATTATTAAGGACTACTACCTCTTACCCCTAATAAAGGAATCCTTGAATAACCTAAAGGGAATAAAGTTCTTTTTAAAGATAGATATTATCTTAGCTTTTAATAATCTCTATATCTAAAAAGGAGAAGAGTACCTAACTACTTTCTATACTTGTTTTAGCTGATTTGAGTTACTAGTTATACCCTTTAGCCTGATAAGTATACCTACTATATTCTAGAGATTTATTAATAATACTCTAAGACTATACCTAGATATATTCTATACTATCTACTTAGATAATATCCTAATCTTTAGCTATACCTGCTCTAAATATAAGTAGTACTTCTACCTAGTCCTAAGTACTCTATAAAAGGCTAGCTTATATACTAAAATTGAGAAATACGAGTTTTATATCGAAGAAATAACCTTTCTAGGCCTGATTATTAGTACTTATAGTATTAGGATAGACCTAAAAAAGATAGAAACTATTATAAACTAGAGAACTCTAACTTATCTAATAGATATATAAGCTTTTATTAGGTTTAATAACTTCTACTATTATTTTATTTATAACTTTTCGAAGATTATATTACTATTAGTCTACTTAATGAAAAAAGGAGTACCTTTTAACTTTGACTCTACTTATAAGGAAGCTTTCTAGAACCTAAAGACTATATTTACTAAAGCCCTTATACTAGTATCTTTCGACTAAAAGAAGGATATAATCCTAGAAATAGATTTATCTGATTATATATCTACTAGTATTATATCTTAATATAGAGACGATAGTATACTATATCCTATTATATTCTTTTCTAAGAAGTACTCTAGTATAGAGTATAATTATAAGATTTATAATAAAGAGCTACTTACTATTATCTACTACTTTAAAGAATAGCGATTTAAACTAGAAGGAAGATTATCTCTAGTAAAAGTTATTACTAACTATAAGAACCTAGAGTATTTTATAACTATAAAGTTACTAGATCATCGCTAAGCCTACTAGTCTGAGTTCCTATCTTATTTTAATTTCTGAATTATATACTATTCTAGGAAATAAAGTACTAAACCTAATACTTTAACTAAGAGGTTAAAAGACTTACTTAAAGAAGGGGATAAATACCTATTATACTAAAGCTAGGTAGTACTTAAAAAAGAGAACTTTAATAGTTTTCCCCTACTACTACCTACTAATACTATTCTACCCCTAACTCTACTTATTACCCTAGATCCCTCTATTAGAAAAACTATCTACTTCCTAGTCTAGTTAACTCGAGAAATAATACCTATATACTCTTAATAGACTGATAAACTATCTATATTAATCGATACTAAATATATCGAAGACTTAATCCTTATATATACCCTAAGAGCCTTAGAAGAAAGTACTCCTTATTACCCTCTATTAATATTAGTAGAATATGAGAACTATAGAGGCTACCTTTATTATAGCAACTACTTATATATCTCTAATCTACTTAAGCTAAAGGCTAAACTCTTAGAAGTCTACTATATATCCCCTATTACTAGCTACCCTAGAATCTCAAGAACTTATAAGATTTTAGACTAAGAATACTACTAGCCCTAAATACTAAGTTATATAAAGTACTAGGTTATAAACTATTACTAGTGCTACTAAGCGAAGCCTAGTAGAGAAGCTTACTAAAGCCTACTAAAGCTCTTATTTATCCTCGAATACTCCTAGAAAGACTTCTCTATAGACTTTATTATCTATCTACTTACTAACTAAAGCTATAATACTATTATAGTTATAGTTGACTACCTAATTAAAATAAGATACTTTATAGCTTATAAAGGAACCTATAACTCTAAGGAAGCTACTTATTTATTTATTAAGAATATCTAGAAATTATATAAGCTCCTAGTAATAATCATATTAGATTAAGGCTTTTAATTTATATCTACTTTCTAGAAATACCTAATATAATACTTATATATCTTTATTACTTTATCTACTATATACTACCTTAAGACTAATAGCTAGACTAAGAAGATAAATACTTCGTTAGAATAGTACCTACGACTATATATCGCTTACCTATAAGATAACTAGTTAGACTAGTTACTACTAGTAGAGTTTACTAGGAATAATACTATATCTAAGACTACTATAGTTACTTTATTCTTTACTAACTATAGATTCTACTTTAAGCTAGGGTTCGAGCTTATCTAGCTAGTAAATAAGCCTACTATATAAGATACTAAGAAGTTTATAGCTTAGATATAAGAAATCTCTAATTACCTAAGAACTAAGATACTTACTACTTAAGCCTACTATAAAGAATAATCTAATAAGAAATACTATTTTACTTATTACTATAAAGTCAGCTAAGAAGTCTAGCTAGATACTTAGAATATCAAGATACTATACCTAATAAAGAAACTAGATTAGAAGAACTATAGCCCTTATAAGATCATTGAAGTTATAAGCCTTTAGGCCTACTACCTACTACTCTCTAACCTTATAAGGATATACCTTATATTCTATATTAGCCTACTTCAGCCTATAGCTAATAACCTACTACTTGCCTAAGAAAATAGACCCTTACTACTAGTCGAAGTAGATAGTCTATAAGAATAAGAAGTCGAAGAAGTCTTTAACTCCTAATAGGATCGATATAGCTAAGGTAGCTATACTCGCCTAAAGTATACTATTAAGTAGACTAGATATAATAATCCTAAAGAAGTACCTACTTTATACCTAGAGAATACTTAAGAAGTTATATATAACTTCTACTGAAGATACCTATTTAAGCTTAGCCTCTAATATAACCTCTCGAGAATTTAGTCCTAGAGGAGAGGATACTATTATAGCCCTAGACCTAGAGTCTTAACCCTAAGGGTTAAGGTTAGATTAGATAAATAGTTAGTTAGATAAAACCCTAATAGTATAGTGTAATTCCTATTTGTAGCTCTTCAAGCTACGTTTTATTAATAGAGCTTATACCTACTAAGGATAGAGCCTACTTATAGCAAATAGAATAACCTATTAACCTACCTACTAATGTATACCTATCTACTAGCTTGCCCTTATAATACTATTAGATTTAATACTTAAGATCTTCTACTATTAGATATAGTTGATCTAAGCTTACTTAAGATTATTATTAATATAGTATACTATATAGGAAATATAGTTAGTATTTATATAAATCTAGTTTACTTATATATAGAAGTAGTAATCTAGATTAAATAAGAATACTTATAAGTCTATAAATAAAGTACTACTATAAATTAAATATAGTAGAGTAGTAGAGCAAAAGAGAAGTACTAATATAGCTATAATAGAAAGAATAGTTATAGGAATTACTAAGGGTAGAGTAAATATCTTAAAGTAGTTTATCTATTCTAGTTAATCATTTAGTAGGTTACTACTATTTCTAAGTAGCTCTAGTTAAGCCTTCTTAGCTATTACTTTATAGTAAAGGTTTTCTTCTTCTAGTAGCTAGTCTAGTTTTTTACTTTTCTAAGTAATCTACTTAATTTAGTATTAATAGGTTATAAGTATATCTTTAGTACTTAAGTACTACTCTAGAGGAATACTCCCTTATATTATTTAAGTCTTAGAAATACTCTAGCTTAGAGTAGAGATTTAAGTCTTAACTATTTATATAGCTTCTATAGTACTTGATTTACTTATAGGAGTATAACTATTAGTATATATAGTAACTATAATAATAGGGCTATACTTAATAGTTTACCTCCTTATTAAATAGAGAGATCAAACTATTAGAGATAAGTATATAGATAAAGTAAAGAGTATAGACTTTAGTAGTAGTAGTATAAGAGTAGAATAATAAGTACTATAGCTAGGTACTATAAGAAAGTATATTAATCTCTAAATCTTTTCTTCCTTCTTTCGAAGAGCTAGAGGGTTTCCCTTTATATAAGCTATTCTATAAGCCTATATATTATCCTCCTATACTACTAGTTTATCTTTTATATCAGTGCTCTTAAGCTGCTATACTAATGCTTAGTTGCCTAGCTTACCTAAAGTCCTTTAGCCTCTAATAATTATATAGAATACCTTAAACCTCTTTATTAATATAGACCCTAGGTATAGTAGAAGGTACTCTTTAGTTAACCCTTACTATAATTAGTATAATATAAATATAAATAATAGTATTTTTTATATTAATTATTATTATAATAAAAAGAAGACTAGTAGAATAAAAAGTTTCTAAAATAGTTTTAAAACTTTCTTTAAATAATATTAAATTAATATAAATTATATTATTTAATATAATACTTTATTTAATTACTTTATTTAATTTATAGTATTTAGAGTTTATAAATACTATTATAAATAAAAATAATTTATTTTAAAACTATTATTAATTTCAAAGATTATTTCTAAGATTATTTCTAGATAGTTTCTCTTATAGAAGGACTATATAGTATAAATCTATAGGAAGAAAAGTACTACTGCTACTATAGGATTGAGCAAGTGATGAAATACAGTGTTTTAGCAGCAAATCTTAGCTCTCTCTCCTTTCCCCTACGCTTCCCATCATGTGGCCCCATTAGCCCTGATAGGTAGGTGGTCATTCAGCCTGTGCCTCCTACCTCTTTCGCTCTGAAGGATGAAACTTATATTCAGCCCGTCAGATTAATCATGCCAACTTCCTATTTCAGTCTTTTTAAGCTAGTTCCAAGCTCGTTTCGTCCACTGATGGGTCGCGTGGTAGAGTCTGCTTAGGTGGATGATGTCTACAAGGCTTTGGCAACATGATGCGCTTAAGACGATGATGATATCCCGTGTGCGCTCCCCCTGACCTTTGGAGTTTCATCTCCTGACTGGCACCAATCATCGCCCTTCGGCAGCTAATGGACCCTTGCCAGCCGACCACCTGACCATTATGAAATCCAGTAGTCTTGTGGTAATTCATCATGAACAGTTTTTCATCCTGGGCAATTTATGCATCACGTTGCAATGATCTATCTCATCCTGATGTGACTATATCTCTTCCTTGTAACTTGTGATAGTAGCTCCTCATGATGGTTGGAATGCAAATAGCCTCAGCTGCTGTCATCCACTCACAGCACAGGAAGCCGGGCGAATAGTTTCAATTCATCAGACCAGTTACGCAGCACGTGTCGTCGTGCGCCATTATTATGTATTTTCATGTGCCCCTTTGACACACCGTGGTAGTGGCATCACTTTCTCCCTGGGCCCGGGGAGCTCTGTCAAAAACGTGGCCTGGTTGGCTCGATGTGTCAGATACTACTGATGCTCGTATTTGGTAGCTATCTATATAATCACCAGGTATCGCCCTTCGAGTGTACTGTCAGGCTGCGTTGTTTATTGCTGCTGTTGCTGCGTATTGCTTGCACTATTGTAGTGCCCGGTCGTTTCACTCATTCATTGCCTCTGTAAATATTGTTCAACGAGTGTTTCCGCTATTGTACATGAAATTTATATACAGTATCCTACATGAGCATGTATACAATGAGATCTATGGTCTCTATGGCTCTCCTTGTCAGCTTGGCGGTCGCTCCTCTCGCAGCAGCCTGGGCAGCTCCATCCTACTCAGGCTACACTCTGCAGTGGTCCGCCACCTTCCCATACGCAGCGGGCCAGCCTCCTGGATCTGATTCTTGGAACACAATAACCGGTTACCCTGGTGTTAACAACGAGTGGGAAAAGTATACCTCATCCTCCGCCAACGTCCAGTGTTCGGGCGGAGGAACGTTGCAGCTTGTTCCTTGGAAAGACTCATCCACTACCTATGGATGGACCAGTGGAAGAATAGAAAGCACTTATACCTTCACTCCCACGGCGGGTGTGGTCACTCGTGCCGAGGCGTATATTCGCTTTGGCACCAATGATATCTCTACCAAACAGGGAATCTGGCCAGCCTTCTGGATACTGGGCCAGTCCTTCCGGCAAGGTGGTAGCTGGCCGGCCTGTGGGGAGTTGGACATCATGGAGACCATCAATGGTGTCCTGAGGGGCTATGGCACTGCACACTGTGGGACATACCCTGGCGGGGTTTGCAATGAAGGCACAGGCATCCAAGGGTCGATCGCTATCCCGGACCAGAGCTGGCACACCTGGAGGATCGAGTGGGATCGCAGGTCCAATAATTGGAAAACAGAAACCATTACATGGTATATGGATGGCACAGTGTTCCAGACCATCACAGGGAGTCAGTTGACGGAAGATATATGGACCGCTTTATCCCATTCGGCACTGTACTTCATATTGGACGTTGCTGTTGGTGGCGCTTGGGTGAGTAAATCCTACGTCAAGCTGTCATGACCGTCCAAGCTAACAAGTGATTACCACAGCCTGGATATCCCAACTCATCGACTTTAGATGGATACGGAGCTATGATGGAGGTCGCCTATGTCGCGCATTACGTGACTTAGAGTATTGCGACCGCTTGCCTGGGGTATGAGAGCGATAGGAGCCTCGGGGTTCCTTTGTTGTATATACTTGGAGATGAGGCTGAGACTTGATCTAATATTAGTGAATGCCCAAATGCCGTACGATATTCTTTCGGTGCCACATAGCTGTGAAATTCTCCCGACTGACTCGGCTCGCCTATCACCGGATACTGCTTCAGTACGCCGCCGGGCAAAGTCTTGCTTCTTGCTCGCAGTGGTTGCGAGGTTGCGGGATTTCAGAGCATATCAATGCTGACAACGCTTCGGCTTCTTGATTGTGAAGTCGTCCAACTGGATCCTGCCAAGCGAAAGGCGGTGATTACTGAGTAGCTCGCCTACAAGGCGAAGCCAGCCAGTAGAAGCCATGTCCATTGTCAGGATTGGCAATTGATTTCAAATGAGGATGCCCTCAATGCGGCGCGGCTTTTAGCCGCAGAGAAGCCACGAGTTCATCAGGATTCTTTAGTGCCTGAAAGACGGGATTGCGACAGTAGCCGTGCATGTGTAATTACACGTGTATGCACTAGTCATATCATTAGCAGACAGGAAGACACTGGCGCATATCCGTAGGCGGTTGTGAACTTGCGTCGTTGTTTAACACTATTCTAACAAAATCGTCGAGGGGCCTCCACTCTTTACTAGCATAGCCGCCATGTAACAAACATCATGCCAAGCGCAGATACGAGACGTGAAGTAGGTGAGGACATGAGCAGCCGAGGAATGCTGGCTCGGGCCATATGATACGATGTCCATGTGTGCCATCTCGATACCACCTAGCATGCACACGAGAGACTGCCTACTTATTTAACGGCGAAAGCCAGAAGACTGACACCGTAATACTAGGTGGCCAATGCAACAAAGGCGATACTTGCCGCTGTTTGGAGTGGGGTGCTGGTGATTGCGCTCACGGGAGGGAGCTTGAAGCTTTATAGAATCACAGAGGGCAATTGCGATGTCTTGGAGGGCGCAAAGATGTCGAGCTACGAGCTGATAAAGTAGACCCAGCGGCTGTCAACGACAATCAGCTATCATTGTGCGCATGTGCAGCAATAATTACACAGCAGAAGAGGAGGGTGAAGACGGAAGACGGAAGACGGATGCCGGCCACAGCAGAAGCTTGCCGGTAAGATCCGTGTCGGGTATTGAAAGCGACGCCCGCGAGGGTTGCCATCATCGCTATAGGTGCCGACTACCGAGAGACCTTCAACCAATGATGATGCCATCAACGCCGCAATCTTGCCGCTGAGCCTTTGCGTTGGCTCCAGTTGAACATGCATGGGAGGGTCACATCAAAGATGAAGCCATCACAAGTGGATCTTCATTAGCGGTGCCTCGCATTTCATTAGTCCGTAGTCAAGTGCGAATCCCCGTGGAAGGTGACTTCGACAACGAGGCAACCGAGTCGGTACTGTAGAATTTGACCTTATGCAACCTTGGAAGGTATAAAAATGGTTCTAGCTGGCCTCCTTACCTTGATATCTACCTAGGTAACTACATAGCCGCAACTATCATCAGGGCGAAAGCACTTGCAAGTCTAAGTATAATCACGCTATATAGATTCCACTTGGTTCGGTTATCGTGGGGCGACGACGGATGAAAGATTTCGCGGTGTTGGGTATGTATTGTAACCATGTACGAAAGTATGTAGCTTGGCGGAGTGAAAAATACTAACCTGTCGGCAATACTCTGTAACCCCGGACGAGGTCTTGCATGCACCGTGGTCGTGGAACCTCGGTCCCCTGGGCTTATCGTACTTATGATCTTCATGCAATGCAAAGGACCAATGACAGAGGCAAACTGACTTATATGCCCCCGCACCTCGACCTCGACCTGCCTACTTAGGTACAGGTACTTATCAGTGATCTTCCAAAGGCTTGCTTGCAGGAACAAGGGTCAAGCAACCCAGGTTTCCTTCAGCATCTGCCTATAATTATGGAGTCATGAACCTGTGGATAAGGTGACTGTACCTAGCACCAACACGAGTGCAATCAAGTACATCTCTACAACTGTGATGCTCCCGGGGTCTTTGCTGCCAGGTCACCGTCTTGACATGGTATGTAGTGTACACAAGTAAAGAGCTGCTACGGGGCGATGTAACCGACGCTGGCATACCGGCTCAGTGAGCAGTTCTCTCGGCTACTCATTGACCATAGCAGTGCAGGGAGGGTGCTGCCCCATCACGCGGATCCACACGTTGAGCGGCTCTCTGCATGAGCCATGCCTCTCCACCGATCCATGTCGCACTCGTGTTGACGTTATGCCTCCTACCCCCCGGGGGGGGGGGAGAAGGAGCCTGGGTCTCAAGAGTAGAAAAGCCCGATCACAAGGCAGTGAGGCCATCTCCTTGACATCCTTGGACCTGCTCCCTGTCCTCGATCTTCCTACAAAGTGCCCCTCAACAGCCTGAGCAGGCAAGATGAGGCTCTCAACGTCAATGCTCCTCTGCTTGGGCCTGGCCGGCTTCCCAGCAGCCACCGCTGCTTCCTGGCATAAGCCCGCAAATGTCCCTCCACGCACGATAGCCGGCAATGCCAGGATCTTGAAGCGCGAAATATCCGGCATCGCCTACAACGTCTACGAACATGCGGCCACAAACTCTACCATCGAGTACGTCGAGGACAGCGGCATCTGCGAGACCACGCCCGGTGTCAAGACATACTCGGGATACCTATCCGTGGGCACTAACATGTCCATGTGGTTCTGGTTCTTCGAGGCACGAAACAATGCATCCACCGCTCCCCTCGCGTTGTGGTTGAACGGTGGGCCGGGATGTTCATCCATGATTGGCCTGTTTCAAGAGAACGGTCCGTGTCGCTTTGTCAACGGCAGTGACGAGCCGAGCTTGAACCCCTACAGCTGGAACACCTATGCCAATACGTTATATGTTGACCAGCCGATCGGGACTGGTTTCAGTTTTGGTGATGATGAGGCCACGTCTACCGTCACCGCCGCACCATTTGTATGGAAACTACTGCAGGCTTTCTTCGACGCATTCCCAATCTACGAGAACAGGGACTTTGGGCTTTGGACCGAAAGTTACGGCGGTCATTATGGCCCCGAGTTTGCCGAGTACTTCGAGATTCAGAACAAGGCCATCGCCAATGGTACTATCGAGGGTCAGACAATCGACCTTGTCGCCCTGGGCATAAACAATGGCTGGATCGACCCAGTCATACAATATGAAGCCTATGTGGACTTCGGCCACAACAACTCGTGGCGGCAACTTATCAACGACACGCAGTACACTGATCTCCACCAAGCCTACCAGACAAAGTGTCTACCCCTGTTGGAACAGTGTCCCAGCGAGACGGGCACAGACAAGGCTTGCTACAATGCTGATGATAGCTGCTATGATCACGTTGAAGGCGTAGTCGAGAATGGGCCGCCTGACTATCCAGATTTTGACCCTTATGACATTCGCGAGCCATCCGACGATCCTTATCCCCCAGAAACCTATGTTACCTACCTTCAGCGACCGGATATCCAGAAGGCTATCGGTGCTCAGGTCACATACTCGGAGTGTCCGGATGCGCCGTACTACAAGATCGCCAACACGGGAGACGATGCCCGCTCGTTCCTCAATACACTAAGCAAGGTTGTCCAGAGCGGCGTATCGACCCTGATATGGGCCGGTGATGCTGACTGGATATGCAATTACCTCGGCGTTGAACGATCCGTCAACAGAGTTGTGTACGGCGGCGCGGCCGAGTTTCAGGCTGCCGCGCTTGAGGAGTACAAGCTCAACGGCACGTCCTATGGACTTTTCAAGACAGTCGACAACCTGAATTACTTCAAGGTACATGCAGCTGGGCATGAAGTAGCTTACTATCGTAAGTCCGGGTCGAACACCAATTCGTCCTTTTGCTTGGAACTCGAGTACTGACAGGCGGCGTGATCGTACCAGAACCAGAGATCTCGCTCCAAGCCTTTTGGCAGATCATGCAGAAGCAGCCCCTGGTATCTACGTGATACTTGGGGAGTCCATGAAAATCAAGGGGAAGCAGCATTCATCATGCTTGGCTGCATATGGAGGCTGCAGTGACCTGTTCGTTCGGCCTTCTCTGGCCCGAAAGATGGGACAGGGACCTCTTTTGAGAAGACAACTGGATTGATAGACACATAAAAGCAGTTCTTCAGATGCTAATTGCCAAGCTGTGTGGGCCAGGCCACAGTAAAGGCCCTCGTGATCCATGATGTGCTTAGCTTCCCATTATCGTGCCTCTTCTTGGGAACGATCCTCGCCTTGTTGTGCAGGCCCGCCCACATCTTCATCACCCAAGAATGTTCACGCTCAGTACGTCTTCCCTTCCTTCCAGATAGGCAAGTGCCTAAGATCCCGCCGCTCGAAATCCACTTTACCATTCTCGTTCACCCAAGCACCATCGTCGACGGCATCGAACCCTGCTTTCGCCAGCGACTCGATCTCTTTCTTACTAAGGCCGTAAATGTCCCGCGGCAGCCACAGAACCGGTGTCTTACTCGTCAAGCTCGGATTTTGGTAGGCTTTCTTGATATCTTCCTCGCTGTACGATGGTGGCGGGTCTGTCTCTGCCGTGGTGCGAGCGAGAAAAGCACTCATGGCTTTGTGGGAGGCGTAGACGCTGGGTTCGAGAAATCGTGCAAGGTGGGGGAAAATTTCCTGTGGTATATGAGCTCGGCGTTGGACGAGGAGCCGCTGGTGCTCGGCTAATTGTCCCTCTTCTGCCGCTGCTAGCAGTGGGCTTTGCTCCCCATCCCCATCATCTGCCGACAGTACCTCCTCAGGGAAGTGATCCTCTAGTGGATTGAGATAGCGATTAATGAGCAAGTGGTACGTAACGGTCGCAAGTAATAGTACGACTAGCATGATGGAAGGGCCCTTAGCGTTGCGCAACCCAAAAAGACCGACAAGACACAGCTCGCCAATATACACGCCGGCCAGGAGCTGCTGCAAGGCACGGGTGTAGCACTTGCCCCTTGTCTCGATCTTCGGCACGACCATAAACAACAGGGTATACTTATAGCTGAGATAGAACAGCGACAGCCCTACGGCGGCGAAACCTAGCACCAGCGGAGAGATACAGCTGTAGGCCAGCGCTATAACAGCGAAATTGGTGAACTTGGGGTAGACTTTGCCCCAGGCAATGCCCTTCAGGCTCGTGTACTGCTTGTACTTGTCACGAGGGGTTTTGTAGATGAAAATCTCGTAGAAGATGTACTGGAGCAGATCCGACCAGTTCATGATGTTCTTGACGGAAGAGCCAAGGCCCTGTATGATGAAGTAGGTCAAGTAAAAATTGGACGAGGTCGGCAAATTATCGGCGAGCAGTCGGGGGATGTGGTGTGGCTCGTTGATGATCTTGGGGACGAAGGCTGTCGCAGAGGAAGAGAGCGCAGTAACTAGGAAGACCTGGACGACCTGGAAGGCGTAATACCATGCCTGAACCTGCAGCTCGGCCGAGACGGTCGTCGGCTGCCCGGAGGCCTTAGCAACATCTGCCACGCACTGTTAGCTGGTGCACTCCCCTTGTGCTGCGAGAAAGACCTCGTGGTTGAACTCACAGCGCATGATGTTTGGCAGGTAGGACGCAAGCTGGCTCGTCAGCAGAGGAGGTACGAAGCCAGTGAGCAGACCCAGTATGGGGTCTGGGAGGTCCTTGATCCAGGCAAGCCATGACACGTTGTTGGCGAGGTAGGTGACGTTCGAGATGGTGCCAATGATGGCCGTCGGAATAGACCAAAAGACAATCAACAGCACAATAAGGATGTTGGCGACGGATTGCTTGGACAGACGTTCAGCCTGTGGCATTGCAAGGTTGCCCCAGATGATCTCCTTCGGGACCACGCCAATGAGCCGGGACCGGACGGCTGTGCCGGGCGGCACCGGGAGGTGAAGCTTTGACTCGCTCCTGTATGCCCTCTGCGCGGCTGCCTGGTCAATGTACTCGACAAAGATGGCGCATCGACCATGTCCGTCTGTCCTTTCGGCCGAGTAGGACTCTTGTTTCTCGGTGACTTTCTGCTCTGCCTCCTTGACGTCGCCGCGCAGGTGGTCGATGAGCTGCGCCGCATCTCCACTAAGGTAGTACTGTCGCTCGCGTGGACGCGCACTTTCCAGTACCCCGGGCTCGGTCTCATCGTACGAGGCATCGTCAGCCCCCAAACCTTCTCTCTTGCGAGTTTTTGTAATCTTCTCACTCGCCTGCTTGAGGAAGGCGACCTCGGCAAACTCTAGTTCCAAGAGCTTGGCGTCCCTGTTCGCTACGGCGTCGTCAATGGGCTTGGTCTTGGTGACGACCCACCGGTGCCTTGCATCGTCGCCGAAGTTCGACCGTGGGTCATCATCGGACGAGGCGTCCGTCGGCGGGTCAAGGTAAAGTACAGTCCGCGATGAGAGCCGTGATGCGTTTGCTCTTGCCAGATACCAAGCCTGACGAAGGCCGATGAGCCACATGCGCTCCCTTGCGACTAAGACCATTACGAAGCCGAAAAAGAGCCAGGCAACCACGGCATGAGCATAGAGCCTGTCCTTGCGGCGTACATTGCCGAAGCCGAGCCTGTCCAGCTGGGAAGCATCTCCACCGCCCGTAGCGACAACGGGCATCAAGATGGGCCATGTGATGCAGACGCCCACGGAGCAGACAAGCACGATAGTCTTCAGAAAGCGCAGATAGAGGTACGCATCCAGGGATGAGTGCTCCAGTACAAACTTGTCGTCGAGCTGCCTAAAGGTGCGGAACCACTCAAACGGCTTGAGGCTCGACTCGGGCGTGCGATCTCTGCCGGTTAGTCAGACTCGTGTGTGCTGTCTATTAGTGTCTAGAAGACCAAGGGGCACTCACTTCTCAGGTATGACGTCCATATACGTCCGTGGAGAGTATATCCTGCGGAAGGGCTTCTTGACAACGAGGAAGATGGCAAGGAGGACGACAGCGCTAATCAGGGATGGGACGAGAGCAGCCAAGATGGCTGGCAGGGAGGCTGATTTGTCTGGCTGGAGGGTAACGAATTTGGAATAGAGTCAGTGATATCCAGTCAGAAATCATTGGAACGATCGCCGCATTGAGTCCAGAGGTGATGTAGCAAGCAGTAGTTAGGTACGGTGTATGCCCACTCACATCATGGTCAGTCGTCTTGCTAATGCCCAAGGCCGTGACCGTGAAAGGGCGGCGAGTGGAATCCCGCGATGCCGAGGGCCAGAAGACAGACTGCCGGTCGGCCATCTTCCAAGCTCTGGAGCAGACAGAACCGCGGTGAGAGGTTGGAGGAGGTTTGGAGATCTGGATGGGAGTCTATGGTTGGAAATATGTTGTTGCTTTTGTGAGTCGTGAAAGTCATCCACCGTGCACGCCCAGGTCAATGTGGGCCGGGGATGGACGACGGCGACTTCCACTTTCGCAAAAAGGTGACGTCGATGGGTCCCGCTTTCCCAGTGTGAAACCATAGCCCTAACCCTGTTGAGACCCTAACCCCCTTGACGTCGACTCGCTACAATTATAGATGTATAATAACACATGATTATAAAATACCTAGGTATCTTAGAAGGCTCTGTTTTAACTTCTTGGTTGCTTTTCTCTACGTCACATAATCAAATATGAGAGGCCTATATGGGAAATTGAATAATGATGAAGAGTATGATTTCCATGCTCGCTCGCCTAGCTCAATTGCCGTCGTGCCTATAGGTATTCTCTCACCTGGGCACCATATGTGCACGCTGTGCGGTCCAAGATAAATCCCAACATTAGGCAACGCTGGAACACCGAACAACATGGTAACATTGCACACATGTGCATGTTCAATACCATGTTGGCGTCACAGGCCAGTGACGCAGCATCGTGTTGACCGCATGGTTCCACTCAAACTCGAAGCACCGCGCCAGTTGATCAACTTCTTCAGGCGAGGGGTCTCGACCTCCCCACATCTCCGGTCTCAAGACCTCCAGAGCAGCGTATGTCGCTACAAGGTTGCTAATACTATAATATCAGAAGAGCCTTCGATCTGATGGTCAGTTGCTGTCTCTCAACACTCACTCGTGCACGATCGTCTGTAGACAGAGCCAAGCCATATTCCAACTTCTGTTGCTCTCTGATTTGTTGCGGACTCTGATTTGAGCGTCCGTCAGGATGTCACCGCAGAAGGGGTAGTTTCTCGTGAGGCCCCTCAGTTCCGTCAGGAACTGGTTGGTGCTGACGTAGAAGCTCCAAGCTTCCGTCATCGGTCCCTGAAATGCAACAGCATCACTCTCATCGTTGCAGCTGGCCGCTATCCTCTCGATTCGGACGAGTTCGGTGAGCGTATTGACGCTGTGACTGCAGGGACTCTATCATGCGAAGTACGGATTGCTAAGTAGTGGGTTGTCAGTCATGACCCTCCTTGATGTGGTGTTGATTGGCAATTGCGAAGCCAAGGGCGAGCCTAATCTGGGCGTCCCTTCCCTTATTATGCCCGTGAGATGAACGTATGGATCGTGAGGATGACATTATACCGAGCCTTTCGTGGATATATTGATGATGTTGTAATATAGCTTGTTCATCTCAGAGAGGGACAATTGAGCTGTGTAAGAGAGGTTTAAGCGCTTCTAGGGTAGACTAACATGAAGAGAAAGAAAACACCAAGGCATGGAATCGCACAGAAGAGCTTATATATGTGTACTCAGGACGCAGTACGCCCCGAAAAGTCACACGCTCCTCACCGTTACCTGCCAGAGTCCTTCTTTCAAGGCTCCTCCGGCGCACGCTTCCCATCGAAGCCTGGAGATGACAGTTCCGTGACCGTATGTGAGCCAACATCTTCCACTGTGAGATATGTGGCTGAGCATAGGGAGGCTCATCCTAGAGTGGACAGTGCCAATGCGCTCAATTAACGCGGGTCGGCGGAGATGCGAACCGTGCCTGAAAGATGGTCCTGTCGAGGCCCCTGTGATTAGTTCCTGATAAAATATGATCAGAGAGGGCCTGGGAGCTCCGGTTTCAAGACAGATGTTTATAAGGTCACTGGAATAGACAGGTTGCCTAAAGTATCAAGACTGTTCACCCATGGAATGGATCGTAGCACGTATGGGCTGTGCCGTTTAAAGTCGAATGTTGTTCGAGCTCCAGGCTGTCGATACATAGCTTCGCAAGTCGATCGAGTGCTCCATATATTTTGATGTGAATACCCAAAAGAAATATGAGATCCCGCTTGCCTCAGGTACTTCCGAACACGCACGTAGTCGAGGATTACACTTCCCATGTGGACTTGCACAGCAGATGCCCTAGGGTAGCGTGATCGAAGACGTACAGCTGACGCCTAGTTCTGGTACGGGAGGCTCAAGTGTAGAACGAAGGATCAGCGTGCATGTTCATGTTGATGAGATAGGCTGCAGAATTCTAGGGGCTGTAAATGGTCCTTTTGCGAGTATATGATTTCACGGCCTGGCTTACGGCTATAGACCTTGATGAGTAACTAAAGATAACAATTCGTACAGGGTGTCATAACGTACGAGTCGGTAGTGAAATGAAATGGTAAATCAAACAAGACCAGGGTATATCGTAGTATGGCGTAGCAGAGACGAGCAAAACCTTGGAAGCTGAATAGCCCCACATGCAAGGCCCCATAAAGGTACGGGCATAATGTGATGGAGGACTCATGCTTTACGATCATGTAAGCTCAGGTCAATGTTGGAACCTATTACATAGTACCTGGGACAGGCCTTGTTCCACGTAGTCAACCAGTTGACGAGAAGCGCATGCCAGGAGTGGGTATCGGTAGGAGTATTTCCTCCGCTGGAATGTTGATGACGAACATTGAGTATTTATAATAGCGTAATATTCACATGGCGCGGCGATAAGTTTCGGTGTCCTGTTCTGTACGATGCATTTGACGATTTATACATGCGGTAGAAAGTCACTCTTGACTACATGGCATTATACTGATACAAGTGAGCAAATACCTCGTCATTGGACAGTTCATCCCTGGCCAGTTCTCTTTGATTATGAGATATGTGTGTAATTTTGGGAAGGTGTTTAGTAATGAAATAGCGGTATGGTTCAGGTCACATCAAGATGCGACTGCGCGCCCTATGATTAATCACCTGTTAGTAGGGCTGCAGCAACGTACATGCGTAAGGCTGCATAAGATCGAGATCGGCAGGACGTTGCATGGATTGACTGCAGGTTGATAGTGGCCAGTAGACGTAGATAGGTAGACAAGCCTCCTTTGATGAGGCCCCACACTCCCAGCAGTGAGTGACTGGTTCCAGACAAAGACAGCTCTTCGCTGGAGTCTAGCCACATCTGAACTCGGAGGGGCCGCAACATTGACTACGTCCGAAGCCCGAGAGAAGATGAGATTTTAGCTTTGACTCACATGCTTCCACGCAGGAACCTGGCTGTGCAGTCCTTCGACGCTGGACTGTCATCGTCTGCAACCATACGGTAAGGCGTGTTGGCTACATACATATACATACTTGAGTGAGTACCTACTTGCCCACCTGGGTAACATGCGCAAGTACATACTAGCTGCATAGAAGGCACTCAAGTATCTAGGCGGCTGGACATCATCGCCCAGCCACCTGTCGTGCACAACATCTGAACCCAATGCGCTAAGAAGAGAGCAATCTCTCACCTCCTTGTCAGCCACTGTTCTAACCACTACACAGGCGCTTTCAAGGACTGCCGTGTCAAGCTGTGAGGGTTCCAATAGATTTGTGTTAGCGTTGAGGCTGAGCCCCCAGGCCCAGATGCCCAAGGCACACTCGTGGCCTTGATTGCTGAACCATTGGAACCGCCTGAAACACATCGATACCCATGACATCTGGAGGCTGATAGGGCTGACATTACCTGGGCACACAATGTCAGACCAAGGGCCTACGTACGCTTCTCCACACATACTTTTGCCTGAAGGATATAGGACTGATTTCGTGGCTCAGTCTCTCCGGAGCGTTGGTTTACCCGCTACGGTACTGCCTCCCAATAAGCCATCGGGGACACCGGTCCACATGCCTTTTCCAACGGCGCGCTTATTAACGACATACCCTAGGGTACTGCCGCTTCCGCTGCCCTGCAAGTAGCCATATTCCTTCGTTGTCGCAGCACGAAGTTCCAGCGAGTCTAGCTTTGCGAGCTACAGCTGCTGGCTGCCTGACCCAATCCAAATCGGTCTGCAGTCGTGGGTGGCGACTATCCAAATAAGACACACGATACCGGCGTGTAGACGGGCGATAAATGGTTGAAGAGATAGGTGGGTTTCTGCCACGGAGTTGTCTTCATATCGCTAGATAGTAGCCCACCTCGGGTGTGCCGTGGTTCAATAGGAGTTGGGCAGTGACGACCAACATCATGGTCGAGCAGATGGTGACCCATGTTATACTCCAACGGTCCTCTGCGTACCAGGGTATTCTGTGTGTACCGTACGGCAAGGTGTATCCGGCGTCCTCCCCATCTGAAGCCAAGAAGAATTGGTATGGATCGCCCTATACACTCACTCCTCAATATCACTTATTGCGCGCCCATTGTCATCCACGCCAAGGAGCCGCCCTGATATATCCTGTCGCTCTTCGTACTCCTCATGATCCTCGTCGATCTCTTCCTCATCGTCGCTTTCCGCGCCATCGCCGTCATCACCGACGTAATCGTCACTCTCCAGCTTGCCGCCCCTAATAAACATGGTCCATACCCAACCGACAAGCGCAAAGCCGCCAAAAAGTCCCCAGGCAAGCAGTTCGCCTCTTGGTTGGAGTCTCATGGATAGTGTGAACAGACCGCCCGATGCGAAAGGACCAAAGGAGCGGCCTGCTGCCGAGAGGGTCTGGGCTATGCCGTTAAGAGTGCCCAGGGTCTCGTGGGAGGGGGCGGAATTTGTGATCTGCGCGAGTGAAGAGGGAGTAGATTAGCAAGCAAGCGACCCAGTAAGGGCTACGCAGATAGGATGCTTACAAGCAACAAGACGCAGCTCAGTCCGCCCACGGCACTCAGGTTTTTGAGAACAAGGACCACACCCAATTCTGCCAACAACCAGGTCCTACCCGTGCCCCACCCAAGCAGGCCGTCATCGTACTGGTAGCCTACCCAGGGCGCGAGCACCATGCTGATTGCCAAGCCCAGAAGACTGAGACGAAAAGTGCCCAAGTTTCCCAAGCGCGCCTTCAGCGGCTCAAAAAGCGAAACCTGGAAGAGGATGGTGACCAAGCCGGCCAGACTCATGCTCACGCCAATGACACTCGGGCCCAGGTCACGACCTGTGGGTGGCGGGGCTGATGCGAAGATGGGATACAGGCTGTTGAAAGAGATGTTGACGACCTGGAAGATGAGATAGGTAAGTAGGATGCTGAGGGTAGTCCAGTTGAGGATCTGGCGGAGGGTCGAGCGGCGCGACAGGATGGCATCCTTGTTGTCCTCGGCGCGATCTTGTGCCTCGGGATCGTGGTCGTGGTCGAGGTCGTGGTCGTGGTCGAGGAGGGCTTGATCCTCGCCCGTATTGTCGTCGTCTTCGTCCTCGTCTCCAGCGTCATCCTCCTCTCGAAGCACCGTAATACCGGCACGGTGAGATGCTGGCCAGCGGGAGCTCCACGAGCCTTGTCTCCCCTTCCTCGGGCTGGAACATGAGCAACGGAAAATGTTTTCCAGCCAGACAAGCCCCTTGATATCGTCTCTCCTGTCGGCCTCGTCCAGGGTCTCGTCGAAGCACAGGCCCAAGACGACCACAGCAGCCAGCAATAGGGCAGCACTCAGGACGTTGGGGCCTAGGAAGGGCCATCTCATACGGCCACCCGGCTCACCCACGAGCAGCCCGCCGAGCGCAGGGCCAGTTATGCCTCCTATCGAGTACATGACAGGCAGCCAGGTAAAAGCCCTGCTCTGGTTGCTCCTATCTGTAACTTCGCCCAAGACGGTGGGAACGACGGCAGCGTTGCCGTTCAACAAGCCCATGGCGATGTGGACAACCAGAGCCTGCCAGTAGCGCGCGCAGAAGCCAAAAAAGGCGAAGCAGAGGGCGAGGAGCGCAGTGCCGATAAGCATGATAGGCTTTCGGCCGACGCGGTCGGAGAAGTAGCCCCAAAGGAAGTTCGTCATGAGCTGTGCCATTGCGAAGGCGGAGGCTAAGAGACCGACGTAGAGGCCCGCCTGGCCGTCTGGAATCTCGGGGAAGGCGGCAACCATTGTGGGGAGATAGGGGCCGATGGAATTGAGCGCCGTCTGCTCGGCCAAGCTCAGCAGGGCCAAAAGAGCCAGCTGCTTCCAGGGCAGTGGCGTGGCGTCCTTGTTGTTGCCCACGCTGCCATGGACGTCCCTGTGCCCTCCTCTATTTCGTCTCTTGCTGTGTCCATCGTTGTCTTCATCGTCTTCATGACCCGGATACGAGTGCGGCGAGAGGGTAGTCGTGGCCGTGTCGGGGGTGTCGCTGGGCGTCTTCGGAGGCTGAGTCGGGAAAGTGTGGTACCTGTGGGTAGACTGGCGGCGCAGCTGGCCGAGAAAGCTGCGTTTGCGAGTCTTGGAGTTGGAAGGATCTTTGGGGAGGTTGAAGGAAGGTGGCGGGGCGCCGGCGTGGAAAGAACCAGCAGAATACAGTCGAACAGGGCGTGCGAGGCCAGGACGGGGACGGGGACGAGAGGAGGTAGTGGAGGAGGATGGTACCGAGGCGGAGACGGCTGGGGCGATGAAGGACGCCTGAGGCGCCATCGTACACGGGGAGGAGGGGAGGAGGGGAGGAGGTGAGGGAGGGGGACTGAACGAGTATGTACTATACAACGACTATAGAATTCATCTTCCTCGCTTATCGATCGAGGAGTGAAGCAAGTGGGAGGAGGTATACCACAGTACGGCGCTGGATTAGAGAAAACAAGGAGGGTTGGAAAAAGCTGTCATGTGATTGGATAGATTGGATAGTAACGCGAAGGGGAACGGGAAATTGATTTCTGTGTGTAGATGCTGGGACGACGATCCGGACGACGATCTGGACGACGATCCTGACTGCCAAAAGTACTTAGTAATGATGCTCGATGACGATGACGGTGACGGTGACGATGACGATGACGATGACGGTGATGATGCTTTCCGAGGTCCACGGGCGGGCAGTACACAGTGATGGGGGAAAAGCTAAGGCGGGGTTCAACTTGCTTGCATGTCAGTAGTACTCAGTACTACCTTGGTAGTGTGTAGCACATGTCATATAAAGGTACCCTATACCTGCATGGTACAACAGCACGTGCGACCAGCCCTATGCCGAATACATATGTACCTAGGTATATATATATATATATATACTAAGTGCTGAGTCAACATAGAATAAAAGTTATCTATGGATCATTCCATCTTATCCATCAATAATTTCTCTACTATCTTATCTCTAGATATATAACCCTCATTGTTAGATTGGAGACCTCCAAAGGGGGCTCAGGGGCGGTAGCAAGTACCTGCTGAGTAAGGCGCTCAGTTAGGAACCTTGGAAGCGCGGAGCGCGCGCCCGTTGCGGAAAACTGTAGGCTACACAGTTGATGCTGTCAGAGACAACCTCAGGGGCTAACATTTTGAAGACAACCTTGGAACCTTCCTAGCAGATGGCTCTCAAAATGGCGGCGAGGAAACCACAAGGATAATTATATATAATCTAAGACAAGAAATCAGGCCGTTTGACTAATTAGGGGTCTAGCTCTGAGTTTCACTAGGAAACATCGGCACAATGCTGCCTATTTAGCTGAATTAGCTACCCTGAGTGATCGATACAATACCTAAATTCCTTTTTAGTAAGGAGCAGGCCTTGAAGATACAATATTGTTCCCGGGGATTTTCGATTCAGACATCATATACTAATCTTACAGTGACTTATAACTCGTATAGTAGAAAGCTGATTATATAGAGGGTCTACCTAGAGTATAGAACTCCCCCTGAAATAGAACACTGATTATACTAAAACTCTTTTACTTTAACTTTAAATAATAAAGTAAATACTACTCTAATCAACTTAGAACTTAATATATATATAAATTAGATATATTAAAATTACTATATAGTATTAAATCTAGTATATACTAAATATTTAATTTAATTTTAATTTCTAAAAATATAGAATTTAATTTATTAAATCTAGATAATAAAATATATAAATTAAAATAAATTATAAACTTTATAGATATAACTATTTAAAAAGCTATATATAGAGTTATATATATTAAAATACTAATGTAAATACTTTTAAAAATAATTATAGAAAACTTAATAGTTTTAATTATAAAGCTTTAAATATCTAAGATATTACTAATTAATAAGTTATATCTAATACTAAAGAAATTCTATAAACTTATATATATTTTACTTTTTTTAGAAAATATTTCTTTAAAATTCTAGAATTGATTTTATAAATACTCTATATAATAATATATATAGAAATTATAAGCTTTTTAATCTTAACTTGAAAAAAGATTTAAATATATATATATAATTAAGTATAGTTTAAAGTATATAAAGTATTAAAAGTAGTTTAATATCTTCTTAATTAAACTTATAATAAGTTATATAGTAAAAGGTTTATATATTAATTATAAGGTTATATATTAATTATAAAGTTATATATTAATTATAAGTTTATATATTAATTATAAGTTTATATAATAATAGCTTATAAGTAATATTATATAATAAAGCTTATATATTATAAGTAATTTTTACTTAAAGTTTAAAGTATTTAAAAAGCTATATTTAATATTATTATTTGAATTTAATTATTAATCTTTAAATTATAAGTTTAAATATTACTTATTTTATATAATTATATAAATTTGATTAGTATATATATAACTAGTATTATAATATAATAAAATATTATAGCTTTGAAATTATATATATATATTATTAAGCTACTTTATTAAGCTTTCTTTAGCTATATAGTATATTCCTAAAGTAAAAGAGTTTTAGTGTAATTAGTATTCTATTTCAGGGGGAGCTCTATACCCTAGGTAGACCCTCTATATAATTAGTAGGTCAGGCTTAGATAATAGAGTAAGACTTCTAGTAAGTGTAGTATATGCTATCTTCAGCCTTGATCCTGACTATCTTGACAAATAGATAGCTACCTACTGCTCTTCTTGAACCTTGGAACTTTAAATCTAGCATGCAGGGTACTAGTAGTCTGATAAGTTGAACCCCCTAGATCTAGCCTACCTCTCTATCTAGCCCCCCTGTTTCTATACTAACTACCTATATTTCTTAAGGCTCTAATAAATCAAATAAAATAGCTATTAATATGAATTTTTCAAATTATATACTACTATATTATCTATATTAAATATATAACTAGGAAAAGTTTCAAAAAAATATATATTAGTAATAGTTCAAGCTTTTAAGTAAGAAAGTTATAGATATTAAGAATTACTTAGAAAATAAGTATATATACTAATAATAACAATTTAATTTATATAAATTCAAAAATAATAAAAATAAAGTATATTATTAATTATATATATTCTTTATACTTTATATTAATTATAAATTCTATAATATTATATATATTAGCTTTCTTATATAGTATATATAGATACTTTTATTTATTCTTATATATTTTATATAGAATAAAGTAATCTTTATATATAGCTTATATAATAGACTTAAATATAGTATAATTATATAATATTTAGAGCTAAAATATTATTAATATTTTATTTATATAGTTTATTTTAAGTATAAAAGAATTATAAGTTTTATTAGTTAAGCCTATTTATAATTATATTTATAATAAAAAATAATCGTAGGTTAAGTCCTTTCTATTAATTATATCTAGTAAAGGAAGGAAGAAAAGAAGCTATCTATAGTTTAAAGGTAAAAGTATAGAAAAGTAGGTAAGATTCTACTAGTCTACCTAAGGTAGTATAGATTATACTACTTTCTATATTAAGCTTATACCTTCAACTTACTAGTTATTCTATACTAGTAGTCTTCTCTATAGTGATAGCTTTATTTCCTTTATACTTTCTTTACTACTAATTGACTTTTTTTCTTATTACTATTCATTAATGAATTCATCGATGAAATTATCAACGAAATCATCGATGTTTCCCTCATCGAATTGCTCACCTAATCGATAGTCCTAATTACTTCAAATAGCTACTATAGTAACTCTTCCTTATACCTATCTATTATATATACTATTGCGAATTACTCTTATAATCGTTGATCTTAATTTGCTTAGAAAGCGATTACTTCGAAGGTATCTATTCATATATACTATTGCGCTCTTTTCTTTCGCTCCTTTAGTTCTTTTCAATAAAGCTCTCTACCTTTACTATTAACTTATTACTATTAATTAAGTATTCTAAGGCTTAATTTAATAATACCTATATTATAATATTAGTAGGGTTATTAGTACTATTTATCTACTTAATCTTATAAATCTTATAATATTTATATAATTAATAAAGAGATATAATATCTATTATTAACTACTTCTCCTTTATTATACTTAACTTAATAAGGTATTTATAGAGGGAATAAGAATTAATATAGATAAATAGTAGGATTATAAGGAGGTTTAATTAATCTATAATTATTTATAGAGTTAAAGTGATAATAATACTTAGGTTAAAGCTATTTACTATTCTATAGATTTTAAAAGTAAGGATACTTCTTATAATCTTTTTATATTTTATTAAAGACTAATAGATTATATTTCCTCTTATTTAGTATTATATACTTTCGTCTTTATTTATTATTATCTCTACTATAATTATAATTATAAAACTAATCTAGCTATTTAAGTTATAATTATTAGTAAAAGAGCTATCTATAAAGATAGTTAGTTTAGCTTTTAATAGGTTTAAAGTAATATAATATAGCTCTTATAAAGAGTACTTTATTTGCTACTTTAGGTAGTAATTAAGAAGCTTATAATTTTTCGCTTTAAAGTCCTATATTTAAGTAGTAATAAAAAGGTCGAAAGTAGCCTTAGGCTAGTAAATTAATACTAGATAAGTACCTTAGGCTTACTATTCTAAATACCTTTAGGTCTACTACTATAAGTTTTATCGCTTAGTCCTTCTAGTATATATTAATTAACTTATCGCTTTATATTATAACCTTAGTATTATTGAAATTAAAGGCTATTTCTAGGGATAGTATAGTTTTTAGCTTATATATTAGCTCTACTTTCTAAACTTATTCCTCTTTTTTATTAAATATACTTTTATTTGAATTATTAAAGTATTATCTATCTATATTCCTATAATACTAGAGGTATCTTTTCTACTAGTAGTAATTAGAAAGTAAGAGTTATAAGTAAAAGTATTTATTCCTAGCTTCTTATAGTAATAGTAATAATAAGTATTCTACTAGTAAATACCTACTTTAGTAATACTATATAGTAGCTTTACTAGCTTTATAATAGTACTAAGAGGATATTAAACCTCTAGCTCCTTTAGAAAGCTTATAAGAATAACTTATACTAGTTCTAATTTCGATTATAAGTAAGCTTAAGTAATATCCTTTAATTTAACCTTTATACCTATAGCTATTAAAGTAAGGGTAAAGGCTATAATAATATACTAGCTTACTGATTGAATTATAAGTAATTATATAAGGATATTCTCCTTTTTAGTATTATTATAGCTCTAAATAATCAGCTATAATTTCTTATATAGCTATTTAGTTTTACCTTTAATCTCTTATACTATATATACTTTAAATAGTCTATAGGGCTTATAAGTCTTTTCATTATACTATTCGAAGCAAAAGATACTATAAGCGATAAAGTTATTGATTTCCTTTATATTAGATTTTTTAAAGGGGTTACTTAAGCTATTGATTACTTTATTATACTTTAACTTTAATACTAGCTTATAGTTTTCTTTCTCCCTTTAAGTAATAAAGGTAGTAGGTATAGCTACTATAAGTATAGTTACCTTTAGCTTATTCCTTAATCCCTTTAGCTAGCCTTACTTTCAGGGTGTTTAAAGTATTATATTAGGTATTATAGGCCTAGAGAATACTACTAGTAATAGCTCTCTAGATACTACTACCTCTAGTACTATAACTACCTTAGGAATAGCTTTATTATCTTCGCTATAGTAGTATAAGCGAATAAGTATTAATTAGAACTTTATAGAGCTATTAAGAAGGTTAAGAGTAAAGTTATAGCCCTTAATAGTAAGTAGTTTATATAGTTCCTACTAGCTTTCTTTTTTATACTAAACTTATACCTTGCTCTAAAGTAGTAATACTATTTGATTATCGATATTAGGCTATTTTAAGTAGTTATAGCTTAGTTTACCTAGTATTCTACTATAATCTTTTATAAAGCTTATATTACCTTTATAATAGCTTCTACTTATTATAGTATCGATAGGGAAAGTAGCGAATCGAAGTTAATCCTTAGGAAAGTACTAAATATAAGTAGTATAGGTATTAAGCTATTAGGTCCTATTATATTATTAATAGCTTTAATAGCTATCTGAAAAATAGCCTTACTACTAAATATACCTAATAATTTAATATAGATGATTTCAAAGGTATAGTAAAGAGAGCTATAGTACTATTTAACCTTACTTATCAACTAGTATACTTCTATAAGTACTTATTTATAGGTGATTCCTATAACCTTTACTTTATTCTTAAACTTCCTTGAAGAGAAGTTTATACTAGTATTATAAACTAGCTAATTAGGTAAGCTAAGGTATATATCTATTTATATTATTTATAAGGCTTCCTATATATTCTTTACTAATAGAAAGAGAAGGAATTATACTACTTAAAATAATATTAAGGAATCTACTATATAAAGTACTAGCTTACCTACTAAATATATTATATTAATAATGATTTTATAGTTAAAATCATAATTATCCTTTAATATAAATTTGAATTATTAAGGGGTAAGGCCTTTTATCTAGTAGTAATAATAAAACTTTATAATAGCTTTAAAGGCTATTTAATTGATATTATAGCTTATATTCATTAGTAGGTATAAAAGCTATTCGATAGCTAGGTATCTAAATCAATAATATAAGTAGTATAATTCCTTTTTAGTAAAGAAAGTACTTATAGCTTCAGCCTTTATAATAAAGAACTATAAGTATCTTTACTTTCTAATTACTAGGAATATCACTTCTTTCCCTTAGTTATTATTCTTTACTAACTTATCTATAGTATTTTGAAAGAAGATACTTAAGTAGTCTATATCCTAGATATATAGAAGAAAAGGTATAAGGGCTTCTACTATATAGAAAGTAATAGGGCTAATAAGTAACTCAACTTTAATAATACTAAGTAATACTAACTATATACTTTTACTAACCTTAATTATAGCTTCGCTAGCCTTCGAAGTATCTATCTTTATATTAGGATCCTTATAGTATAAAGCGAGGTATTAATTATAGCCTAGAATAGAGAATCTATAGCGCTTATATTAGGTATAATACTTTGAAACTTTAGCTTCGAATAGCGACCTTCGAGAGTAAACTATAAAGCTAGAATAGTAGTATCTTTATTATCCTTAGTCTTACTATCCTTATTATTAGTAATCGAGTATATAAATACTATATCTATCAAGTCTTCTACTACCTTATATTTATCTTTATATATACTAGTTCTATCTTCTTTATTATCCTAGTTCTTATCCTTATTATTAAGGCTATAAGTAACTTTATAGCCTTTATAATTAACTAAAAACGCTATAAAACTCTCTTCTATAGGCTATTTATCGTTATAATTATAGTATATTAAGTATTAGTCCTATAAATCCAGTATTCCTCTAGTATATATTTTATTAACTAGTACTTTTCTTTTCTATATATAAAGTATTTCTTCTTCTACTAGCTATTATAATAACTTTATTCCTAAAGGCCTTAAGATCTTCTATTAAAGCTAGTATTCTAGTAGCTTTAGCTTTAAAAACTACTAAAACTACTACTATTCTACTACTAGTTATTATTATATTATAAATCAAAGTAGTAAGTATTATCAATATATATAGAAGGAGTATTCTAGAAGAACTAGCTTCTTATTTAGTTATTTTATTCTAGGGTAAGTTTAAAGGAAAAGTATAGGTCTTAGAAGAGCTTCTTATAAGGGGAAGCAGGTATATATAGAGTATATATAAACTCTAATATACCCTAGTAGGCCTGAATTATCGTTATTCGAAAGATCTTATCTCTAATATACTTAAGTCTTAGAGCCTACTAGTATAACTATAACTTATCTAGTATTATCTAGAGAACTTTCTAGGAGTATTTATTTATATTATCTTTATCATTTTATAAGCTATTAAATAAGGTATTTATCTAATTATTATAGTATTAGTAATAATTTATATTAGTCTTAAAATAAGTCTTAAGCTTTATATAAGCTATAATAAAATTATTAAAGTTACTTATATAGTATATATAGTAGATCTTAGTATAACTAGTAAGGATATAAAGTAGTATAGTATAAAACTAGTTTAAGTTAATACTACTATAGTAGTAGATAGTTATAAAGATTCTCAACTTATTATCTAGAAGATTATATAATTTACTAGTCTATTTATTATCTTTATCTTATACCTTTATAAAAGCTATAATCTTCTCTACTTCTAGTAGTCGATTAAGTACTAGATAAAAGAAAAGAGTCTTATATAGGTTATACTAAGGGTTAAATAAGTATATTACTTCTAGTAGTATTATTCCTTACTACTAATTATATAGTATACCTACTAACTTATATTATAAAGGGGGTTAGCTATAGCTTAGCTATAGCTAAAGTACTTAACTATATTATAAGTTAAAGTACTAGGCTTAGTAGTTGCCTTATTAAAGGGGAAGGCTATACCTAGAAGTTTAGTATTACTACTAGTAGTAGAGCCTAAGGAATATTTTATAGTATTATAAGTAGTAGTATAGATTATATTACTAGCTTTCTAAAATCTCGAAGGTTACTACTAGTATAGTAGCTAGCTATATATATAGCTATAGTAGTATTACTAATCTATAGAAGTCAGAAGAGGATATTTCTAAGCTCTTAGCTAGGGCTAATAGCTATTTGAATTCTACTATAAGAAGCAACTTATCTAGATAGCTTTAGTTAAGCTATAATATAATTACTAGGTTTAGTATTACTAGCCTTAAAGGTCTCTCTTTCTTGATTTCGACTTTAATACTAGGAAGGAGCTTAGTCTTCTTCAACTCCTTTAGAGGCTATAGGGGGTATTCCTCCTTCGTTAGAAGTTCTATAAGTTACTTTATAAAGTACTTTTAGTTTAGCTTAGTATATATCCCTTACTCTTATAGGAAGGTCTTTAGTTTCTTTCTCTACTCTAGGTGAATCTTATTAAATATATCTTTATTTTAACCTATAAACTCTATATAGAAGTTATCTAGTAAAACTCCTCTTTTTAGCTTTTACTAGTAAAAGGTCTTAATAACCCTTGCTATATATATAGTTAACTATTACTAGTTCAAGTTATACTTATTGATAAATATATACTATTTATCTAGGTCGATTATAGCTTATTTATTATCGTTTATTCTTATACTCTTATATACTTATACTATTTGCTTTTTAGCTAGGTTTAAAGATACCTTACTATAAGTATTATCATTAGAGTTATTCTCTACTATTATAGTACTAAAGGTAGCTATTATTATATAGAGTAGACTTTCGTTTTACTATACTTATCGACTAACTACTAGTTCATCTAGACTATTTACTTATAAGTAGTAATTACCTAGAATTACTATATAGTAAACTTACTTCTACTAGTCCTTATACTTATATTTTTCTTCTTTAGAGTATTTAGAGGTCGAAAATATATATAAGGTTTATAGAAAAGTTTATAAGGTTTACTATAAGAAGGTTTTAAAGAAAGAAACTCATATAGATTTAAGGTTTCTAGGTGAAGTTATTAGTAAGGTTTCAATCGCTATAGAGAAAGCAATAGAAGAAGGTTATTACTATTATTTAAAGCAGAAAAAGCAAGGTTTATAAGGGTACTACTTTAGGAAGTAGCAAGAGTATATTATTTATATAATAGAGTATACTCTTAAGTCGTAAGGTCTTTTCTAGCTAAAGCGAACTATCGCTATACTTTTCGGGTCCTTCTTAATTGAGCGAACTATCGCTTCGTTTCGAAGGGTTTCCTTTCAATAGCTATAAGTTAATTTCTACTATCGATAGTAGCTATAAGCTATTATGCCTTCTATAAATAGCTTTAATCATAGTATAGATCTTATTACTTCGAGGGTGAAATCATAGCTATATATTAGTCTAAACTTACCTTTTCAATCAATAAGAGCAATCTACTTCTTCTATCCTAGCTATTAGAGATTACTTATATAATTACTAATTAGTATTAGTTAGGCTTATATATAATTATATTTATAATGAGAAATAATTATAGGTTAGGTCCTTTCTATTGATTGCATCTAGCAAAGGAATAAAGGAAAAAAGCTATCTATAGTTTAGAAGTGAAAGTATAGAAAGGTAGATAGGATTCTACTAGTCTACCTAAAGCAATATAGATTATACTGCTTTCTATATTAGGCCTATGCCTTCAACTTACTAGTTATTCTATAGAATCAAAATATTGCAATTATAAAATAGAAAATAACTACCTAACTCAAGTCAGTACTCTATAGCTAAGTAGTTAAAGTATCAGTAGAGGAAGGCAGCATATAGAGTATTCTTCCTTCTACTATAAACCTAGACCCCTCCTAGTACTTATAGCGCTTTTAAGGGCCTTCAAGTACATATATAAATAGTTATTCTAGAGACTTTATTAGATAAAACTAACTAATCTAAGCTTTGCATTTTACCTATAACTAATTTATATTAAAAAAAACTTTCAATATATTATAAAACTATTAAAAATACTCTACTTTTAACTTTTTTTAAATACTTTACTATTTAAAGCTCTTTAAACTTTATTAAATTACATTAAGTATATATAAGTATAAAGGTATAAATATATTTATATTCTTCTTATGAATAAAAAGAAATACTTTTATATACTTATTTGTATTATTAACTAAAACTTTTATATTATATAATATTAGTTAATAAAATATTAATTATATTAAAAGCGTCTTTTATATTAATATTAATATTTATAGAATAGCTACTACTATAAAGGTATAGCTTAATAGGAAAAGCAGTAAATTTTATACTGCCTTAAATAGACTAGTAGAACCTACTACTTAAAACTCTATATTTTTGCTTTTATACTATAGATAGCTTCCTTCCTTCTTTCTCTAAATATAATTAATACTATAAACCTAAACCGATTAAAATCTTATATAATATATATTATAGGCTTTATTAATACTAATTAGTAATTATATAAGCAATCTCTAATAGCTAAGTAAGAAGAATAGATTATTCTTAAAAATTACTAGAGCGTAATTAGTTTAGTAGATAGCTGCGAATTTCGTCCTCTAAAGAGTTAAGATCTAAGCGAAGATTAAAGGTATTTATAGTAGCTATAACTATATACAAGGCTTCTATCGATAATAGAGATTAACTTATAACTACTAAAAGAAACTTAAAGTTACTATAGTAAACATAGGGTAGCAAACGTAGTTAGTATTAATGATAAGGAGAAAAGATCCCTAGTAGGTTTATCGTAGGAGGAATTTTCTTATATATATATAATTCTACCCTGTTGCTCCTTCTAGCTACTATAAACTCTAAATAGCTTAGCGATTATTACTCTATTTAGAAAGAACCTTATAGCCTATAGATGCATACTATCGCATATAATAAATACCTTTATCGCTTCTTAAAGCAATGCTCTTATAAACCTTACCTTCCTTGCTTTTAATAGCAATAGAAATCTTATATTCGCTACTTATATAATAATAGATATACTTATTACTTACTAAAGTAATAACTATATAAATATAACCCTTATCGCTTCAAATAGCAATATTAACCTCCTAACTGCTTTTACCCTATTTATATTTATATATAGCAAATAATATACCTTAATTAACCTTGCTTAGAACCTTGAACTTATATGAGTTTTTCTCCTTTATAAACTCCTTCTCCTTTATAAACTTTCTCTCTAATAACCTTATAATTCTATAAATCTTCTCCTTATAATAAACTTTATAGTTCTATAAACCTTTCTATAAATTCTCCTTCCTATAAATATACTTTCTACCTCTCTTATAAAAAGAGAAGAACTATATAAGATAAGAGTTATAAGTACTAGAGCTAATAAGACTATAAGTCTACTATATAGTAATTCTAAGCAATTACTACTTATAGGTAAATAGTCTAAATATACTGATAATTAATCGATAAGTATAGTAGAAAACTAATATCTACTCTACTAAAAACCTTTATATAATTATTACAATAGTAGATAATAGTAATCCTAATACCTTTAAATACGCTTCTAATAATTAATAAAGTAATATTTTAAATAAGATATCTATTACCTTAGCTAGAAGGGATATTATAAGAGTATATAAAGTATTATAAGTTAAGTAATATAAGATAATCAATAGTCAATAAAGACTACTAGTATATACCTTTTAATAAGTTTAATATTAATAAGGTAAGAATAATAATATACGCTATAAGACTTATCGAAACTCTATATTAATAGAAGTTAATAAGTAACGCTCTCTTTAACGAATTTTATATAGAGTTTATAAAATAGAATAAAGCTCCCTTTAAGCTAATCTACTTAGAATAGAAAAGAAAGATAAAGATCTTTCTAAAAGAATAAGGTATCTATATATACTTGAACTATAGTTATTTTATAAAATAACTTAAAGACCTCCTAAAGATAGATGAGTACCCCCTATAGCTATTATATAAAGTAAAGAGGGTTAGCTTCCTATTAAGTATTAAAATGAAAATTAAGGGATCCTTGAAGCTAATAATACTAAGAGCAGTATTACTATGCTATCTAGATTAACTGCTTCCTATAATAGAATTACTATTATTAGTATTCTATAGACTAGCAATTCTAGTATAGCTAGCTATATAGCTAGTAGTAGTATAACTAATAACCTTTAACGCTTTATAAAGGTCCTTAGTCTAATTAGTATTACTTAGAGAGATACTGCTAATAATACTATAGCTAGAAATCTTACTGAATAGCTTCTAAGCGCTATAATTAGTACTAATATACGAAAATAACCCTTAACCTATACTGCTAGTAAAAAGGCTATAGAATAGCCTTTAAGCATAATACTAGCCTCCTTAATAAAGTAGTAACTATTGAGCTTAATATCTCTAGCTATAGCTAGACTATAGCTAATACCTTCTTTAAAAGTATACATTAGTAGATATACTATATTATTAATAGCGAATAATAATACTACTAGAAGTAATATATCTATATAACCCTTAATATAACTTATATAAGACTCTTCCTCTCTATTTAGTACTTAACTAGCTATTAAAAGTAAAGAAAATTATAGTATTTATAAAGGTCTAGGATAAGGATAATAGATAGACTAGTGAGCTATATAACTTATTAGATAATAAGTTACGAATCTTTATAACTATCTATAGATATAGTAGTATTAAACTAGATTAGTTCTATACTATACTTCTTTGTATCTTTACTAGCTATACTGAACTCTACTATATATACTATATTAGTAGCCTTAACGATTTCGCTATAATATATATAAAGCTTAAAACTTATTTCGAGACTAATATAAATAGCTAATAATACTATAATGATTAAATAAGCACCTTATTTAATAGCTTCCGAAATATTAAGGATAATATAAGTAAATACCTTAAGAGGTTCTCTAGATACTACTAAATAAGCTATAGCTATACTAGTAAGCTCTAGGCTTTAAATATATTAAAGATAAGATCCTTCAAATAATAATTATTTAAGTATACTAGGGTATACTAGAGTTTATATATACTCTATATATACTTACTTTTCTATATAAGAAGCTCTTTTAAAACTTATATTTTTCCTTTAAACTCGCTCTAAAATAAAATAATTAAGCTAGCTAATTCTTCTAAAATACTATCTTTAAATATAATAATAATATTTACTACCTTAACTATCTATATAATAATAACTGCTAATATTCTAGCAGAGGCTTTAATAGCTTCTAAGGCTATAATCGTTAAAATATTAGCTTTAATAGAAGATTCTAAAGCTTCTAGAAATAAAGTTCCTATAATAAATAATAGAAAAAGAAGTATATTATATATAAAAAGAAGGGTTACTAATTAATAAAACATATACTAAAAGAATATCAGAAGTTATAAGAATAGTACTTTATATATTATAACTATAATAATAAATAACCCTTAGAAGAGAGCTTTATAGCCTTCTTAGCTAATTATAAAGGCTATAAGATCGCCTATAGTATTTATAATCTAAATAAAAATTAAAGATAATAGAAATAGTAATACTTATATCTATAATAATAAGCAAGTAGCTTATTAATATTTGATAGATATAGTATTTATAGAGTTATAACTATATTTTTGTATTTTGTATTTGTATTTCTAAAAATACAAAAATATATGTATTTTATATTTGTATTTCTAGACCTCTGTATTTGTATTTATATTTATTTTTAGACTTTTATATTTTGTATTTTTATATTTCTAATAATAATAATAATAATATTCTTTTTATATAAGCCTATTAAAGCTAGCTAGCTAAGAAGGCGTATATAGTATATAGTCCCTCTTTAGAATACCTATATAAGAAAACTATATATAAGTCAGAGAAAATCTATATACTATATATCACCTATAATACTATAGTAGGCCTATAGAGTACTCGTTACTTTAGTACTATATACCTATATTATAGTTATACTAAGGGGAGTATATAGCCTAAGGCTATAAGGCAGCTATATATTATATACCTTGTAGCTACCCTACTAGGAAAGCGAAATTCTATTGCCTACCTAATTAGGCCCTCTTAATTAGGTAGGTAGCGAGGGTACTAACGAGGGCGAAGTCGCTATGCCCTCAAGGGGGTCTATATAAACTAGACTCCTCCCCTACTATTGACTCTTCCTCCTTTCCTTTCTTCTTTATCCTTTATTCTTCTAGTAAGTTTCTCGCTCTCTCCTACTCGACTATCGAGTAGAGGTAACTCTAATATCTCTAATACCTCGCCTAGTATCTTATCTACTATATATTTATATTATAGTATCTTCTAGCTTATAGCTAGTCTTCGATAATAATAAGGATAATATCTAGATAACCTTACCTACTATAACCTTATACTAAGGTAAAAGTAAAGCTACTATAATAGTCTAGAACGCTTATTATATTAAGCCCTTCGTTAATCAGTATACTAAGTATACCCCTAGAGAGTATATACTTATTTCCCTCTCGAAGAAAGCTTATACCTACCTAGAGAATAATATTAAAGCTAGATAAGTATATTACCTTAAGTCTATTATAAACTTCTATACTACCTATACTAAGAAGTTCCTTACTAATCGCGATACTATCCTCTATATTTAGTTTCTAAGTAGGTAAACTATTACTACTAGCCTTCGATAAATCTACTACTAACTCTCTTAGTATCCTATATAGAGTTATACTTATAGTATAGTATAAATAACTATAGTAAAGACTACTTTAAGGTATAATTACTATTAGTTTACTCTAATACTACTAACCCCTCGAAGATAGATAGTAAGTATACTACGAAGGTGATTTCTATCTTTAAGACTCTTATATAGTTTACTACTACCTTATATTAGGGTTAGAATACTACTATCTACTCATTAGTAAGTACTTTTATCCTCTTCTCTACTAACTTACTACTAACCTAGTATAGGCTGAGAATACTTATATCCTCGCTTAATAGGAGCTTAAGACTATACCTAACTTCTAGAAGTATATTAGTAGTAGCTATAAGCTTACTATACTTTTATACTATACTTTTATTAGTTCTACTATAGGTTTATAGCTAGGTAGTAATATTATTATTACTTATCTTAATACCCTAGAGTCTAAGGTCGACTATATCTTATTTATCTTAGAGATAGAGTTCCCTGATACTATAGGGGTCTCAGATAGTTATAGAACCCTTATATTAGCCTTATAGAAGGGCAATAGTATTAGTACTAATAAGGAGGATAGAAATAGAGGTATCGAGAGTAATATAGAGTATTACTAAGTATAGGAAGACGAAGTTTAGGTCTAAGATAGGAAGGTAGTATATTAGAGAAGCCTTACTATAATATAGTAGCTACCTTCTTTATCCCTCGTAGTAACTATCGATTAATATAATATATTTAATCTTACTTCTAGGGTAGAGTAAATTCTTAGTATCCCTTCTATAACTCTATATTTTTATAATACCTCCTTATCTTTTCTTATATCTATCCTAGGTTTATCTCTACTCCTTAGTCTATATTATTAGTAACTTCTTCTTTATCAGTAGTATTCGCTATAATAATATACTAATATAACTAATATTCTATAAGATGATTTATACCTAGTAGCTATTATATAATAGCTTCTATCTTAGTTAAGTCTAAGAGCCCTTACTATAAGCCTCTCTTATTTATTACTTTAGGGTAGATAGCTTTAAGCTTTAGATTTATATTAGAGTAGCTAAAGGCTAGATATTATATATTCTCTCTACTCTCTATATAGGGGTACTAAAGTAATATAATATTAGGGACCTTCGCTTAGAATAAGAAGGCTTATAAGCTTATCTTTCTAGTCCTAACCTAAGTAAGTAGTAAGCTCTCTACCTTAGTAAGGCTACCTTATAGAGATAGTAGTTTAGTAGTAAAAGTAGGGAAATCAATAGCTTAGGTTTCTTATCCTAGTCTCTAGTTCGCTATAAAGTTTATCTCCTACCTCTGAATCTATTCCCTCTATAGTATACTAGGGATCTCCTCCTCTTTATCAAGCTAACTATGAAGCTACTAAGTATTCAGCCTATAATAGAGTTCCCTTAGCCCTAGGGCTTAAGGGCATTAGGTTTAGTATTAATATCGATATATTATAATAAATCTCCTTATCTTTATAGTTTCTTTATAGAGGAATCATACTATATATAATATTATAAATTATTTCTCAAAGGTAGTAACCTAGGTATTTAGATATAAGTCTAGTAGTAAGCAGAGTATCTCTATTTCGAGGTTATAAATAGCTATCTTCTTATATACTCTAGCTATTACCTATAGGTAATCGTTTTAGATAATTATAAGTATCTTTATTAGTTCCCTTAGCTAGCTCCTAGGTAGAGTAAGCTAATACTATACTAAGGCCTTATATACTATTGTATTTCTAATATATATAATATATATATTCCTCGCCCTAAGGAAGCTAGAGCCCTATATCTTCGCTATAATATAAGTAAATATATACTACTATATAGCTATCTTTATAGTAATCCTCTCTATATATATATACTACTATAGTTATTGATCTAGCTATACCCTAAGGAATCTAGCTCCTTATTATAGTTTAAGTATAATCTCGCTAAGAGTAAGCTTTATCATTAGTACTATCCTCTTCTTTATAAAGTATATAAGTTTACTCTTCTCTATATTGAAGACTATCCCTTTCTCCTCTACCTAATATTTATAGATACTCTATATAGTATAAAGATACTTTATTGCTTATTTAGTTATTCTACTATATATAAGTAGATTTATATTATTAATAAAGCTAACGACTATAACCCTATATTCTTCCTATAGCGAAGTATAGAGGGAAGTAATATAAAGAATAAAGAGGATTAGTAAGAAGAGTAAACCTTATAGTACTCTAGTAGGAATATCAAAGATCTAGGATTTAGCCCTATCAAAGATAAGCTTCGCCTTTCTATCTATAAAGTAGGATTATAGAAACTTTACTATTTATTCTAGGAACCCTATATCCCCTATTATCTAAATAAGATATCTATAGTAGACTTAGTTAAAGGCTTTACTAAAGTCGAAGAGAAATAGTAAAATAATACTATTATAGCTTTATATTATCCTTACTATATTTATAATCACTTATATTATATACTTTATACTCCTATACGCCCTATTTCCTATCTAACTATCTAGAAGGAGCCCTTACTATTCTATATATAAAGTAATCTTCTAGGTGATAATCTTCTCTATAACTTTACTAAAGTAACTAAGTAGAGAGATTAGCCTCTAGCTACTAGCTTACTTTATCGCTTCTATTAACTTACTTAGCTTCTATAGTACTATAACCTTCGCTAGCTTAAACTACTCTAGGAAGTATCCTAAGTAGAAACTAGCTATAGTTAATATAGTAATCGCCTTATAGATAGGCTCCCTATATACTTTAAGGAACCTACTACTTATCTAGTTATTCCCTACTATCTTCTAGCTATAAGTATCCTATAAGGCCTCTATAATATTAACCTTCGTAATATCTAAGCTTATCCTAGGTCTATTTTCATCTTATCCTAGCTAGCTAGTCTACTCTAGGGTTACTCTAGCCTTAATATATAGGAAGAATCGTTTTACTAGGATCTTAGCTTTCTTATAGTATAGGGAAGCTAGCCTCCTGCCCTCTATAGCTTATAGGCTAGGGATATATACTACTTCTATAAGTATAAAGCTATATAGCTTCGCCTACTTTATAAGTACTTAGAGCTTCTTCTTATTCTTTACTACTTCAGCTATTATATTCCTCTATATTTAGGCCTTAGTAAAGTCGATATACTTCTTCTATTCAAGTAGAGCTTCTTCTAGGTTACTATAATATAATTTAGTTCTCGCTGCCTACTAATATTACTTAGCTCTCTAAGTAGTTCTTATTATAACTATAACCTCTCTAGTCTACTATACTACTTCTCTCCTACTTAGTTTCTTCTTCTATAGGTAGGCCTTAATAGCTACCTATAGTAGGAATACTATAAGGTTATACTACCCTTTCTTATAGTCCTCTATTATCTTGATCCTCCTAGGTTATAGAAAACTAACTATAATATATTTAAGTAGGTCTTAGTCAAGGAGCTACTAGCTAAAGTCTAGTATTTATTCCTCCTTAATATTACTATCCCTAATCTATATTATTACTACTTATAGGAAGTAGTTAGATCCTAGTAGGTCGAATAGCTTATTATAGGTAATATCTAGTATCGAATCTGATTAGATATAATCGATTATTGAATCCCTCTCCTCTTAGTTCCCTCTCTAGACCCTAGTTAGTTCTCCTTATAGGGTAAGGAGTAATATATCCTAGTCGCTAGCTAGCTAATAAAGGACCTCGACCTTAGTATTTATTCGATCGAATCTATCCTAGATTAGCAAATATAGATTTATATCCCCTATTAGTATAATTCATCCTTTAAGCTATAACTAGCCTATAAAGTTATATAGGGCTATCTACTACTCCTCCCTATATATATACTACTAGATATATATAGATATAACTATAATAGCCCTAATTACTATCTATAGTATAGCTATAGCCTAGTCTTTTCTTATCTACCTAGACTACTCTTATAGCTCAAAGTATTTATTTATATATAAGGCTACCTAACTGCCTTCTTCCTAGAAGAAGTAATACTTACCCCTTTAAGAGTAGTATAAGCTCCCTATATAGGTATTAATACTTATCTCCTATACTATAATAATATCAAAGTACTTAACTACTTAATATATTACTACTATATTTATATACTTCCTTTATATATTCTAAGTAACTAGTTATATACTTATTATATAGACTAAAAGTATATACTTTATTCTAGCTATCTTAAGCCCTTAGTACTAGTAGATATCTACTATAGTATCTTAGTAATACTTCGCTTAGCTAGAGTTATAGTAGTAATAGTAATATCTAAGCTCGTAGTTTAGCCTCCTCTAGCCCTTTTAGCTAGTTATCCTCTTTATAGGGTAACGACTATAAAGTCGCTAGTTAGTCTATCCTTAGCTCTTAGTTATTCTAGGGTAGTACTAAATAAGAGTAGTAGCTCTATAAAGGTTAAAGCCTTTTCTAAGTAAGCGATAAAGGCTTTCTACCTCTATATAATCGCTATAGGGTAGAATTACTATTAGAATAATATATATATACTATTATAGTTTATATACTTCTACTTCCTCTTATCCTTTATTATAAGGTAGTATTACTCCCTACCCTTATAAGTATAGGTTCTATACTTACTATATATAGCCTAGGCTCTATAGAACTTCGCCTTATAGTCCTATCGATAGTAGTAGTAGTACTATTAGGTAGTAATATCTAGGTTATATAGCTTATAGTTGAAAAGTTAAGATTCCTATATAAGCTTATAGTTATAGAGCTTCTTAGCCTTAGATATATTGCAAAAGTCGATAATAATACTAGTCTTCTATATAGTTACTATATCCTTTTAGTTTTATAGTTAGAGTTTCCTAATCTTTACCTTATTCTCCTATTTAATAGCTTTCTTTATATTCTTTAATAGCCTAGCTCTTATTAGACCCTAAGGGATAACTTTTATAAGAATAGTAAAATACTATAGCTTAATCTTAGTAGTCTTATTAAATATATCTATAATCTACTTCTAGTTCTTTATATACTACTCTCTCTCCTCTACTATATTAAACGTTAGTTATATAGCTCTATCCTTATATTACTTTATAGTAATAACTACCCTAGGGCGCTTTATCTTTATATTTATAGCTTAGATAGTCTTAGGGATAATTTATTTCGCCTTAGCTATATTTATCTCGCTTAGTAGTAGTAAGAGCTACCTTGAGAATCATACTAGAGTCGCCTTTGTAGTAGGAGTAAGTAATACTTATCCTACTACTTATACTACTATCGAGGTATAGCTACTAAGTAGTATTAAGGTCGCTAAGTATTCAGAGAATACTTACTTTATTATCGCTTTAAGCTCTCTATAAGTAATTAGTTAGTCGTTAGTTATAGCTCCTACTTAGGGTTCCTTCGCTATAGGCTTAGTATACCTAAAAAGCCCTTATACTTCGAAGAGGTTATATATAAATATAAGTAGGATATAAAGGTCCTAAAGGGACTCTATATTTAAGTCTATATAGCTAGTTCTCCCCCTAGAAATATAGTAAGCGATCTATTCTATTATTTTGATCTCCTTTTTTAGGGTTATCTTTAGTTATATTATATCCTCTATAGTAAAGTCGATTATCTATTATAGGTTAGGTTAATCCTGCCCTTCAATAGAGTTTTCCTTACTATAGTTTCCTGCCTCATTAGGTTTATCTACTTAGAGGTCTATCGACTAGACCTCTATATTATTACTATATAATAATGCATTTATAATAAAACGACCTAATCGATAACGAGGAATCCGATTCTATAAATAGTACTATGCATTTGCAAGGCGCTATATAGCTATAGCGCGTTATAGATCTATTGCAGCCCCTTAAATTTATAAAACTTCTTATTTGTATTTCTAATACAAAAATACAAATACACTATAGTAAAAGTAAAAATTCGTCTATTTATAGTCCTTAGCTTTACTAATAGTATAACTTTTAAACTATATTTTTAGCTATTCTATTTAATTTAATATCGAATTATTTACCTTATAGTATTTCTTGTATTTTTGTATTTTTGTATTTTTGTATTTTTGTATTTTTGTATTTTTGTATTTTTGTATTTTTGTATTTTTGTATTTTTGTATTTTTGTATTTTTGTATTTTTGTATTTTTGTATTTTTGTATTTCTAATACCGTATTTTGTATTTTTAAATTTCTAATATAAAATACAAGAAATACTACAAAGTAAATAATTCGATATTTAATTAAATAAAATAGCTAAAAATATAGTTTAAGCATTTTACTATTACTAATAGTAGTAACTATAAATAACCTATTTATAGTTACTACTATAACTAACTCTATATATAACTTGTATTTTTATATTAGAAATACAAAAATACAAAATAAATACAAATACAAATACATATTTATATTTGTATTTATTTCTAGCTTCTTGTATTTGTATTTTTGTATTTTGTATTTGTATTTTTATATTTCCTTGTATTTTATAACTCTGAGTATTTATATACTCGATTATAAGTAATAAGAATAGTAAGACTAAGGATAATAAGGATATTATTATCCTAGCTTTATAGTTTACTCTTGAAAGTTGCTATTTAAAGCTAAAGCTTTAGGGCATTATACCTAATATAAGTATTATAGAGTTTTCTACTATATGCTACAATTAATACCTTGCTTTATGCTATAAGGATCTTAATATAAAGATAAATACTTTATAAGCTAGTAAAGCTATAATTAAATTCAGAAAAAGCTTAAGTTTATTATTACTCAGAGTTATTAAAGTTAAACTACTTATTAGCTCTATTACCTTTTATATTATAGAAGCCCTAATACCTTTCCTCCTATATATTTGAGATATAAGCTACTTTAGTATTTTCTTTTAAAATACTATAGATAAAATAATAAAGGCTAATAGTTATAGAAAAGAGGTAATAATTCTAGTAATTAAGAAGTAAAGACACCCTTAATTCTTTATTATAAAGGCTAAAATAACTAGCGCTTTCTTTATAAAGAAGGAGCTATACTGCTTATATTATTGATTTAGATACTTAGCTATAGAATGCCTTTTATGCTTACTAATAAACGCAAGCTATAATATCGATTATATAGCTTTAAAAGCTATTATGAAGTTCTATTACTAATAATAATAATAATAATAATAATAATAATAATAATAATAATAATAATAATAATAATAATAATAATAATAATAATAATAATAATAATAATAATAATAATAATAATAATAATAATAATAATAATAATAATAATAATAATTATAATAATAATAATAATAATAATAATAATAATAATAATAATAATAATAATAATAATAATAATAATAATAATAATAATAATAATAATAATAATAATAATAATAATAATCTTATTATATAAGCCTATTTAAGCTAGCTAGCTAAGAAGGTATATATAATATATAGTCCCTCTTTAGAATACCTATATAAGAAAACTATATATAGTTAGAGAAAACCTATATATTATATATTAGCTATAATACTATAGTAGGCCTATAGAATACTTATTACTTTAGTACTATATACCTTTATTATAGCTATACTAGAGGGAATATATAGTACTAGGCTATAGAGCAGCTATATATTATATACCTTATAATTACTTTATTAGAAAAGTAGAATTCTATTATCTATTTAATTAGGCCCTTCTAATTAGATAAGTAGTAAGAGTACTAATGAAAGTAAGATTACTATACCCTTAAAGGGGTCTATATAAACTAGATTTCTCTTCTACTATTAACCCTTTTTCCTTTTTTTTCTTCTTTACCTTTTATTCTTTTAGTAAGTTTCTTGCTTTCTCTATTCGACTATTAAGTAGAAGTAACTCTAATATTTCTAATACTTCGCCTAGTATCTTATCTACTATAAATCTATATTATAGTATTTTCTAGCTTATAGCTAGCTAGTCTTTAATAATAATAAAAATAATATCTAGATAATTTTACCTATTATAACTTTATATTAAAGTAAAGGTAAAGCTACTATAATAGTCTAAAACTCCTATTATATTAAGCTCTTTATTAATTAGTATACTAAGTATACTTTAGAAGAATATATATTTATATCCCTCTTATAGAAAACTTATATTTACTTAGAGAATAATATTAAAGCTAGATAAGTATACTACCTTAAGTCTATTATAAACTTCTATACTACTTATATTAAGAAGTCTTTTACTAATTATAATATTATTCTTTATATCTAACTTCTAAATAAGTAAACTATTACTATTAGTCTTTACTAAGTTTATTACTAACTTTCTTTATATCTTATATAAAGTTATATTTATAGTATAATATAAATAACTATAATAATAATTATTTTAAAGTATAATTACTATTAATCTACTCTAATACTACTAACTCTTCGAAGATAAATAGTAAATATATTATAAAGGTAATTATTATCTTTAAGACTTTTATATAATCTACTATTACTTTATATTAGAGTTAGAATACTATTACTTATATATTAATAAGTATTTTTATCTTTTTCTCTATTAATTTACTACTAATCTAATATAAGCTAAGAATACTTATATTTTTATTTAATAGAAGCTTAAGACTATATTTAATTCTTAAAAGTATATTAATAGTAGCTATAAGCTTACTATACTTTTATATTATATTTTTATTAGTTTTATTATAAATTTATAGTTAAGTAGTATTATTACTACTATTTATCTTAATACTCTAGAGTTTAAAGTTAACTATATCTTATTTATTTTAAAAGTAGAGTTCCCTAATACTATAGAGATCTTAGATAACTTTTATCCCTTTATATTAGCTTTATAGAAGAATAATAATATTAGTATTAATAAAGAAGATAAAAATAAAAGTAATAAGAATAATATAAAGTATTACTAAGTATAGAAAGATAAATTTTAAGTCTAAGATAAAGAGATAATATATTAAAGAAGCTTTATTATAATATAATAGCTATTTTTCTTATCTCTTATAGTAATTATTAATTAATATAATATATCTAATCCTACTTTTAGAATAGAGTAAATTCTTAGTATTCTTTCTATAATTTTATATTTTCTTAATATTTCTCTATCTTTCTCTATATTTATCTTAAGTTTATTTTTACTCCTTAATCTATATTATTAATAACTTCTTCTTTATTAGTAGTATTTATTATAATAATATACTAATATAGTTAATATTCTATAAAATAATTAGTATCTAGTAGTTATTATATAATAGCTCTTACCTTAGTTAAGTCTAAGAGCCTCTATTATAAGCTTTTCTTATTTACTACTCTAAAATAGATAGCTCTAAGCTTTAGGTTTATATTAAAGTAACTAAAGGCTAAATATTATATATTTTCTTTATCTTCTATATAAGAGTATTAAAGTAATATAATATCTAAGACCTTTATTTAAAATAGGAAGATTTATAGGCTTATCTTCCTAATTTTAATTTAAGTAAATAATAAGCTTTTTATTTTAGTAAAGCTACTTTATAGAAATAGTAGCTTAGTAGTAAAAGTAAGGAAATTAATAGCTTAGGTTTTTTATCTTAGTCTCTAGTTTACTATAAAGTTTATCTTCTACTTCTAAATTTATTTCCTCTATAGTATATTAGAGATATTTTCTCTTTTATTAAACTAACTATAAAGCTACTAAGTATTTAGCTTATAATAGAGTTCTCTTAGCTTTAGAGCATCCTTCTTCCTTTTCTCTTTTCCCCCCCTAGGTTCACCTCCTAGGATAGTATCATCAAAAGCGAAGTATCACCTTATAGCCTAGATCCCTATACCCTTACGCAGTGCTTTTGCGCTTCCCTTTTCTCCCCTTCCCCCCTCCTACTATATTGCCTAACCTAACCCTGATACGCTTAAAGCATCTGCTCGTAGTACCTATTTCTCGATTATCAAAGATAACTAACTTCACCCTATATATAATTCGCGCCTAGTATAATTAAGTTAGGCTTATCCCTTTCCCCCTTACTTATAACTCGCTATTCGCTACTATTTCAGTAGAGCTATAATAGTAAGAAGAAGACTAGCTTACTTAGTATACTATTCTCGATATAATAATAAGTATACTAGATAATATACTCGCTCTATTTCTAAGTAGATCCTAAGTATAAGCTACTTAAGTAATATATACTTAGAAAGCTATATCAACTATATTTATCACTATTATTACTACTACTACTATATTAGGCTCTTAGTAGGCACTAAGCCTACTAGGAGCTAAGCTAATTAATAAGCCCTCCTTACTATAGAGTCTAATATACTACTTATATATATAGGCTACCCCTATATAATATATAACTAGACTTATATCTATAGTAAGTAACTCTATAGCTATAGTAATTAACTATATAGCTACTATATAACCCTTATACCTAATCCTACCTTAGCCTATAGAGCTATATTAGCTACTACTAATGATATATACTACTACTATAGCTATTCTAGCTTTTATCCTTCTTTAATATTAATATAAAGTGAAGAAACTAATAATACTAATAGTACTACTAAGGCTTAACGACTAACTCTTCCTCTATATCCCTAAAGGGTATAAATAGTATAGCTAGATTATCGTAGAAGTAAAAATCGCGCTATTTGAAGCAACTAGGCTATAGCTGACTAAGATCAAAGAAGTCTAGAAGGTTCGCTTAAGTTTCGCTATCTACCTAGCTAATCCTACTACCTATAACTACCTCTTTACTCCCTAGCCTTTCCTAGAAAAATATAGACTCTAACTAGAAGTAGTAGCTTAATAGTATATATATATCTTACTAAAGGTCCTAGTAACTATCTATATTATTATAAGTAGGCTCTATAATATTACCTCTCTTCTCATATAAGAGCTTACTATAGCTATAAGTATTATACTAGTCGCCTATTATATATCCTACTACTAGTAGAACTCTATATTAGACTAAGAGTAGGTAGTTTCCTTCTCTACTCTAGTTAAGCCTAGCTTTTAAGCTCTAAGCTTGCTACTAGCCTAATATATCGAATATAAGGTATAAATCACCTAGTATATAACCTACTAGGACTTCTACGACTTATATAGCTATATATATACTACCTACTATAATAATTATAGTAGATAGGATTATAATCTAAATTATATATTTCTACCTAAATATATGAACTATTATAGCTCTTACTAAGTTAGCTATATTAAATACCTAGTTAGACTTAAGTAGTAGGATAAGTATATAGTCTATTTAACTCAGAAATAGCTCTGAATAATTAGGCAGCTAAGGGCTTAAGAATACTATATAGCCTATTTATAAGATAAGACCCTTACTCTAGCTAAGCCTAAATCCTTATATAATATCGAGATATATACTTTCGCCCTAAGCACCTTAATCTAAGCTCCTACTATAGTAGGTATTATAGCTATTACTAGGAGCTCTAACCCCTTTATACTAGATATCCCTATAGCTAAAGTCCCTCCTACTCTAACTAAATAATAAAAAGACTTTTACTTCCTCCTCTATAATATAACTAGGACCTTTAGATATTCTAAGCTAATATCTAGTAGTCTAGCTCTATATAAGATATAATGATCAACCTTATATTCAACTCTAAAGTAGATATTATCCTAATATAGGAACTATAGGTACTACTTCAAGATATATAGTGCTTTACTAAGATATACCTAGCTTATAATATATTTACTCCTTTAGAAGACTAGTAAGATACTTTATTTATTTTTACCTTTACTTAGAAATCTCCTCGAAATACTCCCTTTTAGTTATACCCCTTTTAGTTAAGTATATATTATATTATTATAATTCGCTATATTACTATTACTAATATCTATTAGTAGTTATTAAGTACTAATATACTCTTTTCTCAACTCGAGTATTAGGAACTTCCTCTTTAGACTATTATCGCTAGTAACTTTAATATAGTCTATTAGTTATAGTAGCTTAGATACCCCTCTTACTTAAGCCTAAGAGAACGAGTTACTACCTAGGTAGAAGCTACTTAACTTATTCTAACTAACTTATTTACTTCTATATATAACTAGGGTAATACTATTAACCTTATCTTTACTAATATCCCTAGTATATATACTTAAGTCTTAGATATAATATATATAGGATTAGACTATTCTACTCTATAGATAGATATCCCTTAACTCTCTCCTTCTATCTAACCTAAGTACTACCTCTAGGTTAATAAGGAAAAATATATTGACTTTATATAGCTTACTAAGTAATATACTTAATACCTACTATATACTACTACTACTACTAAAGATCTAGAACTCTTAGTATATTTTCTTACTACTTTACTCTAGAACTATTTAGTAGTAATAGGAGTCTTAATCCTAGCCTCTAGCTACCTAGTAAGCTAGTAGAACGAAGACTACTAGGATATATATATAATAATACTTACTACTGCCCTAAGTAACCTCCTATAAGTAAGATATACTTTCTATAGTATTATTAGATAGAGTAAGAGAAACTTCTAGGATCAGTAGATCTCTAAAGCTTCTAAGGATAAGGATATCTTTTAGATTACTAAGTAGTATAAAGCTACTAATACTTTTTACTTCCCTCTATTTATTTATAACTAGTATTCTATAGTCTACCTACTAAATAAAGTAAAATACTTCTATATTTCTATCCTATATTACTTTTCTATAGATTAGGATATCCTATACTCCTAGGAACCCTTACTCTAGGCTAAAATCCCTTCTCTTATCCTATAAAATACTTTAGTTACTTATACTAAAGTATAAATATACTATATTAGGTCTAAGAATACTATACTAGAAATAGATAGAATCTCTATCTTTATACTCTTACTTATATTCGCTATAATTAGAGACTATATATATATACTATATAAAGGGTACTTCTACTTTAAGTATTACCTATAGATCTTCTGATAAGTAGAAATCTCAATAATCCTGAAGCTAAGAAAAGCAGACTACTCTACCTTCTAATTATACTATCCTATAGTACTTCTTTTATACCTTAGTAAAGAGCTAGAATAACTTATTACTACTCGAATATCGATAATTATAATCTAGGAAAAACTACTAAATCTATAATACTTTAGTACTTTACTCTAATAGTTAGTTATTAATTTTACTACCTACTTTACCTATGATATTAAATAGGCTCTCTAAGCTAGTTATACTACTTTTCTCCTTATAATAGATATCTAAGGGGCTTTTAATATTATCCTCCCTAATAAGCTAGTCCTCTAACTTAGATAATAAGGCTAGCTAAATAATATTATTAGATAGGTATAGACTTTTATCTTAGATAGAACTACTATAGTATAGTTTAAAGGGGTATAAACTGAATTATACCTACTTATCTATAGAGTTCTATAGGGTTCTTTAGCCTCCCTAGTACTATATATACTATACTTCTCTCCTTTACTCTAAAGGAGGGAACTAGAGTTCTAGTTTACTTATATAAATAATATAGTACTCCTCTAAGTTAGATAGAACCCTACCTCTATAGTATATATACTATTATATAACTTATAGGATATATTAGACTAGGGTTAAGATAATACTATCGCCTTTATACTAGATAAGTTTAAGCTCCTTTACTTCTAATAGTCTAAAGTACTAGGATCCTACTAGGTATAAGCTAGTATACTCTATATAGAACCTAGTATAGCCTTAGTTTACTAGCTAGGTATTTACTTCGACTCTTGCTTCTCCTTTTACCTATATACTAAAATCTAGGGAGCAAAAGTATACTAGGTTATAGTATACTTAAGGGGACTTAATAAAGTCCTATATAGAATACCCCCCCTTACGATATATAAGGCTACCTAGGCTTATATCCTTTCTATAGCTTTATATATAATAGAAACCTAAGTAGAAGGATTTACCTAACCTAGTACGAAGGTTATAAGGACTAAAGTATCTACCTAGTAAATTAGCTATATAGAAGACCTCGATAAAGCAATCTAACTAGTAACTTATATAGTACTACTAGTCTAGTAGATAGTCTTAGTCTTAGTCCTATATTAGGAAAATAGCTTACCCTTAGTAGAAGTCCTCCTCTTACTCTACTAGAAATATATAGTAATACGCCTTTATACTCTTGACTTAGCCTACCCCCTTATACTCTACTTTAGCGCCTATATTCTACTATAGGCCTAGCCTAGAGGATACCTAACTAATAAGCTCTACTTACCCCTAGCTATAACCTAACTAGAATAGCTTACTACTCTTATACCCCCTTATAACTAGTTTAACCTTATTATTAAACGATATATAGTAATACCTATATTCATACTATATAGTAAAGAATAAGCTAAGTAAAAGTATTAGACCCTAGTCGAGTTTATAATACCTAGTATAGTCTTTTATTACTCTAATAGCTCCTTATTAGATAAGGGTACTAGCTAAGCTTATATTATCTACTAAGATAAAAAATAAATTCGATATAATAGAAGGCAACTTACCTAAGCGAAGGTTTTCGATGCAGAAATCTGCAGAGTAGTAGAAAGTACTAGATAGCTAGTAGAGTACTACTTAGACCTCTATACCCCTACTTTTTACTTCTATATTAATAATATAGTAGTTATTTATAGAATTATAGGTTAGATCTCATATAGTTTATAAAAGGAATTTATTAGCTTTAGCGAAAATATTATAATACTATCTAATAGCCTTAGTCTAACCCTAGACCTATATATACTACTTATATTCTCTAGGCTTCTACTTTAGTATATCCCTACCCCTTTCTACTCAGCTATATAGAATACTATATATAATAGGATACTTATTATAGTTATATAGTACCTAGGATATATTAATATCCTAGGTAATAAAGATATAGATTAGCTTACTAAGGCCTCTATAATTAGTAATTACCCTAGTTAACTTAACTGACTACCCTATATAGCTACTATACCCGAAGGCCCTAGAATAATTTCCTATATATATTAGATAGTTTGAACTAATAAGAGGTATAACTTCAATCGTTAGTAGTATATAAGTATACTAATTAGTTATCAAAGATAAGGCCTATAGGTAATAATAAAACTTCCTATAGAACTATCCCTTCTAAGAGGTACCCTCTAGAAGTATCTTATAGAATAGATAAGCTATAGTAACTTCGCTATCTATTATAGATGATTCAGATATATAAGTATAGGTATACTATACTACTATAGGGAACCCTATTAGCTAGGTTACTTTTTACGATATAAATGAGTGAAGATCCCTATAGGGAAAAGAAAAGGCTAAGAACTCGAATATATCCTAGGATAATTAGGATAAGAGCATTTTTAGGCCTTAATAGAGGAATTTAGTATCTATGATACTATATCTAACTATAGTAGTAGTAATATAGAGTAATAAGACTTCTCCTTTCCTTTATATTTCTTTTGTTTAGCGATAAGGTAGCTCTTACTCTACCTATCTATAGACGCCCTATAGGAGGTACTATATATATATATAATTAGATATAAATGAATCAATCAATCAATCAATTAATCTTAGCTTTAGAGCTTAAGAGTATTAAATTTAATACTAATATTAATATATTATAATAAATCTCTCTATCTTTATAATTTCTTTATAAAAGAATTATACTATAAGTAATATTATAAATTATTCCTTAAAAATAATAACTTAAGTATTTAAGTATAAGTCTAATAATAAGTAGAGTATCTTTATTTTAAGGTTATAAATAGCTATCTTTTTATATATTCTAGTTATTACTTATAAATAATTATTTTAAATAACTATAAATATCTTTATTAATTTTCTTAACTAGCTTCTAAGTTAAGTAAGCTAATACTATATTAAAGCTCTATATACTATTATATTTCTAATATATATAATATATATATTCTTTACTCTAAAAAAACTAAAGCTTTATATCTTCATTATAATATAAGTAAATATATACTACTATATAATTATCTTTATAGTAATCTTCTTTATATATATATATTACTAAAGTTATTAATCTAACTATACTTTAAAGAATTTAGCTCTTTATTATAGTTTAAGTATAGTCTTACTAAAAGTAAGCTTTATTATTAATATTTTCCTTTTCTTTATAAAGTATATTAGTTTATTTTTCTCTTCTACCTAGTATTTATAGATACTCTATATAGTATAAAGATACTTTATTATTTATTTAGTTATTTTATTATATATAAGTAAGTTTATATTATTAGTAAAGCTAATAACTATAACCCTATAATCTTCTTAAAGTATAATATAAAGAGAAGTAATATAAAGACTAAAAAGAATTAATAAAAGGAGTAACTCTTATAATACTCTAGTAGAAATATTAAAGATTTAAGACTTAGCCTTATTAAAGATAAATTTTACTTTCTTATCTATAAAGTAGGATTATAGAAACTTTACTACTTATTCTAAGAATCTTATATCCTCTATTATCTAAATAAGATATCTATAGTAGACTTAATCGAAGGCTCTACTAAAGTTAAAGAGAAGTAGTAAAATAATATTATTATAGTTTTATATTATTCTTACTATATTTATAATTACTTATATTATATACTCTATATTTCTATATATTCTATTCTTTATCTAATTATCTAAGAGGAGCTCTTATTATTCTATATATAAAGTAACTTTTTAAGTAATAATCTTCTCTATAACTTTACTAAAGTAACTTAATAGAGAGATTAGCTTCTAGTTATTAGCTTACTTTATTACTTTTATTAATTTATCTAGCTTTTATAGTATTATAACCTTTATTAGTTTAAACTACTCTAGGAAATATCCTAGGTAGAAACTAGCTATAATTAATATAGTAATTACTTTATAAATAAGCTCTCTATATACTTTAAAGAACTTACTATTTATCTAATTATTCCCTACTACTTTTTAGCTACTAGTATTTTATAGAGCTTCTATAATATTAACTTTTATAATATTTAGACTTATCTTAAATTTATTTTTATCTTATCCTAGTTAACTAGTCTACTTTAAAGTTATCCTAGCTTTAATATATAAGAAGAATTATTTTACTAAGATCTTAGTCTTTTTATAGTATAAGGAAGCTAGCTTTCTATCTTTTAAGGCTTATAAGTTAAAGATATATACTACTTCTATAAATATAAAGCTATATAGCTTTATCTATTATATAAGTATTTAGAGCTTCTTTTTATCTTTTATTACTTTAGCTATTATATTTCTCTATATTTAGGCTTTATTAAAATTAATATACTTCTTCTATTTAAATAGAGTTTCTTCTAAGTTACTATAATATAATTTAATTCTTACTACTTACTATTACTACTTAGCCTTCTAAGTAGTTCTTATTATAACTATAACTTCTTTAGTCTATTATATTACTTTTCTTTTACTTAGTTTTTTCTTTTATAAATAAGCTTTAGTAGCTACTTATAATAAGAATACTATAAAGTTATATTACCTTTTCTTATAGTCTTCTATTATCTTAATCCTCTTAAGTTATAGAAAACTAACTATAATATATCTAAGTAAGTCTTAGTTAAGAAGCTATTAGCTAAAGCTTAGTATCTATTCTTCCTTAGTATTATTATCTCTAATCTATACTATTACTATTTATAGGAAGTAGTTAGATCTTAGTAAGTCTAATAGCCTATTATAAGTAATATCTAGTATTAAATCTACTTAGATATAATCAATTATTAAGTCTTTTTCTTCTTAGTTCTCTTTCTAGACTCTAATTAATTCCCTTTATAAGGTAAAGAATAATATATTTTAGTTACTAGCTAGTTAATAAAGGAGTTTAACCTTAGTATTTATTTGATTAAATCTATTCTAAATTAATAAGTATAGATTTATATCTCTTATTAGTATAATTTATCCCTTAGATTATAGCTAGTTTATAAGAGTATATAGAGCTATCTATTACTCTTCTTTATATATATATTACTAGATATATATAGATATAACTATAATAGCTCTTATTACTATCTATAGTATAATTATAGCTTAGTCTTTTTCTATCTACTTAGACTACTCCTATAGTTTAAAGTACTTATTTATATACAAGGCTACCTAGTTACTTTCTTCTTAGAGGAGATAATATTTACTCCCTTAGAACTAGTATAAGCTCCCTATATAAATATTAATATTTAACTTTTATACTATAATAATATTAAAGTATTTAACTACTTAGTATATTACTACTATATTTATATATTTCCCTTATATATTCTAAGTAATTAGCTATATATTTATTATATAGATATTATAACCTATAGTCAAGGTACTATGGACTATATAGAGGAAATAGAAGAAAGGAACTAATATATAGCATAGCATATAGGATATAATATAAGACTTACTAGGTCATATAATAGGATAAGTCAGTAGCATTAGATTAGTAGGATCAGTAGTAATCTAACTAAGCTAAATACTATAGATTACTAAGATTAGTAGTAATCTAAGTAATCTATTGATAAAGAGCTAGATATATAAATAGGATATTCCCTTAGTAGTAGATAGATATCTCTTAGCTCTTCAGCGATTAATCTAAGTATTAATCTTATTATTGATAGAAGTAATCTCTAATTGACTATAGCAACTATATTATATAGAATACCTTGAACCTCTTCATTAATATAGACTCTAGCTATAGTAGAAAGTACTCTTTAGTTAACCCCTACTATAATAATTATAATAGACTAGAAATATATACTTTATTCTAACTATCTTAAGCCCTTAGTACTAGTAAATATCTACTATAATATCTTAGTAATACTTTGCTTAGCTAGCTATATAGTAGTAGTAATAGTATTTAAGCTTATAGCTTAGCTTTCTCTAGCTCTTCTAGCTAGTTATCCTCTATATAGGGTAATAACTATAAAGTTATTTATTAGTCTATTTTTAGCTCTTAGTTATTCTAAAGTAGTACTAAGTAAGAGTAGTAGCTCTACGAAAGTTAAAGCCCTCTCTAAGTAAGTAAAGGAAGCTTTCTACTTCTATATAATTACTATAGGGTAGTATTACTATTAGAATAATATATATATATTATTATAGTTTATATATTTCTACTTCTTTTTATCCTTTACTATAGAGTAGTATTATTTCTTACCTTTATAAGTATAAGTTCTATATTTATTATATATAGCTTAAGCTCTATAAAACTTTACTTTATAGTCTTATTAATAGTAGTAGTAGTACTACTAAGTAGTAATATCTAGATTATATAGCTTATAATTGAAAAATTAAGACTTCTATATAAGCTTATAATTATAAAGCTTCTTAGCCTTAGATATATTATAAAGGTTAATAATAATACTAGTCTTCTATATAGTTATTATATCCTTTTAGTTTTATAGTTAGAGTTTCTTAATCCTTATTTTATTCTCTTATTCAATAGCCTTCTTTATATCCTCTAAGGGCCTAGCTCTTATTAGACCCCTAAGGACTACTTTTATAAAGATAGTAAAATACTATAGCTTAATCTTAGTAGTCTTACTAAATATATCTATAATCTACTTCTAGTTCTTTATATATTATTTTTTCTCTGCTATTATATTAAATATTAGTTATATAGCTTTATCCTTATATCGCTTTATAGTAATAATTACCTTTAAGTATTTTATCTTCGTATTTATAGCCTAAATAATCTTAGGGATAATCTACTTTACTTTAGTTATATCTATTTTGCTTAGTAATAGTAAGAACTACCTCGAGAATTATACTAGAGTTACTTTTATAATAGGAATAAGTAATACTTATCTTACTACCTATATTACTACTAAAGTATAATTATTAAGTAATATCGAAGTTATTAAGTATTTAGAGAATACTTACTTTATTATTACTTTAAGCTCTCTATAAGTAATTAGTTGATTATTAGCTATAGCCCCTACTTAGGGTTCTTTCGCTATAGGCTTAATATACTTAAAAAGCTCTTATACTTCGAAGAAGTTATATATAAGTATAAGTAGGATATAGAAGTCCTAATGAGACTCTATATTTAAGTCTATATAACTAGTTCTCCCTCTAAAGATATAGTATATGATTTTTTCTATTATTTCGATCTTCTTTTTTAGAGTTATCTTTAATTATATTATATCTTCTATAGTAAAATCAATTATTTACTATAGGTTGAGTTAATCCTACCCCTTAGTAGAGTTTTCCTTACTGTGATAGGAATCACCTAGTTCACAGCGTAGTAGCTAGAATTCAGTATGATTATTGTGAATTTACGAAGAGGTTCGCCTAATCGAAAGGAAAGGAAATGGAAGGGGAAAGCTATAGTAAGGCTGAAAACAGAAGGTAGGTAAAAAGGAATAGCAATAAGGAAAGCTTATCAGAGGGAGCTAACCCTAACCCTAGGTAGCTCCTGCTTGCTGTTTGCTATAATGCTTTTATAACCCCCCCCCTCTATAGAGCAGTAAAAAACAAGCTATACCTAGAGTTAAACTCAGGAGCAGGAATAATTAGTTTTTTGTGCTTTCCTAGCTAGAGGAGGGATGACCTCAGGGAATAGACTACTATACTAGGGGCCCTTAACTCTAGTTTATAGCTCCCTCCTATGCTTCGAAAAGCAGCGTATTTAGCTGCTTATAAGCTTCCTCTATTTCGAATATACTTATACTACGCTTTTATATAGAGCATCGAGTTAGCTATCAGCCTGATTTTATAATTAGTATCATAGGCAAATTATCGTCAGGATAGATTAGTATAGTTTTATTCCTTAGCTATGCATCTAACTAGAGACATAGGTATAATAGGGGTCCTATATACTTAGGATATTAGTCGTAGAAGTCCTTGAGCGCTACTAGTGCGTTATAGAGGTTAGATACTAAGTACTACTTAGGGTCGTCGTCCTAGCTATACTACTATATATAGTACTATAGCTTTCAGTAATATATATGAGAAGCAAGAACCCTTTCTACCTCCTACTCCTCTTTATTATTGATAACTTTGCCTTCAGGCTATAGTAGGTCTTATCTAGGGAGTAGGTTATAGGGGTCCTTATAGAAGTAGTTAGTATAGAAGCAATAGTAACCCTTCTATAATAGGGGAACTTCAAGGGTAAAGGAATCATTAGTTACGTCAGTAATTAGATAAGACTACTATATTAGGGGGTAATCTAATTTCATACTTAATTGATCTATAGTCTAAGTCTTCTTAATAATGAAGATATAATCGCTAATACTAAAGTTAGGCTTGCAGTAATACTAGTTTGCTTATCATATTATATAGTTTTGAGCTATCTCTAATACGCTATAGGCTTTATTAATATAGCCCTATAGTATCCTAGCGATAGCTTAGGCCTACTATTATAATACTTATTCTTATAGTATACTGAAGTCCTATAATTATTATTCCTAATCGAAATATAGTTATAGGCAGAAGCTATAGTATACCTTAAATAGTATTAGTCTATCTAAGGAATTATATAAGAGGCAGGCTTATATGAAATCGAGTATAGGTATTACTAGTGATTAGTTATCTTAGTAGTAGTTCATGAATACCTATAACTATTAGTCGATCTATTAGTTGAGGTTTTCTACTTATTTTATAGACTAGGAATACCCTACTAAGGAGAGCTTCTAATTGATACTAAGTATCCTATAAAGTTTATCTATAAACGATAAGATGAACTATAGTCCTCAGTCTAATACGATTAATTCTAGTAGTCTAAATATATAGAATAGCTCTTCGTAGTATATATAGGTAGTATCGCTAGCTATTGCCTTATCTATATAAGGGATATACTAAGATATCTTTGATAAATAGTTAATAATTACTAGGAGGTTATTAGGGCCCCTTTAGTCGTCTAGTATTTTCTTGAAATCGACTACTAGGTACTACTAGTACTATTATAGTAGTAGTAGAGGGTATAGAAGGCTAGGTGTTTTATTATATAAGTACTTCGCAGAATAGTAGGAGTAGTTAGTAATAAACTAATATATATCTCCTACTAGACCTAGCTACTAGTAGTACTATTAGACTAGGTCTTTAGTCTTATTTTATCCTAAGTAAGCTATTATAATATAATAGTAAATATTATCGATGAGTTTAGTCCTTAGGTTATTATAGTTAGGAATAATAAGTCGTCCCTAAAAGGTAATATATTTATTGTTATAGAAGGTGAAATTACTTATAGCTTATTATATATAATTATAATATAGTTCTAGCGAAGGGTAGTTATAGTTAAGGCATAGTAATATATTTACTAGCTCTAGGCCTGATTATACTAGTAGATATAAGGGAACCTTATAGTCTCTATAAGCTTCGTCGTTCGTAATAGTAATATCAGCTATATTTAGAGTAAATAGTTTAGTAGTAGCTTCTTCTATATTACTATTAATGCCTTTGCCCTCCTTCTAGAAGAAGTATATCGTTTAGTAGGAGTCCTATTACTCTTTCTAGGAGTAGATATCATCTAGGTATTACGATAAAGTATTAGTAGCTATATTTTCTACGCCTAGGCGGTAAGTAATCATGAAGTTGAATTAAGCAAGGAGATTAGCCTATCCTACTTATCAGCGATTTAGTAGCTGCTTAGTACTGAAATAAATAAGGGCTTAGTAATTTATAATTACCTCGAAAGGAGAAGTCTATAGGCTAATTAATTCTACTTACTAGAATATTAGTCCTCGTATTACTACTAATATTTCTTTATTATAGATACTATAGTTTATTTCTATAGGGGTTATTATCTCTAAGAAGAACTCTATAGGGTACTAGTTATTATCTTTAAGCTAGGTTAGGACCCTTATTACTACCCTATCTAAGGTATTAGTTTCTAGTCTAGTTAGGAGCTTATATTAGAAGTAAGCGAGGATAAGGGCTAAAGTTAACTAGAACTTAAGTTCCTTAAAGGTAGTATCATAGTCTAGGGTCTAGTAGAAAGTCTCCTCTTTCCTAGTTAACTTTATTAGGGGTTTTATAATATAGCTATACTCTAGGATAAAGCGCTTATAGAAATTATAAAATCTTAAAAAGGACTATATATCCTTCAAGGTTTTAGGAGGCTTCTAGTCCCTTACTATAGAGACCTTTTTAGAGTTAGTAGTAATACTATCGATACTAACGATGAACTCTAGGAATTTCGTCTAGGTTATATAGAATTCGTACTTCTTTAGGTTAGCCTATAGTCTTACTTCTCTCAGGCGTTCTAGGATAGTCGTAATATACTATATATATTCCTCCTTCGTCTTAGAGAAAATAATGATATTATTAATATATATATAGTAAAAATCGTCTAAGTAGTCTATTAGGATTCTATTGATATATCTTTAGAACGTTATAAGCCTATTAGTTAGCCTGAAAGGTATAACCTTATAGCGATATAAACCCTAGTATATATAGAAAGTTATTAAGTCCTTGCTCCTAGGATCTATATGAATTTTATAGAACGCCTAGTGAATATCGATCTTCGAGAAGATAGTCGCTTAGTTTAAGTATACTATTATCTCTTCGATTAGTAGTAGGGGGTATTAATCTTTTTTTATAATAGTATTTAACTTTTAGTAGTCTATATAAAAGTATAAGCTTTTACCTGCTTTTATAGTTATTAAGATAAGCGAGGCCTAGGGGGTACTAGCTAGTTCAATAAAACCCTTATCTAAGTTTTCAAGGATATATGCTTTTATAGCCTTAGCCTCCTCTAAGGATATCTTTCGAAGGGGGTTATATCTGATAGCTTCTTCGATAGAAGTACCTTCCTTGAGCTTGATTTTATAATTATAGTACTAATAAGCTGAGAGCTTATTAGATTCAGCCTTACTAAATATATGCAATAGGTAGTAGTATTCTCTAGGGACCTATATTAGTGCTTATTAGAAGAGCGCGTTTTTATTATAGAGTATTACTTCTACTATCTCGCCCTTCTATTCCTAGATATACTAGTTAATTTCGTATAGCGAGGTTATAGCAACTTCGAGTTAGTCCTATTCAGCTATTACTAGGAATAGTTCTACTCTAATAGCGAAGATATCTATATACTACCTAGTCTACTCGATTCTATCATAGACTAGTATATACTCCCTATAGGCGTTATACCCCTATAAGTAGTCCTATTCCTCTCGATATTATTCCTATTTATAGTAGTATTCTATATATTCCTCTATAGACTACTATTACTATACTTAGGATATATAAGGGAATATAAAGGGGTAGTCCTACTAGTATATCTTCTATCTTATATACCCCCTTATCATTGTATTAGGATCTTTATACTATTAGGGACTATATATATCGAGTTAGAGAGGACTTAGTTAGAGTATATTTTTCTAACTCCTAGATATAAGCCTATACTACATATTCTATACTCTTCTCAAGGGGTACTTTATATAGGGGTACCTAAGGTTTCGAGGGGGTAGGCTATAGTTCTATTAGTTTCCCCTTAGGACTAAAGGTATACTACTACTATCTTATATCTAGAGTTATATCGAAGTCGTAGAACTATTAGTAGCTAATAATGAGTTTATATTTCATATTTACTACTACTATAGGTAGGTTTAAGCAGCGTTAGCCTTGAATAATAAGGTCTACTACTAATATAATATCAACTAGTTATAAGGCTTTGCTATCGAATATAGTAATAAGGTATAGTATGAAACCTATTAAGCACTATATATTTATCGCTATTCGCAAAAGTTTCGCTGCAAGCTTTATATTTATAAAAATGAGCTTATTTGCTCCTATATCTACTAATCCTTTAGTATATAAGGTGATTTTATTATATACTATAGTATAGGGTAAAAGTAATACTTAACCTCCTATTATTTGAAATAGGAAGTCCTAGGGTATTATACCTTCAATGCTTAAATCTAAATAGTCTATTGTATTACTTATAGGGGGAAAAAGGGGTTTTTCCCCTAGGAGGGAGTCTATTTATCCTAGGGTTATTAGTTTTCTGAATCTAAAGCTATATTCAGTTTAGATGCATTAGATACAATCTATTCTCTATATATAGCCTTGATCTATATAATATAGGCCTAGCGACGAGTATTATAGTTATTATAGCTACTATTATTATTACTTTTATTAGGATAGTTGCGACTCAAGTATCTAGTCTACTCGCAATTATAGTAAGTACTAGACTCGAAAAGGTATATCACTTTATCCTTAGAAGCACTATATTACTATGCGATCTATACTGCATTGAGCTTACTAGCTCCTAAGGATATACTACTATTACTACCTCTATTGCTCGAGGCATTGCAATTAGTAGAAATAGCCTAGCTAGTCTTCTAGCTACTATAGTTGCCTTCTATATTTATTGCTTTCTAGGTATAGAGTTAGCTAGTATACTAGTTATTATAGTCTACTTACTAGGCTATATAGTAATAGTCCTCGAAGGTTATACGTCTATCGACTATCGTTAAGGTTATTACTGAGTAGAGATAAGGGATATCAGTTAGCTTATTATAGATTTTCTCTTTCTAGTCTCGCTTATCGAGATAGATCTTACTAGCTAGGCTAACGAAGGTATTATAGAAAGCAGCGAAAGAATCACTAGGCTTTATATAGAGCTCCTTGAACTTTATCTTAGCCTCTACGAGGTTATTCAAGTTATTATATTCGTTTTTTAACTATAATAGGAGTTCCTCTAAGGTACTTATATAGTTAGGGTTATCCTCTTTAAGGTAGGGAGCAAGGTCGACTATAGCTTTGCCTCCTATAAAGGACTCGATAGTAATCATATACTATTGATTAGATAGGTAATAATCTATATTACTTATAAGCTTGTTCTCGAGCTTTCAGAACTATACCTTGAAGAGTAAACCCTTATCTTTAGATTTATCATTATATTAGATAAGTAGGTCTAGTACCTTAGTAGAACGTTTGATATAGTATTAGGTACTACCCTCTATAGTGACTAAAATAGTAGTTCCTAGGGTACTTTCTCGACTAAGAGGTCAGAGACTACTAGTACTAGTGAGTCTACTAGTATTACCCTCAGATGAAGACGAAGAGGAGGATCCTCCTTCTCCTTCCCTACTACCTACTATATATATATAGGCTTAGCCTTTATAGGTAGCTTCTATTATAACTTATATCAGTCTATTAGGAGGTTATAGATCACTGAATTCTTTTTCTCAAGTTAAGCCTTCTACTCGTCGATAGTATCTTATAGGTATTAGACCTATTCATCGACTATATCCTTAATAACTATACCTACCCTCTCTGATATCTATGAGGATAAGTTATAGTATCTAATTACTATTTAGCTGAAATACTCTACCTAGAGTTATATACTACTTATATCCTTATTTAATCCCTTTACCTATATATAGAGCTCTAGTAAGTAGGTATACTAAGCTTAGTTAGCTATATATAGTATATTGAATTCATTATATAGTATATATATATCCTACTAATATAGCTTCTTGAAAAGTTTATATAAGAGTTGACTATTAACCTTCTATATCTATTTGCCCTTATTAGTAAGAGGAGTATAGTAGACTCTATTTTAGTAGAGTATATAGTAATAATTGATTTTATCTTTAATATTAGAGTCGATTTCGCCCTACTTCAGTCTATAGTATAGCGAACCCTCTAACTACTTCTGAAAGAGTTCTATTTCCTCCTATAGGCTCGCCTTAGGTTTATCCTATTCATTATTATTTCCTTCGTCGTCGCTTCTACTAGTACCTATCGTATAAGAGGAAGTTATACCTACTAAGGTAGCATTGATTATCTATTATCCTAACTTAAGGGACTTATAGTAGATATAGGTCTTAGCTCGCTTATTATCGCAGAGTATTACCTTATTAATATCGTTTGCTAAAAAGTATACCTTCTTCTCGACTAGCGTATATTATGCTTCTTTTTCGTTATTAGGGTCGTTTAGGCTCTTATTAGTGCTATTAAACGCCTCGAAACTATCGTCGTAGGCGCCCTTGTCCTCGTAGATATCGCGGGCTATAGTATCAGCTATAGTAGATGATGTTTTTATAGCCTTCCTAAGCTACGAGGTCTTTAGATCTTCGTAAATTATAATGGGAATCACCTAGTTCATAGCGCAGTAGCTAGAATTCAGTATAATTATTGTGAATTTACGAAGAGGTTCGCCTAATCGAAAGGAAAGGAAAGGGAAGGGGAAAGCTATAGTAAGGCTGAAAACGGAAGGTAGGTAAAAAGGAATAGCGATAAGGAAAGCTTATTAGAGGGAGCTAACCCTAACCCTAGGTAGCTCCTGCTTACTGTTTGCTATAATGCCTTCATACTTACTATAGTTTTTTACCTTATTAGGTTTATCTATCTAGAGGTCTATTAGCTAAGCTTTTATACTACTGCTATATAATAATATATTTATAATAAAATAACTTAATCGATGATAGGAAATCTAATTCTATAAATAGTACTATATAGTTATAGTATATCATAGATCTATTATAGCTTTTGATTACCTTAGTCTCTCTATACCTTAGTAGTAGTATTCTTGAAGTTCTATTACTAATATTAAATAAAGAGCCTTACCCTTTAATAATTTAAATTCACTTTAAAGGGTAACTATAATTTTAACTATAAGATTATTATTAATATAATATATCTAATTAGTAGGTTAGTACTTTATATAGTAGATTCCTTAATATCATTTTACATAGTATAATTCTTTTCTTCCCTCTTAGTAAAAGATATATAGGAGGCTTTATAAATAATATAGATAGATATATATATTAGCCTACTTAATTAGCTAATTTATAATGCTAGTATGAACTTCGCTTTAGCAGAGTTTAAGAATAAAGTAAAGGTTATAAATATTACCTAAAAATAAGTGCTTATAGAGGTATACTAGTCTATAAGTAAAGTCGAGTAGTATTATAGCCCTCTTTGCTATACTTTTAAGGTTATTTATACTAAGTTATCAAGTATATTTAATAGCGAAGCTATCCTATAGATAGCTATTAAGGCTATTAATGATATAGTAAGACCTAATAGCCTAATTCTTATACTACTCGTTTTTAGTACTTTCTTAAAAGTTAATCTTAATTTGCTATTATTACTATTAATGCTATAATAGGCAGAGACTATTGCAAAAGGAATATAAGCCTTATAGAAGATTATAATAGAATACTAGATAAACGAAGTAATAGCTACTTATAATAGCTCTAATATCGATAATTAAATAGATCTACTACTCTAAAGCAAAGTTTATATATAAAGAAAAAAGGAGAGCTAGTAAAGCTCTTATAAGCTATTTGCTATCAATAGTTATAACTTTATATTAGACTTCCCTAATAGCCCTATAAAGTTTAGATCTATACTTATATGCTTATACTATTATAATAAAGAAGAGATTACCTCTAAAGCAAATATAGCAGTAAAAGCAATAATACCTATAGAGCTACTACTAATAATAGTAGCACCTAGAGAGCTACTTCTAGTATTATTCCCTAGGCCTATAGCGCTTAATATATAGCCTCTAATACTATAAAAGCAAGGCTAACTTAAAAGCTCAAAGAATAAACTAAAGCTAGCAAAGCTTACTAAGCTTATTTATAAAACTTTCGTTGTTGAAAAGAAAATAGAAAACTATAAGCTTGCACTATTATAGGCCTAAGCCTAGGGGCTTATACATTAGGTAAGCAATAGACCTAGTATAAGTCTATACTAAGCCTAGTTAGATCTATATAAACTACTAGATAGAGGTCTATTAGGGACTTCTCCTCTTTCTTCTTTATACTTCAAAATATATCCTTATTAGTATTTACCTATAGTTATATTATAGGCTAGCCCCTTATATTTCTGAAGTATCCTTTATTTATTTTAAACCTAGTACTCTTACCTAGTAGAGCTTATAGACCTTATTAGAAATAGTAGAAGATAATATAGTAAACCTCTTTAAAGTACTCTATAAAGACTAAGCGATAAGTACTAATCCTATACTTAATACCCCTCTCTAATAGAATAATACTACTTAGTAGAATTATCACTAGTAGGCTAATCTCCCTTAGTATACTTCTTTCCTATAGGTTAGCTTAATTAATACTTTTTATATATTCTCCTAGAGAGTATACTATAGATATAAAGTACTTAAGATACTAGTACTCCTTAAAAGACCTTTCCTTAAGTAACCTCTATAATATACTTTATATAGAGGAAGCTACTTCTTCTAAATTCCCTATATAATAAAAATAAAGCGACTTTCTACTCTTAGTATATAACTATTAAATATAAGCTTTATATAGATATAATCTTTATCAAGGATTAATATAACTAATAGGTTTTTCTATAATTAGCTCTTATTCTATTAGTCTAGTAGTAGGTTACTACTTTCTATAAGGAAAGAGGTAACTAGTATACTTATAATATAACTAAGTTTCTAGACTACCTTAAAGCCTACTATAATAACCCTTACTACTACTAAGATACTCTTATAAAGTTGAAGTATTTCTATATAAAGAACTTAGATACCTTTACTTACTTTCTTATCGAGTTTAAGTAAACCCTCGATACTATAAGTAGCTTCTACTCAATAGATGAAATCTATATTAATTTCCTTTACTCTATACTTTCACTATAGATTTATAAATATATGATTAGTACTAAAGTAGATTATAAGTTTTATAATAGAGCTTATAATAGGTACTAAAATATTATATGAGAAATCGAAGCTTAAGAACTTAAGTCCTACTCCTATAGTAGTTTCTATCTACTTATAATAGTAATAGTTTATAACTAAGATAAATATATACCTATAACTAAAGTAAATACTATATAGTCTAGATACTCGAATAACTATTATTACTAAGGAGGTAGTTTACTCTTATTTCCCTATTATAATAGAAGTAAGCTACCCCCTAATTATAGTTATTAAATACTATTACTCCTCTTAGAAGAGCTTATCGATATATATAGTAAGTCTTAGACTCTATTTGCTCTATATATTATAAGGTAAGTACTTATATCTACTATAGCTTATAGTAGTATTTTATTTAAAAATACTCTTTCTATCTAGCTTATATACTTATTTTGATTAAGGTACTTGAGGTAGATAAAGGGCTTTTAGATAAAGATAGCTTCTCTCTTATATTAGAAAACGAATAGCTCCTAAGATAAGCCTCCCCTAGGAGCTTTAAAGTCTATATACCTCCTTTATACTACTAGATACTAAAAAAGAGCTTTAGGCTATCTAAGGAAAAATAGATAAACCCTCTTTCTTTCTTTTTATCTTCTTTAAAAGTAAACGTTTTATCAATATATAGATTAATAGTAGTTATAAATACTATAGTATAATTAGTAAATACTTAGTATAGAAACTTAGATTAGAGTAACTTTACTTCTCTTATATATAAAATCTAGGGACTATACTAAAGCTCTATAAATAATATCTTATTACCTATATAGCTTATATTAACTTAGATATAGATAGCTAGAAGTCTATAGTACTATTCTATATAATCCTAGAGCTAGTATATAATATAATCCTAAGTCTCCTATAGATATACTACTAGTATATAATAATAGATATAGATTAAAGCTATCTTATTATTAGGGTAGCTAGAGGATAAGTCCTTTATAAATCCTCTCTCTAGATATTACTCTTATAGGCTAATACTATTATTAGAAGCCTCTTTATAAGCTTTACTTATAAGGAAGAGTATATAGTATTATTATACTATATATTTACTTCTACTAGTTTATATTAGATAACCTTACTACTCCCTTAGTAGTAGTAAGAGACTTAGAAGCTAAGATTACTCTACTACTAGAAATCTAGAATTTTATAGACTTTTTCGATAAAGATAAAGCTTCTATATTACCCTTATACTAGAGTTAGCTTAATTACTATATATAATTTATAGTAGATAAAGAAAGCTACTTACTTAAGCTTCTTTAGAGCCTATTATATAATATACCTTAGGACTAGTTATTTGAGCTTTAAAAGTAGGTAATAGAGCTAATAAATAAAGAGTAAGTCTAAGTAAGTACTTTACTAGTAGCTACTTTTATACTCTTAGTTAAGAAGGCTAGAAGTAGCTAGAGATTCTATATTAATTACTATATATTAAATAAGATTATAAAGTAGGATTACTACTTACTTTCTTTAATTAAGGAAACTCTATATTCTTTCTCCTTAGTATAGTAGTTTATAAAGCTTAATATCTACTTAGTATTCTACTAGATCTATATAGCCTCTAGGGATAAGTACTTTACTATATTCTAGATATAGTTTAGACTTTTTAAATAATTAGTATACTCCTTTAGCCTTATAAGAGCCCTTATAACCTTTTAGTGATTTATCAATAAGATTATAAGGAATATTTTAGATAACTTTATTACTATATACTTTAATAATCTCTTTATTTTCTCTTTAGGGTTATAAAGGGACTATATAGATAAGGTATAAGAAGTCTTTTATTAGCTCTAAGAAGCTAAGCTATATTTAGACCTAAAGAAATATAAATTTATAATAAAAGAGATAAAGTACTTTAGGTTTATTATTAAAGCTAGTATTAGTATTTATATAGACCTTACTAAGATTATAGTTATCTAAGACTAAGAAGCTCTAATAAAGCTATAAGGCGTTTATAGCTTCCTTAGGTTTATAAATTTCTATTATAACCTTATAAGTAACTTTTCTATAGTTATAGAGCCTTTTATTAACTTAATAAGGAAAAGATCTCTCTTTTAGTAGACGAAAGTAAAAAATAATACTTTCGAAGTATTAAAGCTTATATTTATTTCTACTCTTATCTTTACCTACTAGGACTCTAATTTATTTATACTAGTTAAAGCTAATTATTTAAAAGATACTCTTAGAGAGTATTTTTCTTAGTATAATAAAGATAGTATACTATAGCTAGTAGCTTACTATTTAGCTTACTTAATACTAGTTTAATAGAATTATATAATTTATAATAAGGAGCTTTTAGCTATTATAGTATACCTTAAGATATAGTTATTAGAATTATATAATATCTATAAGCTATTTACTATTTTAACTAACTATAAGGGCTTAGAGTACTTTACTTAGCTTTATTTCATCTCTAAACGATAGGTATACTAGTTAGAGACCCTCTCTCTTTTCTATTTCTACTTGAAATATCACCTAGGGATACTTATAGCTTACTTTAATACTTTATCTCAATAGGAGTAGGATATCAATAATACTAGGCTAGAGATATTATAGGTCTTTTAGCTACTATCTATTACTTAGCTTATTACTAGAATAAATATAGTAGAAGCTAAGGAGCTCTATATACTTCTCTCTTTCTTTTAAGGGAAGACTCTATTCCCTAAACTAAGCCTTTAGGTATTATAGAATTAAAAGACTACTACTAATACTATATACTAACTTTACCTTAATATAGTATATAGTAGGGACTACTCCTTCCTTAAGGCTATAGATATATATAAATAGATTATAGACTATTCTCTAAATACCTAAGATATACTTTTATATTAAAGCTATCTCTAGTTACCTAAGTAGGAGCCTTTAACTATATAGATCCTCTAGTATATATATAATTCCCTTATTATAGAGTATCTAGAGTAGAATAGTACTTTCTATATCTTATAATAGGACTACTATTAGGATAAGATATTCTAAGATATTTACTAATTTATATAGAACTATAATATATATATTTAGAATACTCTATTATAGTACTACTACTAGGGTTTACTTTAGCTATTACTAATATTAGACTACTTCTAGTTATAGATCTTAGTAGACTTTATAACCTTCTTACTAGCTTATATATTAGACTCACCTAATTATATAATAGTAATTACTAACTACTTATCTAAGTATATTTAGTTAGAAGTAATAACTTCGATAATAGCTAAAGACTATATATATTAGTTCTAGGATATCTAGTAGTACTTTTATAGCTTCTCTACTTCGATTATTAGTAACTAGGGGTCTAACTAAGTTAGGGAAGTTTAGTCTACTCTATATATAGCTATAAGTATAATATAGCTATTATCAATAGCTTACTACTTATAAATAGATAAAAGTACTAAATAAGCTAATTAAGAAGTATAGTACTATCTTTATACTTATATCTCCTTTATATAATATAATTAGGCTAATTACTTATTAGCTTATTAGCTACCCTTTAATAGCTACCCCTTAATAATAACTAGAGTAAATCTAAATCTTCTATTAAATAGATTCAATCTTATACTAATCCTATAAGTCCCTAAGGATAAGCCCCCTTTATAGAGTATAAAGGGCTATACTATTGCCTTCTTAGTCTACTTCTAGGAAAGAACTAACCTTACCTAAGTAGTAATAAAATATATATAGTAATAATAGAAGGCTAATACTAACTATTAGTATTAGTTAGCTAAGTAGTTTATAAAGGGCGATAAAGCTTAGTTCTCCCTCTATAATATTAAGATAAACTAGCTTAAGAAAAGGTTAGACTAGCTATATATAAAGTATAAGGTAATTAATATACTTTCCCTTAATATAATTATACTAGATATACTATAGAGTATATACTATACCTTTTATATTAAGCTAGTCTAGTATATATACTTTAATTCTCTCTTATTCTAATATAAGACTAACTCTTAGCTAGAGCTAGTACTAGTACTCTTAAGTCTTTCCTAAAAATATAAAAAAGAATACTATAATAGATCTATAATATACTATAGCTATATAGCGCTTTATAAATGCATAGTACTATTTATAGAATTAGATTCCCTATTATTAATTAAGTCATTTTATTACGAATATATCATTATATAATAATAGTATAGAGGCTTAGCTAATAGACCTCTAGATAGATAAACCTAATAAGGTAGAAAACTATAATAAGGAAAACTCTACTAAGGGGTAGAATCAACTTAACTTATAGTAGATAATTAACCTTACTATAGAAGATATAATATAACTAAAGATAACCCTGAAAAAGGAGATCGAAATAATAGAATAGATTATATACTATATCTCTAGGGAGAAAACTAGCTATATAGACTTAAATATAGAGTCCCTTTAGGACCTCTATATTCTACTTATACTTATATATAACTTCTTCGAAGTATAAGAGCTTTTTAAGTATATTAAGCCTATAGCGAAAGAACCCTAAGTAGGGGCTATAGCTAATAATCAACTAATTACTTATAGAGAGCTTAAAGTAATAATAAAGTAAGTATTCTCTAAATACTTAATAACTTCGATATTACTTAATAATTATACTTTAGTAGTAATATAGGTAGTAAGATAAGTATTACTTATTCCTATTATAAAAGTAACTCTAGTATAATTCTCGAGGTAGTTCTTACTATTACTAAGCAAGATAGATATAACTAAAGTAAAGTAGATTATCCCTGAGATTATTTAGGCTATAAATACGAAGATAAAATACTTAAAGGTAATTATTACTATAAAGCGATATAAGGATAAAGCTATATAACTAATATTTAATATAATAGAAGAGAAAAAATAATATATAAAGAACTAGAAGTAGATTATAGATATATTTAGTAAGACTACTAAGATTAAGCTATAGTATTTTACTATCTTTATAAAAGTAATCCTTAGGGGTCTAATAAGAGCTAGGCCCTTAGAGGATATAAAGAAGGCTATTGAATAGGAGAATAAAATAAGGATTAAGAAACTCTAACTATAAAACTAAAAGGATATAATAACTATATAGAAGATTAGTATTATTATTAACCTTTATAATATATTTAAGGCTAAGAAGCTCTATAACTATAGGCTTATATAAGAGTCTTAACTTTTCAACTATAAGCTATATAATTTAGATATTATTACTTAGTAATATCACCCTATAGTAATTATATAGAAGTAGAAAGCTTCTCTTATTTACTTAGAGAGGGCTTTAACCTTTATAGAGCTACTACTCTTACTTAGTACTACTTTAGAACGACTAAGAGCTAAAAATAGACTAATAAATAACTTTATAATTATTACCCTATATAGAGGATAACTAGCTAGAAGAGCTAAAGGAAGCTAAGCTATAAGCTCGAATACTACTATTACTACTATATAGCTAGCTAAGTAAGATATTACTAAAATACTATAGTAGATACCTACTAGTATTAAGGGCTTAGGGTAATTAGAATAAAATATATACTTCTAGTCTATATAATAAATATATAGCTAGTTACTTAGAATATATAAGGAAAATATATAAATATAATAGTAATATATTAAGTAGTTAAACGCTTTAATATTATTATAGTATAGGAGTTAAGTATTAATACCTATATAGGGAGCTTATATTACCCTTAAAGAAGTAAGTATTACCTTCTCTAAGAAGAAAGTAGCTAAGTAGCTTTATATATAAATAAGTATTTTAAGCTATAAGAAAAGATTAAGCTATAGTTATATTATAGACTATAATAGAAGCTATTATAGTTATATTTATATATATCTAGTAGTATATATATAGAGAAGAATAATAGATAGCTCTATATACTCTTATAAGCTAGCTATAGCCTAAGGGATAAATTATACTAATAGGAGATATGAATCTATATTTATTAATTTAAGATAGATTTAATCGAATAAGTACTAAGGTTAAAGTCCTTTATTAGTTAGCTAGTAATTAGGATATATTACTCTTTACCCTATAGGGGGAACTAATTAAATTCTAGAGAAGAAACTAAGAAGAGAAGAACTCGATAATCGATTATATCTAAGTAGATTCGATACTAGATATTATCTATAATGAGCTACTAAACCTACTAGAATCTAATTACTTCCTATAAATAGCAATAGTATAGATTAGAGATAATAATACTAGGGAAGAATAAATACTAGGCTTTAACTAGTAGCTCTTTAACTAAGACTTACTTAGATATATTATTAGTTAGTTTTCTATAACTTAAAAGGGTTAAAATAATAAAAGACTATAAGAAAGAATAATATAATCTTATAGTATTCCTACTATAAGTAGCTATTAAGGCTTACTTATAGAAGATAAAACTAAGTAAGAAAAGAGTAGTATAATAGACTAGAGAAGTTATAGTTATAATAAGAACTACTTAGAGAACTAAATAGTAGTAGTAAGTAGTAAGGACTAAATTATATTATAGTAACTTAAAAGAAGCTTTACTTAAATAGAAGAAATATATTAATTTTACTAAAGCTTAAATATATAGAAATATAATAACTAAGATAGTAAAAAATAAAAAAAAGCTCTAAGTATTTATAAAATAAATAAAGTTATATAGCTTTATATCTATAGAGGTAGTAAATATCCCTAGTCTATAAGCTATAAAAGATAAAAAGCTAGTTTCTTTATATTATAAGAAAGCTAAGATCTTAGTAAAATAATTCTTCCCTTATATTAAAGCTAAGATAACTCTAGAGTAGACTAACTAGCTAAAATAAAATAAGAATAAGCTTAGAATAAGCTTAAATATTATCAAAGTTAGTATTATAAAAGCCTTATAAGATACTAATAGCTAGAAGATAGTAGAGGATAATTAAATAAATAGTAAGTTCCTTAAAGTATATAAAGAGCTTATCTATAAAGTAATTACTATATTAACTATAGCTAGTTTCTATCTAAGATATTTCCTAAAGTAGTTTAAACTAATAAAAATTATAGTATTATAAAAACTAAGTAATTTAATAGAAGTAATAAAGTAAGCTAGTAGCTAGAAACTAATCTCCCTATTAAATTATTTTAGTAAGATTATAGAGAAGATTATTACTTAAAAGATTACTTTATATATAGAATAGTAAGAGCTCCTCTTAGATAATTAGATAAAGAATAAAGTATATAAGAGTATAAAATATATAATATAAGGAATTATAGATATAATAAGGATAATATAAAGCTATAATAATATTATTTTATTATTTTTCTTTAATCTTAGTAAAGCTTTTAACTAAGTCTACTATAGATATCTTATTTAAATAATAAAGGATATAGAGTTCTTAGAATAAGTAGTAAAATTTCTATAATTCTATTTTATAGATAAAAAAGCAAAGCTTATCTTCAATAGAACTAAGTCTTATATCTTTAATATTTCTACTAGAGTACTATAAAGGTTACTCTTCTTATTAATCCTCTTTATTCTTTATATTATTTCTCTTTATATTATACTATAGGAAGAATATAGGGTTATAATTATTAGTTTTACTAATAATATAAACCTACTTATATATAGTAAAATAACTAAATAAGTAATAAAGTATCTTTATACTATATAGAGTATTTATAAATATTAAGTAGAAGAGAAAATAATAGTCTTTAATATAAAAAAGAATAAACTAGTATACTTTATAAAGAAGAAGATAATACTAATAATAAAGCTTATTCTTAGTAAGACTATAATTAAACTATAATAAAGGGTTAAATTCTTTAGAATATAACTAAATTAATAACTTTAATAGTATATATATATAGAGAAGATTACTATAAAGATAACTATATAATAGTATATACTTATTTATATTATAGTAAAGATATAAAGCTCTAGTTTCCTTAAGATAAAAAATATATATATTATATATATTAGAAATATAATAGTATATAGAGCTTTAGTATAATATTAGCTTACTTTATTTAGAAACTAGTTAAAGGAACTAATAAAGATATTTATAATTATTTAAAATAACTACTTATAAATAATAATTAAAGTATATAAGAAGATAACTATCTATAATCTTAAAATAGAGATATTCTATCTACTATTAGATTTATATCTAAATACTTAAGTTATTACCTTTAAAAAATAATTTATAATATTACTTATAATATAATTCCTCTATAAAGAAACTATAAAGATAGAGAGACTTATTATAATATATTAATATTAATATTAAACTTAATACCTTTAAACTTTAAAGCTAAGAGAACTCTATTATAAGCTAAATACTTAGTAGCTTTATAATTAGTTTAATAAAAGGAAAAAGATCTCTAGTATACTATAGAAGAAATAAATTTAGAAGTAAAAGATAAACTTTATAATAAACTAAAGATTAAGATAAAAAACCTAAGCTATTAATTTCTTTACTTTTACTACTAAGCTATTATCTTTATAGAGTAGCTTTATTAAAGTAGAAAGCTTACTATTTACTTAGGTTAAGACTAAAAAGATAAGCTTATAAGTCTTCTTATTTTAAGTAGAAATCTTAGATATTATATTACTTTAGTACTCTTATATAGAAAATAAAGAAAATATATAATATTTAGCTTTTAGTTACTCTAATATAAACCTAAAGCTTAGAGCTATCTACTTTAGAGTAATAAATAAGAAAAGCTTATAATAGAGGCTCTTAGACTTAACTAAGGTAAGAGCTATTATATAATAGCTACTAGATACTAATTATCTTATAGAATATTAACTATATTAGTATATTATTATAGTAAATACTACTAATAAAGAAGAAGTTATTAATAATATAGATTAAGGAATAAAGATAAACTTAAGATAAATATAGAGAAAGATAAAGAAATATTAGGAAGATATAAAGTTATAAAAAGAATACTAAGAATTTACTTTATTCTAAGAGTAGAATTAAATATATTATATTAATTAATAATTACTATAAGAGATAAGAAAAATAGCTATTATATTATAGTAAAGCTTCTTTAATATATTATCTCTTTATCTTAGACTTAAACCTTATCTTTCTATACTTAGTAATACTTTATATTACTCTTATTACTTTTATTTCTATCTTCTTTATTAATACTAATACTATTATTTTTCTATAAAGCTAATATAAAGGGATAAAAGTTATCTAAGATCTCTATAGTATTAGGGAACTCTACTTTTAAAATAAATAAGATATAATTAACTTTAAACTCTAGAGTATTAAGATAAATAATAATAATAGTATTACTTAGCTATAAACTTATAATAGAATTAATAAAAGTATAATATAAAAATATAGTAGATTTATAGCTACTACTAATATACTTCTAAGAGTTAAATATAATCTTAAGATCCTATTAAATAAAGATATAAGTATTCTTAGCTTATATTAGATTAATAATAAGTTAATAGAAAAAAAGATAAAAGTACTTACTAATATATAAGTAGTAGTATTCTAACTCTAATATAAAGTAGTAGTATTCTAACCCTAATATAAAGTAGTAGTAGATTATATAAGAGTCTTAAAGATAGTAATTACTTTTATAATATATTTATTATCTATTTTTAAGAGGTTAATAGTATTAGAGTAGACTAATAATAATTATACTTTAAAATAATCTTTACTATAGTTATTTATATTATACTATAAGTATAACTCTATATAAAATACTAAGAGAATTAATAATAGACTTAGCGAAAACTAGTAGTAATAGTTTACCTACTTAGAAGCTAAATATAGAAGATAATATTATAATTAGTAAAAAACTTCTTAATATAAGTAGTATAGAAGTTTATAATAGACTTAAAGTAGTATACTTATTTAGCTTTAATATTATTTTTTAAGTAAATATAAGCCTTTTATAAGAAGGATATAAGTATATATTCTTCTAAGGTATACTTAGTATATTAATTAATAAAAAGCTTAATATAGTAGGTATTCTAGACTATTATAGTAGCTTTACTTTTACCTTAGTATAGAACTATAGTAAATAAGATTATCTAGATATTATCCTTATTATTATTAAAGACTAATTATAAGCTATAAAATATTATAATATAGATTTATAGTAGATAAGATATTAAATAAAGTATTAGGGATATTAGAGTTACTTTTACTTAATAGTCGAGGAAAGGAAAGCGAAAAACTTACTAAAAGAATAAAGAGTAAAGAAAAGAAGAAAGAAAGAAGAATCAATAGTAGAGGAGGAATCTAGTTTATATAGACTACCTTAAAGGTATAATAACCTTATCCTTATTAGTACCTTTACTACTTATTTAGTTAGAAAGGCTTAATTAAGTAAGTAGTAGAATTTTACTTTCTTAGTAGAATAGCTATAAAGTATATAATATATAGCTGCCTTATAGCTTTAACCTATATATTCCCTTTAGTATAGCTATAATATAAGTATATAGTACTAAAGTAAAGAGTACTCTATAAGCTTACTATAGTATTATAGCTAATATATAGTATATAGGTTTTCTCTAATTCTATATATAGTTTTCCTATATAAGTATTCTAAAGAGAGACTATATACTATATATATCTTCTTAGCTAGCTAGCTTAAATAGGCTTATATAATAAGAATATTATTATTATTATTATTATTATTATTATTATTATTATTATTATTATTATTATTATTATTATTATTATTATTATTATTATTATTATTATTATTATTATTATTATTATTATTATTATTATTATTATTATTATTATTATTATTATTATTATTATTATTATTATTATTATTATTATTATTATTATTATTATTATTATTATTATTATTATTATTATTATTATTATTATTTATTATTATTATTATTATTATTATTATTATTATTATTATTATTATTATTATTATTATTATATTACTATATTACTATATTCGATAGTAAATACTACTAATAATACTATAACCTACTAAATAAGCCTATAAAGCTTAGAGTATTATAGGATATTCTAAAACTAAGCTACTAATATAGCTAGTTTAACTACTCTAATACCCTAAAAGACTATAATATTTATTCTATCTCCTTATATATAATAACTATATATATATAGAAGAATAAATACTACTTATTTTCTATTACCCTAGAATAAATTAATAATATCCTAAGAGATATACTTACTCCTAGTCTAATAGTTACTCTACTTAAGGAGATTAGAGACTTCACTAATATTTTCTCCTCTAAGGAGGCTAAGAAACTACCCTTATATTACTTATATAACTATTATATTCAACTTATAGATAGTAAGGTCCTACTATTTAAACTATTATATACTATATTCTATAATAAGCTTATTACCTTAAGGGAATAGCTAGATAAGAACCTAAGGAAAGAGTTTATCTACTTAAGTTCTTTATATATTACTTTACTTATTCTATTTATCGTTAAGCTTAAGGGTAGCCTTTAGTTCTATATTGACTACTATACTTTAAATAATATTATAGTTAAAGACTAATACCCCTTACCCCTAATTAAGGAATCCCTAAATAACTTAAAGAGAATAAAGTTTTTCTCGAAGATTAATATTATCTTTATATTCAATAATATCTATATCTATAAAGGAGAGGAATACCTAATAGCTTTCTATACTTATTTTAGCTTATTTGAGTCCTTAGTTATATCTTTTAGACTTATAAGTATACTTACTACCTTCTAAAGGTTTATTAATAATATACTAAGACTATACCTAGATATATTCTATACTATTTACCTAGATAATATCCTAATTTATAGTTATACTTACTCTAAATATAAATAGTACTTCTACTTAGTCTTAACTACTCTAAGGAAAGCTAAACTATATACTAAGATCGAGAAATATAAATTCTTTATAGAAGAAATAACCTTCTTAGAACTAATCATTAGTATTAATAGTATTCGAATAGATCTAAAGAAGATCAAGACTATTATAAATTAGAAATACCTAACCTACCTAATAGAATATATAAGCTTTATATAGGGTAAATAAACTTTTATTATTAGTTTATCTATGATTTCTTAAAAATT